>JAYESA010000008.1:200347158-200450264 GCA_036927795.1 Iris macrosiphon
TCTCCATCACCTCCACCACCATATGTTTACAAGTCGCCACCTCCACCATCACCATCGCCGCCTCCTCCTTACATTTACAAGTCGCCACCTCCTCCATTATCATCGCCTCCTCCCCCATATGTTTACAAGTGGCCACCTCCACCTTCTCCGTCGCCTCCACCACCCTACATTTACAATTCTCCTCCTCCACCCTCCCCGTCTCCACCTCCACCTTACGTTTACAAGTCACCACCTCCACCTTCCCACTCACCTCCTCCCCCATATGTTTACAAGTCTCCACCCCCTCCCTCAACTTCACCTCCGCCATCCTACATTTACAATTCCCCTCCTCCACCCTCCTCATCACAACCCCCAACTTACGTTTACAAGTCACCACCTCCACCCTCGCCATCACCTCCGCCTCCTTATGTCTACAAGTCTCCTCCACCACCTCCATCTCCTTACTACTAGAATACAAGTTTGTGACCGAAGGACTCAGGGCATGCATTAGGTTCATCGCTTCTTCACCTATATTACCCACCATTCTGTCACGGTGGAAGTACTTTGTTTGTTTAATTGTAGTAATGACCAGGATTGCGCTTTTAGTGTGCTCTGCTTAACGTTTCATAAAGTTCCCATGCATGTTTATGTTACACAGCAACTATCAAGTAGCTCTTTGTTGGTTTATATATGTATGGAATGATTTTCTAATTAACTGGGTAGATCTCTTTTCTTAAACACTCCCAGACTGCCAATACCATCATGGCCATAATCACCACCACCAATCATCTCCATCTCGACCACCACCACCTTACCACGGACACAAGTCCCCGCTACTCCCTGCACAATCCCAATCTTCTCATTACATAGTCTACAGTCTCTTCCACCATCTCTCCTTCACCATTTCCTTAACTGGTAAATTTTGTCCTGTTATTTTTATAAAGCTCATTTGTAATTACTATGGCATTTCGCCTACACCAAATTGTAATGTGGCGGTGCTAGGTTGAAATGCAGTATTTGTGTAGGTGTCAAGTGTGTCACATTTTTATTCTAAAAATTATCTTAAAAGTTTGAATATAGGAAAGAATGTTATGGTTCCTTGATCAAACAAAATGTCACCCTCTTCTTCAAGTATGTTCTAGTAAAAATAAAACATAAAACTATAATACTGCAAACTTTAATCTCGTTCAGTCAACATCAAACTAGTTTCTTTGAAATGGTATAAAATCCCAAGACAAATTGCAACTCTTTATATACGTATCATATGAGGTGATGACTTGCGTCCCGAATATTACAAAAAAAATTAAGAAAAACAAAATAAGCATCAAGTTCAAACTAGCAAAGTATGCATACCCAATCAAATCCTCTACAGAAACTCCGCCATTTAATGGACAAATCCAGACCATGCACTAAGTTACATTTTTTCCAAAGTCGACAATGTGCAGATAGGAGAATTTTGTGGGATGTAATATTACTGATGTAAGCAAAAGTCTAATCCTGTGGGGCACAATGGTTATCTATTCCAGATCTATCCATTACAAATTTTAAAAACATGGTACTGCTTTTTTCTACTACAAACTACAAAAGTGGAAGTCACGAGACACTCCCAGTTAACCTCCATGTTTGGAAATCAAACCCGTGGAAGAAAGCATACAGCTTGACGGTGGAAGTAAAAATAATACAATTTCTTAGAGATTTACTCACTAAAACCTATTGACAAGTAGGTTCCTCACCAGAAACCTCAATAAAGCAAACTGGAAATGCCTGAAATGAAATAAAAACTTTCATCAGCAAAAGCAGGGGGGGGGGGGGGGGGGGGGGGGGGGGGGGGATATAGAATATAGAGAGGCATCTCCATTTTCACAGCTGGTCTTGTTTATACTAAGCCATCCACTCACACAGCCGGAGTGCTTGCATGGCAGAGTCATCTTTCTCCTCTTTTATAGTCCATCTGACATATGACACACCTGCTCATAATGATGAATGGCATAAGAATTAAATGACTTTCTAGATTAAATATACAAGTCATATAATCGATTTTAGTGAAAAAATATGTCAAAGAATAGTCTCTCAAGTTTGAGATGGATAGATACAAAATATGGAGTTTTCGGATTAGTTTCTATGGTTTTTAAGGTTTCTCCTCTTTCTATTTGTATTATTTGTATCCCTCCACGTTATAAATAAGATGGAACTTCCACAGAATTCCTTCAACGATGTATGATGGTTTGCCCCAAATTATTTTATTTCATTTTCCTTAGGATAGACAAATCTCCTCTTCCATTACCACCCATGCCATAGTGGGTATATGTTTTTGCATGGCAGAGTCATCTGTCGTTCTCTTTTACAGTCCATCTGACATATGACACACCTGCTCATAATGATGGATGGCATAAGAATTAAATGGTTAGATTAAATATACAAGTCATATAATCGATTTTAGTGAAGAAATATGCTGAAGAATAGTCTCTCAAGTTTGGGAGTGATAGATAAAAAATAGAGACTTTAAGGGTTAATTTCTATGGTTTTTAAGGTTTCTCCTCTTTCTATTTGTGCTCCTCCACGTTATATGGAACTTCCATGGAACTTTCATCAGGGATGTACGAGGGTATTTTCCAAATTATTTTATTTTATTTTATTTTATTTTATTTTATTTTCGTTAGGATAGTCAAATCTCTTCTTTTCCATACCACCCATGCCTAAAACATCACAAAAATAAAAGAATAAGGAGGGAGTTACTGATATATAAATTATTACAAAAAATGTGAACATTCTTATAGAAAGTAAGAGGCTAAGGAACATGGTCAAACCAAAAGAAGCATGGAAATTTGGAAGCAAAAAAGAAATTCTTAGTTATAGCTTTAGAAAGAAAAAGAGAAAAAAGGCAAGCCCTGTTGATAGTCCATCTGGCATATCAACACCTGCTCACAGGGATAATCGTACAACTCCACTATCCATTTTCATGCCGTCAAAAGAGCTATGCGGATATACATCGAAGACCACTAGAGTTCCTAGTAGGCGACCGAGTATTCCTCAAGGTCTCGCCCATACGAGGAGTCAGCAGGTTCGGAGCGAAGGGAAAGCTAAGTCCGAGATTTGTCTGTCCGTTCGAAATACTAAAGCGGGTTGCCTCAGTTGCTTATCAAATTGCACTACCACCATCCCTATCCGACGTACATGATATATTCCATGTTTCTCAACTTAGGAAATATGTGTACGATCCAAGCCACGTGGTAGACCTGGAACAACTGAACCTTCAGCCCGACTTGACGTATGTTGAACAACCTGTACAAATTTTGGATAGAAAAGAAAAGCTGCTTCGGACCCGTTCGGTTCCTCTAGTGCACGTGCTTTGGCGGAATCACTCTGTCGAAGAATCTACTTGGGAGCTTGAATCAGAGATGAGGGAAAGGTTTCCCTCGTTATTTCCTAGTGGTAGGTTCTATTCCTTAAGTTTCGGGACGAAACTTCCAATTAGTTGGGTAGGATGTGGTGCCCCGTTCCCCCTATTCGGGGAGCGCGGCTAAGAAATACTAGACGGTATCGTTCGATCGGGATAGATTGAAACAAGAACCCATCCTCTTTATGGATTTGCTTCTTCGGAATCGATTCCCATATTCAGTGGACCGTGCCCCCGGGATCGACTTAGCGGCAGAGTCAGGAGGGACCTCTCCGCTGCTATCTTTTATTGCCTCGGTTTTCGATGTCGCTTGTTGCTTTCGTGCTTTGAGTTGGTTTTGGATTTGCTTGGGTTTTCTTGAACGGTTTCGATGATTTCATTGTTTTCGTTCATTGAATTGCACTTCAATTCCGAGATTGGAAAGAGTGGAAGGAGTATTGATCGAGCTGTTCGTGCAATGCAGGTGAACGAGCAGTAGGTGGCTTGCGAGCGGAGTCGTGAAGCGCCTCTTTCCTTCTCCTTTCCTTCCAACCAAGTGAGTGGCTACCATCCCGATTAGCTAGCCCTGCTTCCAAGTCTTCACATCAAAAACTCTTACATTCTTGTTGCCCCGATCAAACGATACCAAGTAATAACTAAAAGATACCAAGATAAAAAGGGAATAGACTTGGATTGTATTGCTTGTCATTCAACTTGGGAACAGTTACTCATGTGCATGCTTGTTCGTTTGGAATGTTCACCATATGCATCAATTTTAGTTAGAATACATATTCTTCTATAAATTGTGCTAATTATGAATCATATCTTGTATGCGACAAATTGTTCAATGAGGCTATGCAAAACGAATCATGCAATGTTACTTGTCTTGTACAACGTGCTGCCTCAACTGCATAAATGTTTAACGTGTTATGAACGATTGATCACGGACAACTTGTGCACAAGGTAAATGGTTCCGCGGACGGTCGCTGGGACACTGGCACCGATCCGGTCCGGGCGGAACTCAACGTTTAGTCTCACGTGATTGACGGGATGCTTGCAGCGCACCACGTGCTTTCGTTACAAACATCCTCGTCAATGACTATTGTCCATAACGGCTTCTGGCCAGTGATCCCAACGTGTATATTTAAACCTGTTGCTACTAACTTGTGTCTTCTTGGCAGGGAAGGCAAGGTAAGTATTATGCAGGTGGTTCAGACGGGCAGGTAAATATCACCGAACGGTGGCGGGTTATTTCAATAATTTCTATATCTATTTCTTGTTGTAAAATGAACTAAGGCAAGATAGAAACCCACAATAAATATGCATGCTTCATTAAAACAACGTGTTGATTGGTATAGTTGGGTTAGCTTGCCTTCACTAGTACGTTCCGATGTACTGACCCTCGTTGAAACAGGTTCCCCGCGCTAAGGAGAACCAAGCGAGGAGCAGAAGATAAATTCCCCAATCCAGTCCAGCTGTAGGCACGCCTCGACCGTGCCAACCTTTTGAAGCATTTTGAAGAAGAAGCATTTTGAAGAAGCTAGCCACCGAGCAAATATGCAGCTTCGTGGCAAAGCCGTCGTTCCGACCCAAGATCTTATATTTTGAGTTTAGTAAAGGATGTAATGTACATGACTGCTATCTCATTTTGTGTCAACACTTTTGTGAGCCCATGGAGGCAATCCTTATACTCAGTTCAAGGAGTTTGTAATAGATGTTCATATTATCAATAAAAGAAAACTTTTCCATGTTTCAATCTGCGTTTCAATTATCTGCGTACTCTGAATATGTGCTCGCTATGCAAAACAAAAAAATACTGAGCCTTGTGCGGTGCGCAACCTAGGCCCGCACGGCGGTCACGCCCGGGGGGACGAATATCGATTCCACGGAATCGGGGTGTGAAGTATAAATGCACCATGGAAAAACTAAGTAAAATTTGTTGCAAAAAAAAAAAGGTTTGACATCCAGTACAGAAAATTAAGTAGTTGATCAAGGAATGTGATTAGTAGCGCCAAAAAAAAGGGAAATCGGGAAGGTTGGGAGGGAAACAAATTCCATTTTTTTAGATTAGAAACTAGGTTATGCATTGGCTCAAGTGGCTGATGAATAGAGACAAGGAACTGCCGTCCGTTTTTTCTAAAAGTCGCTGGCTTAGGGCGTATAGGGCCCCTATGGCCACAACTACACTTTTCTTAGGCCTGGGTTCCCTACTCTAGAAAGTTCACCCCTTTTGGGTACTAGGCGCCCATGTAAGCACGTCTTAGTTCGTCTAGGCCCCCAAACTCAACCAATCCATGTCCCCTTTAGGTTTGCCCAGTCTCAATTGCTATGAATAATGATTCGTTTTTCATTAACACTATGAAATAAATTATTGATGCCTAATAAACTTTAATTTGGTCCGTAAGATGTGTACCCTTAGGTTCCTTTTTTTATGATAACAGAAAATCAAAACAAATGGTTATGAATCAGCCAGTCCAGGCCCCCCTTTAGGTTTGACCAGTCTCAATGGTTATGAATAATGATTAGTTTTTTGTTGATTTAACGTTTTTTTTAAGTAAATGATTCATGCCTAATAAACTTTAATTTGGTCCATAAGAGGTACCCGTAAGTTCCTTTTTTATGATAGCAGAAAATCCAACAGTTGGTTATGAATAAGTAACCCTAATAATGAAATTATTATGGCCTTTTGGAGGTGCACAGTGAAAAACCAGTTACAGATCCCATCAAACCAATCAAATAATTAAAGGAAAAGAGGTACACTTAGGTTCCCTATGGGTTAGGCTAACCCTAATGACGCAATCATTGTGCCGTTTAGGAATTAAGAGGCACTGCACAGTGAAAAACCAGATAAGGATATCTACCTAACCTATCAAATAATTCAAGGGAAAAAGCAAGATGACATGCCATTCATATTGCAAGAGCAGTTGACATGCCGGACTGACAAGTAAACGTACTATGAGAGTGACTTGTGCAAGTGAGAACATTCTTTCAATTGGTTATGACCCTAAGGATCTTTTGATTCTTGGAACAACCCCCACATAATGGAACAGAATATAAAATGATTCATAAGCTCAATACCAAAAGTTATGAGCATGAAACTAACAAGCTGAAGGGAAATTTTAATTCATGGAACAGCCACCACATTCTGCACAACTGTAGGATGAAAGTTCCCATGCCATAAACAAATGAAGCAAGGAGCAAGGAGTCACCTAAAGTTGGTAACGATGCACACTGTAAAATAAGACCTATATTGAAACCCTATCAAGACAATTTGCCTGAGCCAAAAATCTAAAAAGATGAGGGGAAATATAGCTGTGTCTTCATCCAAAGGTGTCCATCAAAAAGATTGATGGAAAGCCTATAAAATGCATGGCAAAAAGGAAATGAAACAAAAAATCGTCAACAATAATACTGCTTCAAACGCTTTTAGGGTTTTCCTAGTCCTATAAAGAAGTGTTGTGTAAGAAGAGTTAGTGTAATCAAAATCATGTGTTGTGTGAGCTTTCTCCAAATATAAGGAACTTAATAGCCAGCTGGTAAAAACTTTCGTAAGGGTTCTACAGTTGAACTACTTCATCGGAAGGCTACTGGAGAACATAATAAAGAGAAAGAAAAAAAAAACTTTGCCGCTTTACTCTTTAAATATAACTATGGCATTTGTCACGCCCCAGTCCCAAAATGCCGAGGGACTGAGCACGTGGCAATGGCCAGCAGCACGCACCGATGGACAATCCAATTTAATGGACCCATCAGGGCATGCTTAAGCTGTAGTCTAGCAGTGAAAATTTACAAGTCTCAGGTATTTCTAATCTCATCCACAGAATAGCACAGATTAATTGCCAGAAATAATGCAATGAAAAAACTAAACAAATCTCAAATAAGATTATCTCGGGAACAATCCGAGACTCAGTCTGTTACATTCAGAGGAAAAATAGACAGGAAATAAAATACTGAAAATGGAAAATACTGTGTAGATGAAACCGGTGCTCAGGAGAAATCTTCGGCCAATATCTCGTTCTCTGTTCCAAGTTCTGCTCCAAGGAGTGCTCCTGTACCGTACACCTCGGGGTAATTCTCCCCAGCTATACCTGGGGACATAGTCCATTCCAGGTCCTCAGGGGACATAACAAGGTACAGAAAACACAAGCCAAAATATATGCAGTGCAGCAATAATGAAACAGCAGGGTAAATATGTAAACCAGCTAAGTGATATGCAAGTGAGAGTTTTAGTCATACTCAGGCTGAGACTACTACAGGATCAGTGTCGAAGAAACCATAGCAGTATTTTCTCGAAGGGCCCGTAAGGTACAAAAGCTCTGTATCAGAGTCTAAGGCACCGCCAGATAACAGTATTTATATTATAATATATTCAGCCTTGATATGATAATACTCTCCCCACCCCATGTAATCTCACGTCACAGTTCCAGAATATCACAGGTACAAGTCACGCAAGATTGAACTAATGCAATGAGTCAGGATAGAATCTAAGCATGTAAACTGTAAATGACATGAAAATGTATCCTATACGGAATCACCAGGTATATCTCAGACAATTCCGTCACATGAATAGTGTCAGGTGTCCTGGGTTAAGCAGTTAAACAAGTTTACTTAGGCATCTACAATAAATCCAGTAAAATACTATAACCAAAAATATCTGAGAATTAGCAAGCTTTACTTGCCCACTGATGCTAGATTAAACCAAGAAAATATATAGCAAGCTGCAGGGTTTGACAAGCTTTACTTGCCCACTGATGTATAACTAAGTCCAGGAAATAGGTAGCAAAGCTGCAAGTTTCGGCAAGGTACACTTGCCTGTGGTTCCGGCTCTGATTTCGGCTCTGACTTCAGTTGGATTTGCAGGCGGTACTCCGGTTGCTGAAACAAACATCACCATCAGATCCAGAAAATATCAATCAGCTAGAAACGCCTGTCCTTGAGTCCAATTTGGAGAATGGCAAAAACGGCAATTTCGGACCAAAACGGGGTCCACCAGTGGGCCCGCTTTGCACCGAAAAACGTGTCAGGGTCAACAGTCTCAAAATTCACCAAACTTAGTGTCAACAGGTCAGGAACGCTGATACGAACCCAACGGAACTTTCAGATTTGAATTCCGATGAGCCGATCACAAAATCGTCCGTCGAGTGGGGCCTGTGGGGCCCACGACACGCGATTTCGTCAACGTTCTCAGAATCGAACCAAACTTGGCTCACAGGACCAGCGTATCGCTACGAGTCCGATGGCGCAAGTTTCGTCTCGATCCGACGTGTGTACACAAAGTTAGGATGAATTGCAGAAATGTCGGATACGGGGCGATGTCCGCGGATACGCACTGATTCCGGTGTGCACGCACATCCGAATCAGCTTCTGCGAAATCCCACACGTCCGTATCGACGATGCGCACGTATCTGTGAAGACCGCGCGCGACCAAGTCGTCCCGTTTGGCGGGACGTACCCAGTTCCGGGGTGAAACAGGGTCTGGTTTTTCCTGTTTTTGGATCGCGGTGTGCGATCACCACAGGACGCGATGCCCTGAACAGTTTGTCCGGGCACCGAGAGGGTCACACAGGCTTCGCAACGCAATTTGCGGAATCGAAAACAGAGCTACGAGCAAGAAGATACACGCACCTGAACGGGACCCGAAAATTGGGGTCCGAATCGTGTCCGACACGTGTCGGATACAGGGCAATAAAATTAGGGTTAGGGCTTGGGATGCTGGACGGCGGAGCTCCGGCGGAGACGGCGGCGTGGGCGGCTGGGCTGCGGCGGAGGGGGCCGGGGGCAGCGCGGCGGCGGGCGGCGCGGTGGCTGGGGACTCGCCGGCGGCCGGAGGCGACGCGGGGAGCTGCTGCTGTGCTGCTGCTACGGTCGTCGACGAGCCGGAGGCCGGCGGAGGAGGAGGAGAAGAGGAGGGGCGGTGGAGGCGACGGCGACGGCGGGCAGCGGGCGGTGGCAGCGGCGGCGGAGGGTGCAGCGGCGAGGGGGGGGTAGCCGGAGGGGATCTGTGGAAGTGGAAGTCGACGGCGAGGGGGGGGGGATTTAAAGGCCGAGGAGGGGGCGAGAGAGGCGGAGAGGTGGCGGAGAAGGCGGGGGTCGTGGCGAGGTGGCCGGGCGGAGCGGCGCCGGACGCGGGCGCCGCCAGAGAACGCGGGGAGGGAGAAGGTCGTGGGGGAGAGAGGGGGCTGGGTTAGCGGGTTGCGGGCGGGTCGGGTCTGGCGGATCCGACCCGACCCGGTAGGGGCTGGGCCGGGTTCGTGGGCCGCGGGCTGGGTAACGGGCCGGGCTGAGGAAAATAATAAATAATAATAATAATAATAATAATAATAATAATAATAATAATAAGTAAATATTTAATAAATAAATAATTAATTAAATAAATAAATAAATTTAGGTGTTTTAAAAATAGGTCCGGGGCCCAATAAATTCCAGAAAAATTGTCCTAAGTCCAGTTTTTCATTTACACCCAAAAATATTATTTCCATAATATTTTAATATCATTTATTATCATTTAAAAATCATTGAATAATTAAAACCCTGTTTTTAAATTACAGAAAATTCCCAGAAAATTCCAGAAAATTGTGAAAAATCCAGTTTTTAAAATTTTGAAAAATTATGGGGTTTACAGCATTGCCGAACAAAACTTCCATTTAAGATGTCAAGTACTAAAATCAGAGATAGAAGTAACAGATATGCAAGAGAACTAGTTAATCATGAACCTGAGACAGAATTATCTCTAGCCATAAGTGGTAAAAAAACGAGTAAATGTCATGTCACATAATCATATTTTTGGAAAGCAGGACTGACAAGGCCAGCTACGTATACTTAGAGCACTCCGATACTCTGTATATACGGTGAAACTGTAAGACATGAGGGGTCACTACTACAAACCATCAGTCAAGTCGAGGTCCAACAAACCCTAGTGTCTCAATCACAAGATCAACAGGAATAATAACAAGATGTAAGATCAGCTGAAATATAATAGTAAAGCGTCACAAACTATAATATACAAATGATCATGATGCTAGTAAACACACAATAAATAAACTAGCCAGAATCTGAGTCAAACATGATCAACCCTAGCATATGTCAATCGTGCTAATGTCTATAGGTTAACTGATCATACCAAAATACGAGCTAAACACATGCTCGGTGGCTAAACGCCCACAAAATAGAATGTACATCAGGGTGGAGAAATAAGAAAACTCACTCAAGCGGTCTGGTGCTCCTGGTGGTCACCATCCTCAGAAAAGTACGGAAGATCCTCCGATGCTGCTACTGGATCTGGACATGCAAAACCAGTTGAGTCAGACCCCCAAATAGCAAGTACCACAAAGGAAGTCAATCTAGGAACTTAAACCAACAACACAAGCAATACAAATACTGGAAAATAAAAACTGAATGTAAAAGTTCTCAGGATAATAAATACTGTAAAACCTGCAATGAGACATATCCGGATCTGATAATCAATAAGGAAATAACAAGTACTGAAAGTAATGCTGATCATGTGAAGCCTAGACTAACCATCAACCATCAATCACGGCAAATCACACAAGTACGACTTGGTACATTTAACTAACTAGGGTTATCACAATCCTTAATTACTAACTTTATAATGCAACGCGATGCTAGAGTTTCTTCTGATCGCATGTCCCTACAGTCCGTCCAGAATATCCATACACACAACTAACTGGATACTCCTCAAGATACACCACAATATAAAACACTGGATACTCCTCAAGACAACACTCCTCAAAATAACAGTAAGAATAACCGAGACTGCATGCAATCTAGAAAAATTTCTAGCCATGTACTAAGTGAATCTCTAGTTATTTAATCCCTAGCAGTTTCTGGTATGAATCTGGGTGTGGCATTTCGCAGAATCCATCCTAGACATGATGCAGACAAATCAAGTTCTAATAATAATATAAACATGTTTAATATACATTGTACATACGGACTCATGTATGCCACGACAACAATCAAGCCACGTGATACCAAGTGAAGCCAGATAAAGCTAAGTGAAACCATGTCAATTCAGGTAAAACCATGTACAATCATGTGAAGCCGTGTCCAACCAGATGAAACCAAATGAAACCAAGTCAAGCCATGTACGATGAAGCCATGTAAAGTCATGCCAAGTCAAGTCCAGTCAATCATGTCATCACGTGTAGCCGGACAAAGCCGGATGAAATCGAGTAAAGCCAAGTCAAGTCAGGTCATCTGAAGCCATGTAAGTTCTTGTCCAAAATTATGTCAAGTCGTCGCGTGTCCAAGCAAAAGCCAGAAGTTTCAAGATGAAATCACGAGAAAACAAGCATTCCTAAAGAAAGTGCACGATCGGTATACCGTCGGTACAGTCCAGTACACCGTCGGTACACCGGTACAGAGATAAGAAAAATACAGCAAGTTCTGGATTCCAACAAATTGGTATACCATCAGTAAACTGTAGTATACCGTCGATATGCCGTTCTAAGTAGGCAAAAAATTACTGGAAAACAAAGTTCCACAAGATCGGTATACCGTAGGCACAAACCAGTACACCGTCGGTATGCCGGTCAAGACAAATCTAACAATGTCGGCAAGATCGGTATACCGTCGGCACAACCCAGTACACCGTCGGTATGCCAATAGGCTTCACACAAAAATATCTAGAAATCAAGACGGTTGAAATCGGTATACTGTCGATACACTGTAGTATACCGTCGGTATGCCGGTTTCCAAGAATAATCATGGTTAAATCAAGTCTGATTTCCGGGACCCAAATCAAATTCCGAAAATTACCAGAACCAAGTCTAACACAAGAAATCAAGTCTAGGGTAAGTCTTATATCACAATATGGACTAAATCTCACGGTCACAACTTCGGTACCGTTTCCGTTACCGAGTTACCAAAAAAAGGACGGAACAAAATTCTACCAGAAATCAAAACCGAGACGGTCACTAGGCTAAAAATCACGATATGAACAACAATAGTAAAGCAAGTCTAAGCTAAAAAGCAATAACCAAGCTCCAGGAAAGTAAAATGACAAAAAGTAAAAAAAGTTCACGAAATCGGCAATGTGTACTTGCCTAACGCGAGCTCCCAGCCTAAACCTTCTAGTCCACCACCACGAAGGAGTTCAGAAACCACACTCCATGTCTCAAGACCACGCTTCCAAGCTCGAGAGAAAATGAAGAAGAGAGGAGAGAAAGAAGAAAATGAAATATCTTGAGTACTATTTATAGAAAAAATATCTCGAAAATATCTCGAAAGTGAAATAAATATCTGCCGAAAAATATACCGTCGTTATACCGATCAAGTAGTAAAGTTTCAATTTTGAAAATTTTCGAACTTCCTCGAGATCCAATAAAATGCAATAACTAGCACAAAATAAGTATCCGCATGAAATACGAATACTGTGCGACGAGTCTCACGGTAAATAACCAAAACTGTAGTTTACCTTTCTCCTTGTGCTTTCTTTCTAGAAAAGAAACTACACTTTACTTTCCGGAAATGAAGATATTTTGTCTTGAGAAAGACCGCGGCTTTGAGTTCCAACTGCGTCACCTAAATCTAGTAATTCCTGTTCAAAAAATAGTTATTGCATCAAGAAATATGAAGTATACATTCTGTCAAAACAAGAACTGAAAGAAACCTACTGACTGTGTATGGATATGGAAGCACACTACTGTTCCCTGAGATCCAACAGATGTTATGGCATTGCATTACACTCCTTGACAAAAAAAAGATGGTGAGACAGTATTGATCCAAAGGGGCAGTCTACAAGTTGCGCTCACAAACTCTCACTTCTTACATTAACATACCATGCATCTTATTTTCATATGCATGTCTAAGTGATATAAAATGCTAAGATATCAATGAATAATTGCTTAGATGCTTATACTCAAGGTTAGAGCCGTGCTAGATGTTAAGGCAAACAACGTATTAGTCAAGACCGACTACGTAACTGAGTAACACACCTAAAACTATTTTTCAAGATACATATGAAGGTTTCTGACATATGTATTAACATTATACCTCTAGTTAAGTTTAAAAATGGGGGTAATGGATGTTCAGAGCCAAGCCTGATTACAATTAGTATAATATACAACCACTAGAGTAATTAATTGGTATCAGGCTAAGATATCGAAGAATAATTACTTAGATGATTATACTCAAGGTTAGAGATGAGGTGCTAGATTTTATGGACACAGACGCATAAGTCAACTCAAAACCACCTATGCAATTGAGTTATTGCCACCTAAAAGGCTAAAACTATTGCTCAATATACATATGATGATATGAAGGATTTTGATATATATATTTATTAACATAATTTACGTTAGTTAAGTTTTTAGAAGGGGTAATGGATTGGCACTAAGCCTGATACCAATTAAAATGATATACGACCATTAGAGAAATTCATTCCATCTCCTCAGATGGTGTCTACATCTTATATTAATAATATGTGCAAGAAGGCATTTTTAGCAAAGCGATATCTTTTGTATGGTACACCGTTTTCTAACTGTTCAGGAGGAGATATGTATGATATTTTCATGTCAAATTTAACTCAGGGTAAAGTGCTCAAATAGCCACAATAACCTTGTGGTTTGATAATATTTATGTTGCATATGATTGTCACGGGTATTAGGTTGCATATGATTTCACGGATTATCAGAATGGTATGGCAATTGGCTACCTTTTGTTCTAACATCTCCAATGCATTTCTACGACAACAAGTGCACATTGCATATCTGAAGACATCAAGCATGACTGCACATTTGCAAATAGGCAGATGCATTGATCCAAGTACATACAATAAATAAGGTCTACATGCAAGAAAAATAAAGGACAATTTGAGCAACCCTCATATGTCATGTTGTCGGGATCAATGCTATCTTGCCAAATGACTTGCTGCTGCAGGGCATGTGGAATATGTTAGTCAATCATAATAAAGGTTATAAAAAGACGTGAATTAAAAAAAAATCCAGGAAAGAGGAATAAGCATTTCAAGCCTTAAAACAATAAGCAAACAAAATGTGAAACATATTGAGCATGGTGATGGTGGTTGAAGATAAGATAGGTGGTTTAGATATGATGTACACTGATAGATGCACCATTTAGGAGTGATAAGATACTAGTTAAAGAGATGCTAGAACTAGGGGCAGGCCTAAACGAACTTGGGTTGAGGCTATAAAGAAGGCTGTGGTTTTTGTTAATGTTAAAGGGGGCATGGCCCATAACAAAGCTGAATGGAAGATAAGGAATCAAATAGCCAACCCAAGAATTTGGGATAAATACTTTGTTGACATATAACATACATGAAATCAATAGAAATCAACTTTTGGATACTATGTGCACTATAAGTTAATCAAGGAAATTGGTAAAAATAGCAGATGGGAGGGGTCAGAGGGGAAAAGTGCTTCCAAGTGTGTTACCTAATTGTTTTCAATGACCTAGTTATCACTTGTCAAACTTTGCCTCACTAGTAATTTCTGAAGACCAAAAATTGTTTATCAAATAGTTCAAAAGTCGATCAATTTTACATGTATAAGGTTGGTAAACAGAAAGGCTGACTAATGTTTACAGTTCTAATGCAGAGTTTTAGCTAATTAGTAAAAGTATGCAGCTAAGCAACAAAAAGATGACCAATAAAATGAAAGTAATACCATATATAACAACAAAAGTACAACCTTTAACCAAAAAATTTGGGGTCAGACACATGAATCCTTGTTCCTTGTTCCACTCTGTTAAAGGCATCTCCTCTCTACCAATAGGTTTTAGAGACTTCTTCAACTAATATCCCAAAGCTCTCCTAATTGATGACTGTAGCAGTCTCCTTTGCACATGGCCAACCCGTCTCAAATAATTCTCTCGTCTAATCCTCAATAAACAAAAATCTCCAACTTCCCTCATTTCCTATCCATCCTTCAATTTATTCCCATTTCACACTCATCCACGATTTGCCCTGACCCACATGTTAATGAGGCAGGGATAAGCTATTGAGGAAACGAGCAAGGGACGGGTGATTAAGTATTTTTCTCTTTTGGATCTGTAAGATTATTTTATTGGTCTTTTATTCAATTAAAGGTATACATTACAAATTTCTTTCCATTTATCCTAGTTGTAAATTGTTTCTTGATTATCATCCTGCTCCTTACGCATTTATTCTACCTAAGCCTCTATGTAATAAGAAATTATGAGGTACGAGTCTAGTGACATATAACAATCAGAGTTTCTCATTCTCCTAACCCGGAAAAATCTCATCCAATTTATTTCATGTACGATTTGCATGTACCCAAGTTTGAAAGTAAATCAGATAAACGATATAAGGGTTATAGATTATATTAGCTTCTCAAACCTTCCCTGAATTAAATTGCAGTTTAAAAGATTTCTTTAATTTCACTACAGCTATGCATATTTTAGGTACAATTTAACTAAAATCATACATGATGCTTATTGATTCCTAAAAATCATGAATGGAATAATTTATGATTCTTAACTAATGATATTGAAATAAATAGCAACAGTTCTCTGGATGTTCCTATTTGGTTCAAAACGTCAATATTTTAGCCAACCAGGCTTTGGATAATTCAATTCCGATCTGGAACATTAGTTTTACTAATGCAAACACTTGCCCTAGTGACATTTATATGAGAACTTTATACACCAATAGTGGCAGCAAACAAAATCTGTTTCTTTCTAATTTTCTAACAAATGGCTAACGGAGTGTTGAACAAAAGAAGTGGACATGGTAATATCTCAGCATGCCTCAAAATGTTAGGGAAAAGAAAATAGTTCATGTATAAGAAAAATGGCCTACACAAACGTGTATTTGGATTATGCTTATAACAAGAACCCTACCCCCCCCCCCCCCCACCACCCAAACGCATAGGACCAATCCCCCCTTCAACAGTGAGACCTCCTCATAGCTCATACTTACAAGGAGATATGATACATTGGAAGATAATGAGACTTCCCGACTCACTGAAAGGAGCAATAAAGGGATGGTACCCGTAAAAACATTCCATCGAGCAATAAAAGGATATACATCAGAAGACCGAGACTCCCCGGGTCACCCCCGATTTGAGTGTTTGTGCAGGGAAGCGTGGAGCAGGAGATGGATTGTCGCTCACCACTCCGACTCAATTGTCTATATGTTGTTTTGCAAACAAAATAATGTCCTGATGCATCACCAGTAGGGCTGCAAACGAGCCAAGCTTTTATAAGCTTGAGCTTGGCTTGACTAAAATTAATCGAGCTCAAAAGCTTGATAAATTTTTTATTTTAGAGCTTGTGCTTGGCTCAAGCTTGTTTATATTAAGCTTGAGCTTGGCTTGGTTTGAGCTCGAGCTTAGCTTGATAAGCAAGCTTGATTCAAGCTCGATAAACAAGCTCGATAAGCTCAAAATCAAGTTCGATTTCAAACTCATTCAGTTTTATTTCAAGCTCATTAAGCTTGATTTCAAGCTTAATGAGCTCGATTTCAAGCTAGTTAGACTTGAATTTAAGTATCTGTAATATTAACAATTTATATATAAAAATTCAATTAAAAAGTTCCTTAATATCAATAATTAAGAAGCTCCTAAACGAGCCAGCTTGCAAGCTCATAAACGAGCCAGCTCATGAGCTCAAACGAGCCGAGTACTTCTAAGCCTGAGCTTGGCTCATTTATTAAACGAGCTCGAAAATGAAGCTTGAGCTTGGCTCGTTTACTAAACGAACCGAGCTCAAACGAGCTTTTATCGAGCCGAGCTTCGAGCAGCTCGCGAACGGCTTGGCTCATTTGCAGCCCTAATTACCAGAATCTAAAAGCTCTGCAAGTGGATATAGATGGATGGGAAAAGCATGTATGGAGGAAGAAAGTGAAGCTTATATAGAGCAACTAACAAGGCTGCCAACAATAACAACCTAAGCACTTAATTTGGTGCAGGCTGACCTCCAGTAAATAATTAGTGAAATCTGCTTTTTGAATGCTTACTTGGAAAATTGATACCCAAATGATGTCGAAAGAAATGGTAATCATGCCTTGAGATTATCCAAGATGTCTGTGCTAGCTACCCTTTACAACAGACCTACATGAACACTAGGAAATGGGTAACATGTTATATGGCAGTGAGAAGTATTGTTCTGATTTTAAATGGAAAATGATAGTAATAATTCCCTTGAGTGCTATAGAAAGATGTCTGTGCTAGCTTCCCTTTACAACAGACTACATGAACAGTAGGAAATGGGTAACATGTTATATGGCAGTGAGAAATATTGTTCTGGTTTTAAATGGTCATAGTTCCCTTGAGAGCTATAGAAAGAAAAAAGGTTGCATATCATCAGCCTGAGTATAGTTCTTCACCTGACATTCAGATAGCATACTCAGAATGATGCATGAGATAAGCCAGACCTACTTACAGTCTTCAGTGTTGGGACTAGCACTTGCATCATTGACCCAGAAAAAAACAAATCTACGCGCACGCGCACGCGCACACACACACAAGCTGAACCAGAAAAACCATACTTGTATTAGCTTGTATGCATCATTGACCGGTATGGATTTCCCTGCAAAAAGATCATAAAATATCCATAAAGCACAAGAACAGTACAAAATGATAATTTCAGTTCATTCTGTAGATAATGGGGATAAAAAGGATGCATTAAATTAGGAAAAGAACCAACAAACTGATGACTAAAAATCTTATAATTCAGTTAAATAGTAGCATGATATGGTGTTTAATAAAAATCTCTTAATAGACTGAACCATTAATATGTGTCCAAACTAAACAATCAACTCAATAGACAAAAATGCTGATTTAGATAAAAGAAAAATACAACAACAATGAGACTAACTGAATCCTTTTCCTTCCAATCTGCTTTGTTAGCAAACATGAGTCATATACTCTAACTTTAGCGAATGACATATCCTTTTTCATAGTCCCAACGGAAGTATAGATTTATCATATGCTTCTATTATCCCTAGTTCCAGTGGATCCCTTGCACATGTCACAATCTTTACAATTTTCTATTTATATAAAAGAATACAATATATGGATATAAAAAGAGTAATCAGAATAACCATATTTTCCAGACTTTCAATACTTCCAATATATAAATAAGCTACATGATTGCGCCAGGACACGGGATACTAAATGTTCTCATGGAAAAGATACTGCGAGTGCAACATCAACCTGAGCAAATGAAAGGCCTTCAAAAGGATCCATAGAGAAACTTTGTACTAACCTTACTAAGGCGCGGAATAAGGCCCTTGGGTTCCTTTTCTGTGTTTGGATGCCAGGAAATGAGCATGAAAGGAAATTGATTCCCAAGGAAAAGTAAAATATAGGGAAAAATGATTCCCCCACTCACCCCATGAATTCACTTTCCCATCCCGAATTATTCAGTTTCGCTCCCAATTTACCAAGCCTTTTCAAACATCAAAAAAGATAAATTAATGGGAATTGTAATTCCCAAAGGAAGGAAAGAGCAAAGAATTGATTTCCTTTCCTTTCCTTTCCAAGAACCAAACAAGACGTAAACGTTTTTTTTTCCTCCAGAAAAAAGCATTCATTTCGAGGCACAAATTGACATTTAACATCCGAAAAAAGGAACGAACTTTTCAGCACATGAGATGAAGGTTGAACAAACGGAACGAAATCTAAATGTAATCCACACTAGACTTTAATACATTTTAGAAAATATTGTGCATGCTTGTTGGAACAAACAGTCAAAGGTAGAGGCAGGCAATGACGTTAATATCGATCCATATATTGCGGACACATAATATAACAGTGGGTCCTGGTTGGTAAAGGTCAACACCAACACAAATGCTCAATTAACAAAATCCTTTGATGCCATCACCACCGCCTCAAGTAAGTTTAACTCACTCGTTCCGGCCACCGCCACCGCCACCACCGTACCTCTCGGTCCTCTCGTCGATCCACCTCCTCATGTCCGCCAGCACCCTCTGGCTGTTCTCCTCGGGCTCCCCCTGCACCAGCGAGTGCAGCATCCCGTCGTAGAGAATCAGCTCCTTGTCCTCGCTCGCCGCCTTCTCGTACAGCATCTTCGACCCCTCGGGAGCGGTGACCCCGTCGTCCGTCCCGTGCAGCACGAGGAACGGCGCCGCGACCTTGGCGAAGTTCGCCTGCACGTACTCGCACATCCTCGCGATCTCCCTCATGGTCCCGACCCTCGGCCTCCCCGTGTACCGCCTCGGGTTGGACGCGATGACCTTGAGCTTTCCCATGTCGCGTATGGCCTTCCCGACCATGTTGTTCTCCGGCATCATCTGCCACGTGTCGGCGGCGCCGAAGAGAAGGCCGAAGAGGAAGAGGCGGACGCGGGAGGGCTTCATGTCGTCCGGGATGACGAAGAGGGGGGCGGAGAGGATGAGGCCGGTCCAGAGGCCAGGGGGGGACTGGAGGTAGATTAGGGTTGTGACTAGTCCGCCGAGGGACTCGCCGAAGAGGAAGGAAGGGAGGTGTGGGGGTTGGGAGTCGCGGACGGAGCGGAAGAAGGAGAGGGAGGCGGCGGCGACGGCGTTGAGGTCGCCGAGGTAGCCCTGGAGGCCTTCGGAGCGGCCGTGGCCGAGGAGGTCGGCGAGGTGGACGGAGTAGCCCCAGGTGGCGAAGGCGATGGCGATCTTCTGGAAGAGCCAGCCGGTGTCGGAGCCGTAGCCGTGGGTCATGAAGACGAGGGCCTTGGGGTTGTCGGCGTAGGCGGCGTCGAGGGAGTGGAAGGACTGGGTGAAGAGGCGCTGGCCGGAAGGGGTGGTGAAGTAGGACTGGGTGTTGGTGACGCCCTGGGAGGCGTAGTACTCGGCCTCGTCGGGCTCGTCGCCCCAAAAGTATTTCGTCGCCATCTTCCTCTTCCTCTTCCTCTTCCTCTTCCTCTTCCCCCTCTGGTATGAGTAGAGTAAGCTAGGGATTGGAAAGTGGGTCCTTTTATAAGGAGGAGTACTCAGAGAGAGGGATGGCCATGGTGGTGGTGATCACCTACTCTTGGTAGTGGGTTTTTCTGTGGATGGAATAAAATATTGGGTGTTTGGTTGGTATGGAGGATTGGTTGGTGGAGGTGGGGACCACCGGAACGAGGTGGTGGTTGAGTGGGTTGAGCCTTCCTCCATCCATCGTGATCACGAGGGAGGTGAGGGAGGTCCAGCTTAAATAATTTGACTGGAGTTGGTGATCTAGGTCTATAATAGGCCGGACGGTTACGAACTAGTTCCGAAATCGGCCCGGTTAACGTCGGATTGGGCTGGGCCGACCCGGATCCGATCAACGATCCAGATCGATTCGGCCCAAATCTCAGGGGGTCCGGACTGGGTCGGTAAAATCGACCAGTAAGTCCGGTTCGGTCCGATTATTCAAAAGTGTGGGTCTGATTTTAACTGTTGTAATCCGGTCAGACCAGTTTGGCCCGGTCCGGTCAAAGTCCGGTTCAGGTTCAAATTTTTTTTTTTATATGATATATCCGGTAGGGGTAATTTTACCAAAATACTCTCATTTTTATGTATTTTTGGGCCGTTTTACGGGTATTTTTGTCATGAAAACGACCAAAATATCTTTACAACAACTATATTTTAAGGATATAGGAGGTCATTTTTCAACTTGTTTTTTATAAATAGTCAATAATTCAAGAAAATTAAACACAACAACATTTCTTTCCTCTCTTACAAAATTTAGGAGCAAATCAATTTTCTGAAGATTGGAGTAATAGCATTCTAGATTTTGGAGTGCAACTTTTTGAAGGCTAAACTGCAGTGTTCTTAGGGTTTCAACTAGGGCTGAGTAATCGGTTTAATCGGTTTCCACCGAACCGAATTTTGGAAAACCGATTAAACCGAAATTTTTAAAAATCAAACCGAAACCGAACCGAAATTTGGAAAAACCGAATATAACCGAACCGAGATTTTTTAATCGGTTTATTCGGCTTAATCGGTTTATTCGGTTTGGCCTTTTTTTATAGTGTGCCGGATAATTGGGCCATTTTTTTAATTGGGCCGTTTTTTGTTACTGGGCCTGGACCAAACACTTGTCAAAAATTCCATAAAAATTCATACACACAGCTTTCTTAGAATAGTCACAGCAATATATACACATTACACAGCTTTCTTCCTTCTTATACTCAAGTTTCTTAATTATGCAAACAAGTCACAAGACTCACAGCAATATAAAAGGGCCATTATATACAGTTATACACGGCAATATATACACATTACACAGCTTTCTTCCTTCTTATACTCAAGTTTCTTAATTATGCAAACAAGTCACAAGACTCACAACAATATAAATGGGCCATTATATACAGTTATACACAGCTCCAGATTTGTTAAGCTCCAGATTTGTTAAGACATTCCTTGCCAAACATTACAAATGGTGTAGCCCACTGGCCCCACTCCTTTGCCTAGACTTGCTCCAGATTTATTAAGCTTAGACTTTTTTTGCAAATTGACATACTAGACTTGCTGCATACTTGAGGTGTGCTTGTTGATAGAGACATGAAACAATCAAATGATACATGAAACATGAAACATTAAACTATCAGTATGTGGAAAAATAAGATAGCATCAATGTAAAACTAAATGCATGAGCATAACTACATAGCTAGTATAGA
The DNA here is from genome assembly GCA_036927795.1 of Iris macrosiphon. NCBI lineage: Eukaryota > Viridiplantae > Streptophyta > Magnoliopsida > Asparagales > Iridaceae > Iris > Iris macrosiphon. Next base: position 200,369,096 of record JAYESA010000008.1, read on the forward strand.
TTTTCCTGCATTCACAGTAGCCACAGTAGCCTTTTAGATTTATAGGCTACTATCAATCTTTAACAAGCATGAACAGTCAGGACTCAGAAAGAAGCAAAACATACTGGCAAGTACAATATATAACTTATGATGAATGCATGAATCCCTGATGATGAAAATTTCAGGACAAACCAAGTAACCAACTAGACTTGCTGCATATTTGAGGTGTGCTTGTTGATAGAGACATGAAACAATCAAATGATAGATGAAACATGAAATATTAAACTATCAGTATATGGAAAAATAAGATAGCATCAATGTAAAACTTAATGCATGAGCATAACTACATTGCTACTAGCTAGTATAGATTTTCCTGCATTGACAGTAGCCACAGTAGTGAGTAGCCTTTTAGATTTATGGGCTACTATCAATGTATATATTTTTCTGCATTCACAGTAGCCACAGTAGCCATTCACAGTAGCCACAGTGGAAAAATAAGATAGCATCAATATTCTTACAACTGTTTTGAGCCCTCACCCTCGACAAACCGAAATGGAACCTCATCGACAATTAGCATATAAGACAAGGCCTTCCTTACGGACTCTTGATTAAATTGCCAACTAGTGAGAGTTGACTTGCCTTTCTCAACACATTTCATACTCAATATTGATTGAGAAGGACCTTTGTGCTTTGGATTAAGGGGACATATAAGCCAATGATTTCTAACTGAGGAGGTCCCATTAATTACGGAGTGACAATAATACTGTTTTTTGCAGTAGTTACACTCTGCTTTTGGGTTCCCATTCTCTTGAAATTGTCTAAATTCATCCCAATAAATAGTCCTTTTTTTCCAATCCGTTTGTTTTTTGCTTTGAGTTTACAAATAATTTGGTCAGGGTCATTTGTGCCTTGGGAACTTGTTCCCCTCACAACTGGAACCTCAAGCTCAGTAGGTTGAGCTTCGCTTGACATCTAAAATAAACATGAAAACAAAAATATATTTCAATTCAAAAGCAAATTCACAAAATGAAACTGAAGATAAGAAAACGCACATTACATGAGTATGATGTTGATGCCATGAACTTGACTTATTTGACGCAATAAATGACCTATTAATTTTTGATAGTAATTTTAGTATAAGAAAGTAATTTTAGTAAATAATATATAAGATTTCAAAATGTGCCAAAAATTTCATTTCATTTCAGTTAAAAATATTCAAAACTCAGTTAAAAATGCTAAGGAACTTATCTGTTCTTATCAGTAAATATCATATAAGAATAAGATATAAGAAAGTGTGGTTTTACAACTTATCTGTTCTTATCAGTTTAAAATATTCAAATATTTATTTCAGTTTAAATATCATTTCAATTTTCAGTTATCAATAAACAAACTAAGCAACTTTTTATAAAGTAACTCAGATACTTTTTGTAAAAAAAGTATCAAACTAAGCAACTTATATGTTCTTATCAGACAATATCATTTCATTTCAGAATATTCATTTCATTTGAGTTAAAAATATTCAAAACTCAGTTAAAAATGCAAAGGAACTTATCTGTTCTTATCAGTAAATATCATATAAGAATAAGATATAAGAAAGTGTGGTTTTACAACTTATCTGTTCTTATCAGTTTAAAATATTCAAATATTCATTTCAGTTTAAATATCATTTCAATTTTCAGTTATCAGTAAACAAACTAAGCAACTTTTTATAAAGTAACTCAGATACTTTTTGTAAAAAAAGTATCAAACTAAGCAAGTTATATATGTTCTTATCAGACAATATCATTTCATTTCAGAATATTCATTTTATTTCAGTTAAAAATATTCAAAACTCAGTTAAAAATGCTAAGGAACTTATCTGTTCTTATCAGTAAATATCATATAAGAATAAGATATAAGAAAGTGTGGTTTTACAACTTATCTGTTCTTATCAGTTTAAAATATTCAAAACTTAACCAAGCACTAAACAAAACAAGAAATAATGTTCAAAACTTAACCAAGCACTAAACAAAACAAGAAATATATGTTCTTATCAGCCAATATCATTACAACTTATCTGTTCTGTTCTTATCAGTTAAAAATATTAAAAACTCAACCAAGCACTAACAAATTGTGCCAAAATCATTCAAAAACTAATATAAGATAACAAATTGTGCTAAAATCATATAAGATAATCAAAAAATTTATATTATAAGCATTTTGGCAAACTGGCCATTGCGCAATGCGACATTTGTGCAAACTGGCACTATAAGCATAGTTGGCTAGCCCTGCAAACAAATTATATTTCCAGCCAACATATATAGTAATTCAGATTGATCAAATAACAATATAACTAATACATTTATTGTAGATCTACAAACTATATATTTTCTTCTAGATCTAAAAAAATATACACAAGTAATCATATAGTATACTCTAAATATATTAAACAACACAACAACCACACTACATTTATAAATATACATAAATATTCATATAACAGTATAACACTCAAATTTTAGATCTACAAAGACATGTACTAAAAAATTACATTTTAGATCTACAAAGTGAAAATATACACAAGTAATCATATAACAGAACTAATTATATAGTATACTAATACATTTGTTGTAGATCTATAAACTATATATTTTCTTCTATATCTAAAAAAATATACACAAATAATCATATAGTAAATTCTAAATATATTAAACAACACAACAACCACAATACATTTATAAAAAGTTAAAATATACATAAATAATCATATAACAGTATAACACTCCAATTTTAGATCTACAAAGACATGTACTAAAAAAATACATTTTAGATCTACAATGTAAAAATATACACAATTAATCATATAACAGAACTAATTAGTTAAAATATACACAAATAATCATATAACAGTATAACACTCCAATTTTAGATCTACAAAACATGTACTAAAAAAAATATTTTAGATCTACAATGTGAAAATATACACAAGTAATCATATAACAGAACTAATTATATAGTATCTAAAAACTATACATTTTTTTCTAGATCTACAAACTATACAACCACAATACATTTATTGTAGATCTACAAACTATACATTTTTTTCTAGATCTAAAAAAATATGAATATAACAGAGATCGAGATGTAGATCTAGGAGATCTGAACATATAACAGAAATTATAAAGTAACATAAAGTATAGATCTACAATTTATAAAGTAACATCTAAGACTAATTACCAACTAGCAACTGTAACTAAGAGATGTGAACAGAGATACTTACAAAGTGGACTTGGAGATCTGAACAGAGATCGAGATGTAGATCTAGGAGATCTGAACATATAACAGAAATTAAAACGAGATCTGAGTGAGAATCTTGTCTAATGAAACAAAATATAACAGAAATAAAAAAAATTTAAAAATTACTTAAAGGTGGAGAAGAGACTCAACAAGAGAGGTTGTACTTGTCAGAAAATAGCCGTTGGCCGGCACTGAGGTGGAGGAAAGTCAAATGCATGGAGGCTGGAGATGTGTGAGAGAGAGGGAGAAGAGAGGAGGTGACCGTGAGAGAAGGAGAGAGTCTGAGAAGCAAGAAGGGAGGTGGTGACCGGTGTTTACTGGCGGTGAGAGGCGGTGTTAGGTAGGGATAGGGATTAGGGTTTTTTTTCCTCAGGAAGGAGCGGAGCGAGCGGCTAGGGAGCGAGAGAGAATGAGAGGAGAGAGAGAGGAAATTATGATATATACTGAGGTTTAGGGCTGAGGGTATTATAGTAATTTTAGATACTAATTCGGTTTCGGTTTTAAACCGAAATCGAACCCAATAACCGAATCCGAACCCGATAACCGAATAAAATGGTTTTTATAACCGAATCCGACCCGTTATCTTTTGCACCCGAACCGATTAGCAAATTCGGTTCGGTTCGGTTCTTTTTTCGGGTTTGAACCGATTAATGCTCACCCCTAGTTTCAACTAGTAAAAAAAAAATTTGAGACTTCAAGTTGACATTTCAAATAAATTTAATATTACAAACAAGTATTTTTATTCTTTTTTCTGATTCGGAATTTTATTTCCTCTCCCCATAATTTTTTTTTTAGAAAAATAAATTTCTCTGCTCTTTTTTATTTAAAAAAAATATTTTTTAAATATTGATGGTACTGGTTCTAACCAAACTTCTTGATGATTCGGCACATAATTTTGATTACTATGCTAATTTGTTTAAATAACAACATATTCCTGATTATGTGCCACAAATACAAATGTCACTTCCTGAAGTTAGAAGTATGCATGCTAATGTTGCAAATAAAAAACAAATTCTTTTTATTGAATTATTTTGAAAAAATATATGTCACTGATAGTGAGACTGCACCGATTTTAGATCCAAAAGATCAAAAACTAATATATATATATATATATATATATATATATATATATATATATATATATATATATATATATATATATATATTATAAAAAAATTTACTAACAATTATATTTAAATTTATGCACTTATTATATATAATATAACTTATATTTATTATATATAGTAAATAATAAAAACTAACTGGCTCAGCCCGAATCCATACCGATTTTTTTTCTATAAATAGTCCATAATTAAAGAAAATTAAACACAACAACATTTCTTTACTCTCTTACAAAATTTAGGAGCAAATCAATTTCTGAAGATTGAACTAATAACATTCTGGAATTTTGAGTATAACTCTTTGAAGGGTAAACTACAGTGTTTTGGGGTTCAACTTGTGAGATTTTTTTAGAGGCTTCAAGTTGACGTTTCAAATAAATTTAATATTACAAACAAGTATTTTTTTTTTTTTTTTATTCGGAATTTTTATTTCCTCTCCCCCTTTTTTTTTGGTAGAAAAATAAATTTCTCTCATCTTATTTATTTCAAATCGATTATTTTTTTAAATATGTATGGTACTGGATCTAACCAGTCTTATCAGGATGATTCGACACATAATTTTGATTATTATGCTAATTTATTTGAAGAACAACATATTTATGATTATGTGCAACAGACACAAATATCACCTCCTGAATTTAGAAGTATGCATGCTAATGTTGCAAATAGAAAAAAAAATCTGTTTTATGAAATTATTTTAAAAAAATATATATGTCACCGATAGTGAGGGCATACCGATTTTAGATAAAAAAATTTACTAACAATTCTATTTAAATTTATTCACTTATTATATATATAATATAACTTATATTTATTATATATAATAAATAATAAAATTTAATCGGCCCGGTCCTATCCACCGTGAACCGGCCCAGACCCAGACTTATTTTTTTTATAAATAGTCCATAATTTATGAAAATTAAACACAACAATATTTCTTTCCTTTCTTACAAATTTTAGGAGCAAATCAATTTTTGAAGATTGAAGTAATAGCATTCTGGATTTTAGAGTGCAATTTTTTGAAGGCTAAACTACAGTGTTCTTTGGGCTTCAACTTGAATTTTTTTTTTTTTGAGGCTTCAAGTTGACGTTTCAAATAAATTTAATATTACAAACAAGTATTTTTATTCTTTTTTCTGTTTCAGAATTTTTATTTCCTCTCTTCCTATCCTTTTTTTTTGTAGGAAAAAAAAAAGTCTCTCTTATTTATTTCATTTTTTTTTAAATATGGATGGTACTGGTTCTAACCAGCCTTATCCGGGTGATTCGACACATAATTTTGATTATTATGCTAATTTATTTGAAGAACAACATATTCTTGATTATGTGTCACAGACAAAAATGTCACCTCCTGAAGTTAGAAGTATGCATGTTAATGTTGCAAATAGAAAAAAAAAATAGTTTTATGGAATTATTTTGAAAAAATATATGTCATCGATAGTGAGGACGCACTGATTTTAGATCTAAAAGATCAAAAACCAATATATATATATATATGATCGACATCCTGCTATCTTTGCATTCCCGTCCATCTCCGAAATAAGAGCCATTGGATGTTGTTTAAGTCATCTAATCTTAACCGTTTAGTTGAATGGTTCAACTCAACAGTTAAGATTAAATGACTTAAATAACATCCAACGGATGCTATCATGGGGATGGATGGGGATGCACTATTTGCGGGGATGCTGATCATTCCTCATATATATATATATATATATATATATATATATATATATATATATATATATATATATAAACGGGATATGAGCCATGCACACGTGGACCAATATGAATAGATTCATACATCCTATGTGCACTCATGTGCATTAGTACACTACATTCCTATTGGTCCACATGTGCATTGACTCATGTAATAATATGAGTCTATAGCCCATATCCCGTTTAATATATGTATATATATATATGTGTGTGTGTGTGTGTGTGTTAAACAGGATATGAGTCATATTGCTCATTTTTCTAGATGAGTCATGCACATGTGGACCAATATGAATGGATTCCTACATCCCATGTGCATCCATGTGCACTAGTACACTCTATTCATATTTGTCCACATGTGCATTGTTCATGTAGAAAAATTAACACCATGGCTCATATCCCTTTTATCTATATATACAAGTATATATAAATTTTAATTTTTTTTTACTAACAATTATATTGAAATTTATTCACTTATTATATATATAATATCACTTATATTTATTATATATAATAAATAATAAAAATTAACCGGCCTCGTCCGACCGTGAACCGGTCCGGATCCAGACAGGTTCGGCCCGGTCCTACTCTGACTAGATCATGGGCCCGGACTGGGTCGACATAATTTCTGACTGGCCCGGCCTGCCTCTCCTCTTGGGTTAAGTTTGACCGAAACCGAATCCAGTCAAATCCGATCAGCACATGCCACGGGCTGGCCCGGACCAACCGATACACTCCATGAATTGGTGAGCAAATGAATTGGAAGTTCTTCAAATCCATTAATTCGGATTCGAGGATGATTGTGGGTCGGGCCGGACTGGGTTTGCATACACGAGCCGTACATGTTTCTAATGCCAATCATCCTCTAGGATCCTAATGCATGAATTTGAGGGAAAATTGTTTCATACTTTTAAGTACTTCACAATCCAGCTGCTCCTAAAACCAACACGTATAAAAAAAATTTATATTATTAAAATTTAATTTAAATTTAAAATTATATTAAATTTAATTTGAAGATATTTTAATTATATCTTTTTTATAAATAACTTTGTTAAACTTACGAATATTAGTTTAATTAGATAATATCATATTTTAAATATAATTTAAAATTAAAATATATTTTATGATTTGTTATATGTATCGATGGTTATTGATTTTTTTTCTTCAACTTAAAACACACGCGATAGATATTATTATTATTATTTAAATTATGTTAATTATTGATGATATACATACGACTTATACGGATAATTTTTTAGCCGTTTCTAAGTTATTTTAGAATAGTGGAGATTGAAAAATTAAATTATTATTTTTATATTTTTTTATAAATTGTTTTGACAAAATAATTTTTGGAATTTTCTTTTAACAAACAACCAAAAGGCTTCTCCAATGGTTATTATTATTTTTGGGTCTCTATCATAGGTGTCAAGCGTACCTTTGGAATCATGATTTTCAGTATATATTGAAGAATCCCATAGTAATTTGTCCAACTATGACATTATTCAATCTCAATCTTAACATGTAATGGAAGTGTACATTGAAAGAAGAGGAGAAAATTGTGGATCATAGAGAAAATTGTGGATCATATTATATAGGCAGCTTTAAAAGATTTTATCTTACGGAGATTATACGTTAAATCTGTTCTAGATGTCCGTTTAATTAATAGAGTCCTTTTATTAAAGCTTGAGAATATTTGAGTCAATTAATGTACTAACCATTATGTTTATGAACATATCCAGCTCTAACACTAGTATAATCGAACTCAGCTCGTTAATCTTATCGGATTAGAATTTGAACTTTTCTCGTTAAGGTTGTTGAACGAGATTTCGATCACTAAGCGCCTACTCGTTGAGTCAATTAACAAAGAATATATCCTTTCGAAACTTCCTCTAATTTGATCCATAGCATCATTCAAGCCACCACAACTTATGTTTCACTCATAGTTGAGCACGCCAAACAAACGTTCTTAGGTCGGAGATATGTTCCTCGTGATAGATGAAAGCGACATGAGCTGATATTCAAAAATAAGTCTATTTTTGTCCATCCATCAAAATTTGGATAATGTTTACCATGTTATTCAAGAGTTATCATGTGTCAACGTAAAATTATTTTTTGTTTTATTTATTACCAGATGAAAGAAGTAAAATTGAAAATAAAAGTGGGTTTAACTTAACAGATATGAGTGGAATGGAGGTGGATGACAAAAACGGACTCATTCAAAGACTACTTCATGGGGCAAGAATTCAAAGTATTCATTGAAGACATTTCGACGACTATTTTATAGAAAAGAATGAACTTCTTTACAAAAGATGACGGCACCATTGAGGATGCTTGCATATGGTGTTCCAGTTGATTATGTTGACGAACATATTCAAATTGATTGGCGAGAGCACGACAATTCAGAGACACATCCATTGTTGTGATGCTGTAATCGGAGTTTTAGAAGAGAGGTATTTAAGAAAGGGCTCTTCATAAAGGCAATATAAAAAATATTCAGGACAGTCCAAAATTTTATCATTGATAATTATAAGTTTATTAAATTATTTATCGGATTGTTCACTTTCAATTAATTTTTTTAATAATCAGGACTGTCAAAATTTCAATTAGAAGGACAGTCAACATTTTGACAATTGGAAGGACTGTCAAAAATTTGACAGTCCGGAGAGAAAGGCTACGCGAGGTGACACGAGGACGGGACTGCGTGGAGGCCGGAAGGGGGGGACGAGACGGAGGAGCGGGAGGAGGCGGGGGAGGAGGCAGAGACGCGCGCACGGGGACGGCGACCAGACGTAGGCGCACGCGCTCGCTTCCGCTGTCGTTGTTGTTGCTGCCGCTTCTGCTGTTGTTGTCGCCGCCGTCGCCGTCGTCGGCGAGAGGCGTAGCCGCAGCCCCCCGCGAGCGCATGTCTCCGCCGCGTGTAGTCTCCCGCACACTGCTTATTCTTCTTCATCGCTTTCGTGACGGAGCCGACGGGAATGTGCTTGAGGTGCGGCTCGGCTACTGCGACGCGGTCGATGGCGAGGTCAACGACGCGGAGAGGCGAAAAATCGCGAGAGGAAGGAGGAGGAGAGGCCGGAGGAGGGTGGGGGAGGAGCAGGAGGAGGGAGGACAGCCCTAATAAAACTTGGGCTAGCCTGAGTAAAAATTATTTCTAATTGGACTAGCACCAATACTGGACTAGTCCCGAGTCATTTTTGTAGTGCCTTTATCAAGAGCCTTAAGAAAGCCAAATGGTGATGATGCAATGATGCTCAAACAAAATGAAGCTTGGGCTTCTAGGGCATGCTCAGTTAGGGATCCAGTTTCGGGCCGAGTTTGTAGACCTGCGGGTCAGGAGTCTGTAGTAGTCTGTAACACAATTATCTCTTCAAATTTTATATATATATATATATATATATATATATATATATATATATATATGTAAACCCCCTGATTTTTCAAAATTTTAAAAACTGGATTTTTCACAATTTTCTGGAATTTTCTGGAAATTTTCTGTAATTTAAAAACAGGGTTTTAATTATTCAATGATTTTTAATTGATATTAAACAATGTTAAAATATTATGAAAATAATATTTTTGGATGTAAAATGAAAAACTGGACTTAGGGCAATTTTTCTGGAATTTATCGGACCCCGGACCTATTTTTAAATGCCTAAAAACTATTTATTTAATTATTATTATTTATTAATTAATTTACTGATTATTTAATTATTTATTTATTATTATTATTTATTTTATTTTTATTATTTATTTTGAGTTTTGGGCCCGGCCCGGCCCAGTGGGCCGAGCCCGTTCGAAGTGGCCCAACCCTCACCCTTAGCGGGTCGGGCGGGTCCGCTCACCCGGATCCGCGCCCGACCCGGACCCGCTTCTCCTTCACCCGTTCCCACGTTCGGCCACGAGCCGAAAATCTCGCCGGCCGCCGCGCTCTCCGGCGCCACGACCGCCACCCTGGATCCCACGACCCCGACGCTCCTCCGCGTTCCCCGGCCACTCCCTCGGCCAACCCCCGCCCGAGCCACCTATAAATACCCCCATCCGCCCTCTCCTTTCCCCCGTAACCCTAACCCTAACCACCCTAGACGCCCCTCCGACGAACCCCGTCCGGCGACCTCCACCTCCCCTCATCCCCTGCGCGAACCGCCCGCCGACCACCACCCTCACCGCGTCTCCTCCTCTCCCCCTTCTCCTCTCCTCCCCGCAGCAGGCCCCGACGCCGTCCCGACCGTTCGAGAGCCCTGCGCCGTCGACCCCCCTCCGCTCCGGTGGCCGCCGCCCCAGCCTCCTCCTGCGACGCTGCCCCGGCCGCCCTCCGCCCTGAGCCACCGCCGCAAGGCCAAGCCCTAACCCTAACCCTCGTCGCTGTACGTGTCGGACACTGTGTCAGTTGGACACAGGACACGCTACGAAGACACGAGATCTCGGCTTTTTCAGCTTGTGTTCAGGTACTCGTAATTCCCTTTTCGTAGCTCGGAATTCGATTCCGTAAATTGCGTTGCGAAGCCTGTATGACCCTCTCGGTGTCCGGACAAACTGTTCGAGGCATCGCGGCCTGTGGCGATCGCACACCGCGATCCAAAAACAGGAAAAACCCAGACCCTGTTTCACCCCGGAACCGAGTACGCCCCGCCAAACGGGACGACTTGGTCGCGCGCGGTCTTCACAGATACGTGCGCCTCGTCGATACGGACGTGTGGGATTTCGCAGAAGCTGATTCGGGTGTGCGTGCACACCGGAATCAACGCGTATCCGCGGACATCGCCCCGTATCCGTCTTTTCTGCAATTTACCCTAACTTTGTGTACACACGTCGGATTGAAACGAAACTTGCGCCATCGGACTCGTAGCGATACGCTGGTCCTGTGGGTCAAGTTTGGTTCGATTCTGAGAACGTTGACGAAATCGCGTGTCGTGGGCCCCACAGGCCCCGCTCGACGGGCGATTTTGTGTTCGGCTCATCGGAATCCAATTCTGGAAGTTCCGTTGGGTTCGTATCAGCGTTCCTGACCTGTTGACACTGAGTTTGGTGAATTTGGAGACCGTTGATCCTGACGCGTTTTTCGGTGCAAAGCGGGCCCACCGGTGGACCCCGTTTTGGCCCGAAACTGCCGTTTCTGCCCTTGTCTCCAAATTGGACCCAAGGACAGGCATTTCTAGCTGATTGATATTTTCTGGATCTGATGGTGATGTTTGTTTCAGCAACCGGAGTACCGCCTGCAATTCCCGCCGAAGTCAGAGCCGTAAACATAGCCGGAACCACAGGCAAGTGTACCTTGCCAAACTCTGCAGCTTGCAAATTATTTTCTGGACTTAATTATGCAATAAAGGACAAATAAAGCTTGCCAAATCTCAGTAATCCTTGACATAGTATTTTACTTGATTTCATGTGAATTTAAAATATAAACTTGTTTTAACTGCTTAACCTAGGGAACGGGTGACGTGCTTAGCGTCCGATCATAGTCGGGTGCCAACTCCGTACGCGGGGTTGTGTAACGTCACATAGACATGGATATCGAGATCCGATAATTCTCGTACTTGTCCTATCAAGTACACCAGAACCCAGGACACTTGACACTATTTCATGAGACAGAGTCTTCCTGAGACATTCAAGGTGATTCTGTATAGGTTGCATGTTTATGACATAGACTTTACATTCTTAGACATTTGATTCATAGATATCAGACTTACTGCATTAGTTATGATTATGCTTGTCATGGACATGAGACGTGTGATTACATTGGGTGGGGAGAGACACACAGACTACAGGCTGATATTATAACATAGTATATATCATAGTGTAGATCATAGTTATTGCTGCTATCGGCTCCCCGACACAGAGCTTGTAGTGGCTTCGGCCTGAGATCTAGTGCTGCTCTCATATTGCATATCACATAGCTGGTTACTTAGTTACCCTGCTGATTATCTTATTGCTGCACTGATATTCATTTGGCTTGAGTTTTTCTGTACCTTGCTATATCCCCTGAGGACCTGGAATGGATGATGTCCCCAGGTACAGCTGAAGAGAACTACCCAGAAGTGTACGGTGCCGGAGCACTTCTCGGAACAGAACCAGGAACAGAGGACGAGATAGTGGCCGAAGACTTCTCTTGAGCGCCGGCTTCAACTACTCAGTATTTACATTTTCCAGCATTTTATTTCCTGTCTTTTCCTTAAATGTAACAAACTAAGTTCTCGGAATTGTTTCCCCGAGATAACCTTATTTGCTATAGCTAATTTAATTCCATTGCATTTATTTCCTGGCAATTAATCTGTGTTATCTGTGGATGAGATTAGAAATACCTGAGACTGTAACACTTTACTGCTAGACTACAGCTTAAGCATGCCCTGATGGATCCATTAAATTGGGTTGTCCATCGGTGCGTGCTGCTGGCCATTGCTCACGTGCTCTGTCCCTCGGCATTTTGGGACTGGGGCGTGACATGGTTTTTGTGGTGGCCCATGCAGGTCTACGACTAAATTGTTCGGTTTCAACTTAGGGACCGAACAGGCCTGCAATAAAACTAGGATAAGTTTTAGGATCTCATCCACTTGCTTGAATCGTTTTTGATAATCAGTATCGCATTCGAATAAATTCATTTGACTTGCATCTTGCCTTGATTCCTGTACGCCTCTTACTGGGTATTTTGGATGCAGGAAAATGGACCCACAAGAATGCAATGAGACTCCCGCCGGAACCCCACAAGCTACAGGTGTCACCTACGACGACGAAGTGACACCAGTCGAAGGAATTCCCACAACTCAACAGAGCCAGCAGGCAGGTCAACCTACCTCCCGATTCCGATGCGATGATATTCCACCTCCGCCGCAGTTCGTTCCACCAACGCCCGTACTCCCACCAGGACAGCCGATTGACGGGCAGCAGATATTCCAAATGATCTACGCGATGATGCAAGCTCAGCAACAAGTCCAACACGAGGCTCAGCGTCGCGAAGCTAACTTCTGGAGGGACAGCATCGTAACTGTACTGGAGCAGGCCAACCTACCAGCTCGACGGCTATCTACAGGCTCAATCACTGACTTCCGCCAACTGAAGCCCCGCACTTTCTCCGGCAAGGAAGAGCCCACAGAAGTTCATGAATGGCTCACCAACATTCGGCATCAACTTGAAGCAGCTGAGCTCCCCCGGGAACGCTGGATGACTGCCGTCCGAATGCAATTGACAGGCAACGCGCACCACTGGTGGTTGTCTGAGGAGACGCGACTCGGACCAGACCGAGTCACTTGGGAAGAGTTTTCCAGGCTCTTCCAAGAGATGTACATTCCGGCTATCGCACGATCCGAACTGCGGGACAAATTCAACCGTCTCACTCAGGACTCTATGACGGTGGAAGAGTACAACGCAGAATTCATTCGTCTGAGCCGCTTCGCTCCCACCCTGATCCCGACTGAAGAAGAGAAGGCCGAGAAATTCTTCGACGGACTGAACATTGAGCTGCAGAAACTCATCGGATCCGTCGCACCCACCTCCTACTCGGATGTTCTCGCTGCAGCCCGACGCATGGAACGCGTCACCAGGAGAGAGTCTCGCCTCAAGCGGCCAATCACCACAGCACCAGACAGAGCTTCGCCGGGAGAATCTGCAAAGAGATCTCACACGCTCCAGCCACCCAGGACAGCTTCTCAGACCCTTCCTACCTGTCACTACTGCGGCAAGGTAGGCCATGTCGAGAGAGACTGCAGACGCAAGTTAGGATTGTGCCTGATTTGCGGCACCAATCAGCACATAGCCAAGGACTGTCCTCGGCATCGAGATGGAGCAGCAAGGGCAAACCAACCAGCTACACCAACACCGAGGCCACCTCTGGCACCTCAGGCGACACTCTTCCAGCAAGCCCAACAGCAGCAGAGGAATCTACCTCAAAGACGAGGACAAGCTTATGCGATGACTGTGCAGGACGCTGATGCGAGTAAGTGATTTATAGTTATCCGTTTTAGTCTTGTTGTAGTTCGTGCCCGTTGGTTCGTGACCTCAGCCCCAACCTAGTAATTTGTAACTTGTTAATAACCACCTGGTTTTCATAAAAGTTATAATTTTAACTATATTTTCCTGGAAAGTGTAAAACTTTCGATTTTTAGGGAAACGGTAATTCCCTGAAGCTTCTTGTGATGTGTTTTCAAACGATGCTTGCGACCGCGTCATCTCTGTTGACCGGTTATTCTTTGATTGCGAGGACGCAATCTTCTTAAGGGGGGTAGATTGTAAACCCCCTGATTTTTCAAAATTTTAAAAACTGGATTTTTCACAATTTTCTGGAATTTTCTGGAAATTTTCTGTAATTTAAAAACAGGGTTTTAATTATTCAATGATTTTTAATTGATATTAAACAATGTTAAAATATTATGAAAATAATATTTTTGGATGTAAAATGAAAAACTGGACTTAGGGCAATTTTTCTGGAATTTATCGGACCCCGGACCTATTTTTAAATGCCTAAAAACTATTTATTTAATTATTATTATTTATTAATTAATTTACTGATTATTTAATTATTTATTTATTATTATTATTTATTTTATTTTTATTATTTATTTTGAGTTTTGGGCCCGGCCCGGCCCAGTGGGCCGAGCCCGTTCGAAGTGGCCCAACCCTCACCCTTAGCGGGTCGGGCGGGTCCGCTCACCCGGATCCGCGCCCGACCCGGACCCGCTTCTCCTTCACCCGTTCCCACGTTCGGCCACGAGCCGAAAATCTCGCCGGCCGCCGCGCTCTCCGGCGCCACGACCGCCACCCTGGATCCCACGACCCCGACGCTCCTCCGCGTTCCCCGGCCACTCCCTCGGCCAACCCCCGCCCGAGCCACCTATAAATACCCCCATCCGCCCTCTCCTTTCCCCCGTAACCCTAACCCTAACCACCCTAGACGCCCCTCCGACGAACCCCGTCCGGCGACCTCCACCTCCCCTCATCCCCTGCGCGAACCGCCCGTCGACCACCACCCTCACCGCGTCTCCTCCTCTCCCCCTTCTCCTCTCCTCCCCGCAGCAGGCCCCGACGCCGTCCCGACCGTTCGAGAGCCCTGCGCCGTCGACCCCCCTCCGCTCCGGTGGCCGCCGCCCCAGCCTCCTCCTGCGACGCTGCCCCGGCCGCCCTCCGCCCTGAGCCACCGCCGCAAGGCCAAGCCCTAACCCTAACCCTCGTCGCTGTACGTGTCGGACACTGTGTCAGTTGGACACAGGACACGCTACGAAGACACGAGATCTCGGCTTTTTCAGCTTGTGTTCAGGTACTCGTAATTCCCTTTTCGTAGCTCGGAATTCGATTCCGTAAATTGCGTTACGAAGCCTGTATGACCCTCTCGGTGTCCGGACAAACTGTTCGAGGCATCGCGGCCTGTGGCGATCGCACACCGCGATCCAAAAACAGGAAAAACCCAGACCCTGTTTCACCCCGGAACCGAGTACGCCCCGCCAAACGGGACGACTTGGTCGCGCGCGGTCTTCACAGATACGTGCGCCTCGTCGATACGGACGTGTGGGATTTCGCAGAAGCTGATTCGGGTGTGCGTGCACACCGGAATCAACGCGTATCCGCGGACATCGCCCCGTATCCGTCTTTTCTGCAATTCACCCTAACTTTGTGTACACACGTCGGATTGAAACGAAACTTGCGCCATCGGACTCGTAGCGATACGCTGGTCCTGTGGGTCAAGTTTGGTTCGATTCTGAGAACGTTGACGAAATCGCGTGTCGTGGGCCCCACAGGCCCCGCTCGACGGGCGATTTTGTGTTCGGCTCATCGGAATCCAATTCTGGAAGTTCCGTTGGGTTCGTATCAGCGTTCCTGACCTGTTGACACTGAGTTTGGTGAATTTGGAGACCGTTGATCCTGACGCGTTTTTCGGTGCAAAGCGGGCCCACCGGTGGACCCCGTTTTGGCCCGAAACTGCCGTTTCTGCCCTTGTCTCCAAATTGGACCCAAGGACAGGCATTTCTAGCTGATTGATATTTTCTGGATCTGATGGTGATGTTTGTTTCAGCAACCGGAGTACCGCCTGCAATTCCCGCCGAAGTCAGAGCCGTAAACATAGCCGGAACCACAGGCAAGTGTACCTTGCCAAACTCTGCAGCTTGCAAATTATTTTCTGGACTTAATTATGCAATAAAGGACAAATAAAGCTTGCCAAATCTCAGTAATCCTTGACATAGTATTTTACTTGATTTCATGTGAATTTAAAATATAAACTTGTTTTAACTGCTTAACCTAGGGAACGGGTGACGTGCTTAGCGTCCGATCATAGTCGGGTGCCAACTCCGTACGCGGGGTTGTGTAACGTCACATAGACATGGATATCGAGACCCGATAATTCTCGTACTTGTCCTATCAAGTACACCAGAACCCAGGACACTTGACACTATTTCATGAGACAGAGTCTTCCTGAGACATTCAAGGTGATTCTGTATAGGTTGCATGTTTATGACATAGACTTTACATTCTTAGACATTTGATTCATAGATATCAGACTTACTGCATTAGTTATGATTATGCGTGTCATGGACATGAGACGTGTGATTACATTGGGTGGGGAGAGACACACAGACTACAGGCTGATATTATAACATAGTATATATCATAGTGTAGATCATAGTTATTGCTGCTATCGGCTCCCCGACACAGAGCTTGTAGTGGCTTCGGCCTGAGATCTAGTGCTGCTCTCATATTGCATATCACATAGCTGGTTACTTAGTTACCCTGCTGATTATCTTATTGCTGCACTGATATTCATTTGGCTTGAGTTTTTCTGTACCTTGCTATGTCCCCTGAGGACCTGGAATGGATGATGTCCCCAGGTACAGCTGAAGAGAACTACCCAGAAGTGTACGGTGCCGGAGCACTTCTCGGAACAGAACCAGGAACAGAGGACGAGATAGTGGCCGAAGACTTCTCTTGAGCGCCGGCTTCAACTACTCAGTATTTACATTTTCCAGCATTTTATTTCCTGTCTTTTCCTTAAATGTAACAAACTAAGTTCTCGGAATTGTTTCCCCGAGATAACCTTATTTGCTATAGCTAATTTAATTCCATTGCATTTATTTCCTGGCAATTAATCTGTGTTATCTGTGGATGAGATTAGAAATACCTGAGACTGTAACACTTTACTGCTAGACTACAGCTTAAGCATGCCCTGATGGATCCATTAAATTGGGTTGTCCATCGGTGCGTGCTGCTGGCCATTGCTCACGTGCTCTGTCCCTCGGCATTTTGGGACTGGGGCGTGACAATATATATATATATATATAAACGAAAATGAGTCATAGTGTTCATATTTCTACATGAGTCATGCATATGTGGACTAATAGAAATATAGTGTAGTAATGCACATGGGTACACATGAGCTGTAGAAGTATTCTTATTGGTCAAGATGTGCATGACTCATGTAGAAATATGAACACTATGATTCATATTCCGTCTACCCTATACACACACACACTCACCTACCCATCCTACACCTAACTTACCCGTCGGAGTCGTGGTTCGAACCCACCCAGCCGCTCCGGATGTCCTATAACCTTATCACTAGACTACCAGGTTCGGAAATAATATATACATATACATATATATATATATATATATATATATATATATATATATATATATATATAAGTTTAAATTTTTAATTGTTTCATCCAAACTCTTCAACTCCTCATCCTAAATTTTATTTTGTAATGATTAAGATTTGATTACTATTTGATTATATGTTTAATATTAATTTTGTTTAAAATTATTTTAAATGTTATATTAGAGTCCGATAAATCCGATGGACCTGAACCTAATCCGAGAAACCTGGATTCTTTTTTTATTCCTTTAAACTCGATCTTGGACTTCGTATGTTGAATCCGAGATCGAGTTGGGTTCGAACATGGACTAGACTTATTTCTTATTTTTATCCATTTTCATTTTTAAATGGTTTTTTTTGGGGTTTTTTGAGTTTTTTTTTAAAGATTTCTCTCCTTTTTTTGGGTTTTTCAGTTTTTTTATCTTTTTTAATTTTTAAGAATTTTTTTTTCAGTATTTTCAGAACGATTTTTTCATTTTTTCCTAAGAATTTTGTCGTCTTTTTTTTTCCGTCTGTTTTTTTTATTCTTTTTATATTGATTTTCAGTTTTTTCATAACTTTTTTTAGGTAATATTTATATAGTCACCAAACATAAAATTAGTTTTTTATAATAAAAATAAATTATCAAAAAATTAATTTTCGAAAATATAGATTTTCCTTATAGATCGCCCCAATTTGATGATATTGTAAATGGTGTTGCTCCCCACCGCAAATTTGTAGTGTTTGGTCATCACTACAACATGGGTTATTACCTAGCTCATGGAACCTGCCCACCATATGCCACTCTAATCCAAACAATATATGTGCCGTCAAAAAAAAGAAAAAAAAAAAAAAGGACTTGGTCTGCAAAGCAACAAGAAAGTGTGAGGAAGGTTGTGGAACGAGCTTTTGGTGTATTAAAATGGCGTATGCGGAAAGAAAATGATGTTGGGAAAATTATAAAGACATGCATATGTTGTATGATATGATAATTGAGAGTGAACATCATCAAGAATTAAATAAACCCTCGCTTAACATCTCCAATTTGAGAGACTAAAAAATTAGACAAAAAAATGTTAAATAAGTTCTCACTTAACTTTCTATGACTCTTTCTCCTAAACCTCCATCCCCAAACCATGTATAATTTTTTTTTTCTCTCACTTAACTCTCTTAACCCTCAATCCAAGTAGACCCTGAAGTTGTGAGCCTCCACCAAATAAAAACAAACATAATACTGAGGTAGAACGTGATCATCAATTCCTCGTGGATGTATTTATAAATCGTTTCAAAAAAAGTCCGGAGACACATGGATTCACAACAATTCGAAGAGAGATCTCATCGATCACTTGTGGGTTTTCAATGGGGAAAGATCTAACCTAGTTAAGAATTTCAGATATGTTCACTATCTTTTCTAAAACTTGTACAATTTGGTTAAATATCAACATAATTAAGAATGCTCAATGTAGCATCTTTATTTAATTGTAATATAGGGGAATTTCCTCTGAAATATTTAGGTGCATGATCAAGCTTCTTTCTTTTGGAATGATGCTTTGAGGACTATGACTTCTTCTAGAATTGGTTTATATAAAGACCTTGGGCAAGGCCATTTTGTTAAAGTTCTAGCATGATATTTGGATAGGTAATACTAATCTTCAGACTTTATATTTCCTAATTTATATTAGGATTGCCAGAAATGATGATGCTATGTTTTTAGTCAATAAAATTTTTTAAATGGTAATAAATGTTGGAGAATTCAGTTTAATCAAGACAAATGATGAGTTGGTTAAAAAATATATTGCTCTAGTTACTCTTTTCCATTCTTATAATTTTCATGATACAGACGGTATTAAGTGGAGGTGGACACAATCATGTCAGTATTCTGTGAAATCTTATTATAAATTTCTGAATAATAGTATATTAAAACTGCAGTAGGTATTTATTTATGGAAGATGAAAAGCCCTTCAAAAGTTAATGTTTTTTTATTGGTTACTGTTTAGTAATAAATTAACACGTGATAACTTACTAAAGAAAAATATCAACTCTAATTAGGTATGTGTGGGTTGTCAGTTGCGTAATGAACACTTATTTGTAGAATGTGAATTAGTTTCTTCTATTTGGGCTCATTTTCATACATACTGGAAATTTCTGGTAAACTAACTTCAATTTATGAGTGGTTGGTAATTTGGAGAGAATATAAAAGCAGATAGCATAAATGAATTGGGGTACGTCTATCTCAGTTTTTATTTGGATATTTTGGAAGGAAAGAAACAATAAGATTTTGAAGGTAAGTATCACCGTTGATGCTGTTTTGAATAGTACAATTCATATTATTCCAACTTGGGGAAGGGAATTAACACTGGTAACATATATTTTTATGACTGTCAGTAGCTCAACGAGGGTAAGAGGCCAGAGTAGAAGTATCAGAGAGAGTCAGAGGCCAAAGTATCCAAATCTCGCTAGTTTATATCAGTCAGTAGCTCGACGAAGAGTATCAGTAGTCAAGTGACAGTAGCCAAGAACAGACTACTCAAGAGCTAATGCGGATAGCAGGAATGGCAGATTAGTAAAAACATACTTCTGTATTCTCCTTCTTCCTATAAATAGGGACAAAGAGTAGATCAGAGGATCATGTGTGTAGTTATTTACTTTATTCTTTCTATAATTTTCATGTAACTATTGTTTCCCACTTTATCAAAAAATGAATCAATAAACCCTAGCTTTTTCACCAATTCATGTTTGATTCTTTGCATTGCTTCAATTCCCTCTCAATTCATGGCCAATTCATGTCTGATGGTGGGATTAAGAAAATAAAAAAGATTCAAGTATCAACACATATCGACAAACATACCAACTTGGGACATATCTTGTTAAACAAAATGAGAAGGTGAGGGTTTTCACAACAAATTAAGTGAAAGGAAAATAGATGCTACGTAATAAATTGAAGTAAAAAAAAGAATATTTAACATGCAAAGAAACACAACATTTAATTCCAAATCACGACTGAGACTGCAAGCCGCCCCCAAACCCATCCACTCTATCCACTCTCTGCCAAGAAAAAAAAATAAGAACACAACAGTCACAAATTTGAGAAAATGATTCACGAAGAAAGGTTGAAAATAGGAAATTAAAAATCATACCTATAAAATCCGCAATTTCCAATCCAGATAGTTGACAAACTTCATATTATAGTCATCAGAGCAACAAAAGAATCGCAGAGATTGACATATGTGAGAAAGATACTCGACTTTGGGAGGAGAGGAGCGAGTTTTTATTTGACCGTACTTTTTCAGCGTGAAATATTGTGGAACCCATTATCATATGCCACATAAAAAACTCTATCATGAGCTCTACATGCAGAACCCCTAATATTTTTTAATATTTTTTTACCTAGTATAGAGCTTTATCTAAAAACTCCCATTGGAGAGAGTTTTCCCTATGGAGAGGCTTATCATAGAATTTTTTAAAGGAAGAGCCCCTAATAATTTATAATTTGTTTACCTAGTATAGAGCTTTATCTAAAAGCTTCCATTGGAGATCGTTCTTCCTACGGAGAGGCTCTATCATAGAATTTTTTTAAAGGAAGAGCCTTCCATTGGAGAAGGCCTAATAAGTAGCCATGAGAAAACAATCTCATGAATGCTTAGGGATGATAACCTACTGTGATCCACTGGAAATCCAATCAACTATATGATACGGTCCTGTTCCCAAAGGACTGTATATTGAAGGAGTGAAGAAATTTGAGGTAGAAGAAGAGAATTGGGGATCTGAGAATTTCTAGGGTTTTATTTGATATTGAGTGGAAGAAGAAGAAGAAGAAGAAAAAGAAGATTACAGCTACTAAGAAATGCAAATGAATACATCATGTTCGACCCCTCTCTTTCCCTCTCTGCCTTTATTTATACTAGCTCTGATTACAAGTAACAACTAACAATAATTGCTGACTGTGCAGATGATGAGCTGTAGGGAGAGATCTGATTGGAGAGCTGGAACCTGATGGATGAGCTGGCTGCTGACTGTACCTCTCCTGTAACCGGATTAACCGTCTGAGAAGTTTCCTGCCTGCATGCAAAGAAAGCTACTGATCTGCACAGAGAGCTACTGATTCGGCTCGTAACACTATATAGCTCCACTATACTGTTGGTTTTGCTTTTGCTTTCAAAAACTCAAGTTTCTCTTTCTTTCTTTAGTCCCACATCGGATGGGTCAAAGCTTTCTTGTGTACATATATTAGTTTCTCTTCTTTGCTCTCTTAAGTTGTTGTGTGGGAAACCGCTTGGGCCACACACCCGCGCCGCTGCTGCCGCCCGGCCCGGTTCGGGTGCGTGCCCACATCTGCGGACGCCGAATGCCGATTCGATTTTCTCTTCGGACTGGGACCCTAAAATTCTTTTTGCTCCTCTTCTTTTTCATTTAATTTTCTGAACGTTAGAAATTAATTTCTTCCGTTACAAATTGTTTTTGAACCGTTATTGTGTCCAGGTTCATTCTTTTATTTCTCCTGTGTAACGGCTGAATTAATAGGAAAATTAATTCAGACCGTTACATATTAGTATTATATATTTGTCAGATTTTCTTTGTAAAATATCAGAAATCTTTCTCTCCAAAAAATTGCTGCCAACAGATTTGTACTCCGTTCTTCGTCGTCATCTCCAAGCTCTGGGCAGAGCTAAGTCCTGGTCATTCTCTCCAAGTCGTGTGCGGCGACGAGATACCGGTAGTGCGGGAGTTTTACCACTAGGAGCTTCGGGAACGTCTGCACACAGATCCCGAATCAACTCTTAGGGCAATGCTTCGTGCACGACTTCCCCAGAAGCCGGTAACATCAACCTAATTTTATTTTTGTCCTCAGAAATTTTTCAATAAGAAAACAACAATAATTTTAAACATCATTATGTGTTAGCAATATATGGATGGATATTAACTTGGCCTCTGTCTTAACGTCATTGCCTACCTCTACCTTTGACTGTTTGTTCAAGAAGCATGCACAATATTCTTTAAATGTATTAAAATCTAGTTTGGATTACACAGATGTTATATGTCAATTTGAGCCTCTGAAATAAATGTTTTATCTCAAAAAACATACATACGAATGAAATCTTACCCTCGGTGTCACATTTTTATTCTAAAAATTATCTTGAAAGTTAGCATATAGGAAAGAGTGTTATGTGGTTGCTTCCCAACATAATGTTACTCTCTCTTCAAGTTTGAGTAAAAATATAACATAAAACTATAATACTGCAAACTTTAATCTCTAATGGTCAGCATCAAACTAGTTTCTTTGAAATGGAATAAAGTCCCAAGACAATTGCAACTCTTTATATACCTATCATATGTAGATGACGTCAGATATAAATAGTTATTTACTTTCAGAATATCACAAAAAATAATTAAGAAAAAAAAATGGCAGAATCAAACTAGCAAAGAGTATGATAGGCATAAACACAATCAAATCCTCTACAGAAACTCGGTCATTTACAGCATAAATGGCACAAATCCAGACCATGCACTAAGTTACATTTTTTACAGGTCGACAATGTGCGGATATGAGAATTTGTATAAGCATTTTGTGGGGTGTAATATTACAAGATGTAAACAAAAGTCCAATCCGTTAGGGGCAGAATAGATATATTCCAGATCTATCAATTACAAATTTTAAAAACATGTTACTGCTTTTTTCTACTACAAACTACAAAAGAGGAAGTCACGAGACACTACCAGTTAACCTCCCTGTTTGGAAATCAAACCCGTGGAAGAAGGCATGCAGCTTGACGATGGAAGTAAAGATAATACAATATCTTCGAGATTTACTTACTAAAATCTATTGACGAGTAGGTTCCTCGCCAGAAACATCAATAAAGCAGACTGGACATGCCTAAATTGAAAGAAAAACTTTCATCAGCAAAAGCATGGTTAAAAATATAGAATGTAGAGGAGCACCTCCATTTCCACAACTGACCTTGTTTATACTAAGCCATCTACTCACACAACCAGAGTGGTATACGTGCTTGCATGGCAGAGTCATCTGTCGTTCTCCTCTTTTATAGTCCATTTGACATATGACACACCTGCTCATAATGGATGGCACAAGAATTAAATGGCTAGATTAAATATACAAGTCATTTAATCTAATTTAGTGAAGAAATATGTTGAAGAATATTCTCTCAAGTTTGGGATGGATAGATAAAAATATGGACTTGACGGGCTAATTTCTATTGTTTGCAAGGTTTCTCTTTCTATTTATATCCCTCCACGTTATAAATAAGATGGAACTTCCACCAGGGATGTATGATGGTTTTGCCCAAATTATTTTATTTTATTTTCCTTAGGATAGCCAAATCTCCTCTTCCATACCACCCATGCCTAAAACCTCACAAAAATAACAAAATAAAGGCATACAGGCACACTCCAGGAGTTACTGATATATAAATTCTTGCAAAAAGTGTGAACATGCTTATAGAACATTAAGTAATAGGCTAAGGAACATGGTCAAGCCAAAAGAAGCATGAAAATTTGGAAGCAAAAAAGAAATTCTAAGTTACAGCTTTAGAAAGAAAAGAAAAAAGTATAATTGCACTATGGGAAAACTGTACAATTTGTTGCAAAAAAAAAAAAAATTGTTGACATCCAGTACAGAAAATTAAGTAGTTGATCAAGGAATGTGATTAGTAGCGCCAAAAAAAAAAGGAAATCAGGGAAGGTTGGGAGGAAAACAAATTCCATTTTTTAGATTAAAAACCAGGTTATGCATTGGCTCAAGTGGCTGATGAATAGAGACCAGGAACTGCTGTCCATTTTTTTCTAAAAAGTCGGTAGCTTAGGGCGTATAGGGCCCCTTTGGCCACAAATACAACAAATTCCATTTTTTAGATTAAAAACCAGGTTATGCATTGGCTCAAGTGGCTGATGAATAGAGACCAGGAACTGCTGTCCATTTTTTTCTAAAAAGTCGGTAGCTTAGGGCGTATAGGGCCCCTTTGGCCACAAATACACTTCTTAGGCCTGGGTTGCCTGCTCTAGAAAGTCCACCCCATTTGGGTACTAGGTGCCCATGTAAGCTTGTCTTAGTTCGTCTAGGCCCCGACTCAACCAATCCAGGTCTAGGTTTGCCAGTCTCAATTGTTATGAATAATGATTACTTTTTCATTTACTCTTTTGAAGTAGTTATTGATGCCTAATAAACTTTAATTTGGTCCGTAAGATGTGTACCCTTAGGTTCCCTTTTTTATGATAGCAGAAAATCAAAACAATTTGTTATGAATCAGCCAGTCCAGGTCCCCCTATAGGTTTGCCAGTCTCGATGGTTATGAATAATGATTAGTTTTATGTTAATTTAACTCTTTTAAAGTAAATGATTCATGCCTAAGAAACTTTAACTTGGTCCATAAGAGGTACCCTTAAGTCCCTTTTCTATGATAGCATAAAATCCAACAGTTGGTTATGAATAAGTAACCCTAATCATGCAATTACTATAGCCTTTAGGAGGTACTGCACAGTGAAAAACCAGTTACAGATATCCCACCAAACCTATCAAATAATTCAAGGAAAATAGGTACACTTAGGTACAGTTAGGTACCCTTTTATGATAACAGAACAGGAAAACAATCGGTTACAGTAACCCTAATCATGCAATCATTGTGACGTTTAGGAATTCGGAGGTACTGCACAGTGAAAAACCAGATAATGATATCCACCTAACCTATCAATTCAAGGGAAAAAGCAAGTTGACATGCCCTTCACATTGCAAGAGCAGTTGACATGCCAGACTGACGTAAACGTACTAGGACAGTGACTTGTACAAGTGATAACATTCTTTCAATTGGTTATGACCCTAAGGATCTTTCGATTCTTGGAAAAGCCCCCACATAATGGAACAGAATATAAAATGTTTCATAAGCTCAATACCAAAAGTTATGAGCATGAAACTAACAAGCTGAAGGGAAATTTTAATTCGTGGAACACCCACCACATTCTGCACAACTGTAAGATGAAAGTTTCCATGCCATAAATAAATGAAGCAAGGAACAAGGAGTCACCTAAACTTGGTAAGGATGCATAAGTAAAATAAGACAGATATTTCGAAACCCTATCAAGACAATTTGTCTGAGCCAAAAATCTAAAAAAACTGGTGAAATATAGCTGTCTTCATCCAAAGGGGTCCAACAAAAAGATTGATGGAAAGCCCCTATAAAATGCACGGCAAAAAGGAAATGAAACAAAAAATCGTCAACAAGTAATACTGCTTCAAAAGCTTTTAGGATTTTTTCCAAGTCCTATAAAGAAGAGTCGTGTAATCAAGATCATGTGTTGTTTGAGCTCTCTCCAAATACAAGGAACTTAATAGCCGGCCGGTAAAAACTTTCATCAGGAAGGGTTCTCCAGATGAACTACTTCATCGGAAAGCTACTGGGGAACATAATAAAGAGAAATAAATAAATAAAATTCTTTGCCGCTTTACTAATTAAATATAAGTATGTCATTTCTGAACAAAACTTCCATTTAAGATGTCAAGTACTAAATCGGATATAGAAGCAACAGATATGCAAGAAACCTTGTTAAGAATCATGAACCAGAGAAAGAATTATCTTTAGCCATAAGTGGTAAAAAATGAGTAAATAACCAAAATTACAGTTTACCTTTCTCCTCGTGCTTTCTTTCTAGAAAAAAAACTACACTTATACTTAGTGACTGGAAGTGAAGATATTTTGTCTTGAGAAAGACCGCGGCTTTGACTTCCAACTGCGTCACTTAAATCTAGTAATTCCTGTTCAAGAAATAGTTTTTGCATCAAGATATATGAACTAAACATTCTCTGTCAAAAAAGAACTGAAAGAACCAATCTAATGACTGTGAATGTATATGGAAGCACATTACTGTTTCCGGATATCCAACAGATGTTATGGCATTGCATTACACTCAGATTCTTGACAAAAAAGATGGTGAGATAGTATTGATCCAAAGGGGCGGTCTACATGTTGAGCTCACAAAATCTCACTTCTTACATTAACATAGCATGCATCTCCTTTTTAACATATAGATCATATGTATGTCTATGTGATATAAAATGCTAAGGCTAAGATATCAATGAATAATTGTTTAGATGCTTATACTCAAGTTTAGAGATGCAGTGCTAGATGTTAAGGCGAACAACCTATTAGTCAAGACTGACTACGCAATTGAGTTACGCACCTAAAACTATTCTTCAAGATACATATGAAGATTTCTGACATGTATCAACATTATAAACCTCTAGTTAAATTTTAAAAAGGGGGTAATGGATGTTCAAAGCCAAGCCTGATTACAATTAGTATAATATACAACCATTAGAGAAATTAATTTGTATCAGGCTAAGATATCGATGAATAATTGCTTAGATGATTATACTCAAGGTTAGAGATGAGGTGCTAGATTTTATGGAGAGAGGCGTATTAATCAACTCTAAACCGACTATGAGTTATTACCACCTAAAAATATTGCTCAAGAATACGAAGGATTTTGATATATCTATTAACATAATATCCTTTAGTTAAATTTTTAAAAGGGGTAATGGATGGGCACTAAGCCTGATACCAATTATTATGATATATAACCATTAGAGAAATTTATTCCATCTCCTAAGATGGCGTGTCTACATCTTATATTAATAATATGTGCAAGAAGGCATTTTTAGCAAAGCGACATCTTTTGTATGGTACACCATTTTCTAACTGTTCAGGAGGAGGTATGTATGATATTTTCATATCAAAATTAACTCAGGGTAAACTGCTCAAATAGCCACAATAACCTTGTAGTTTGATAACATTTATGTGCATTATGTTGCATATGATTGTCACGGGTATTATGTCGCATATGATTTCACGGATTATCAGTATGGTATGGCAATTGGCTACCTTTCGTTCTAACATCTCCAATGCATTTCTACGACAACATGTGCACATTGCATATCTGAAGACATCAGGCATGACTGCATATTTGCAAATAGGCAGATGCATGGATCCAAGTACATACAATAAACAAGGTCTACATGCAAGAAAAATAAAGGACAATTTGAGCGAACCTCATATGTCATGTTGTCGGGATCAATGTTATCTTGCCAAATGACTTGATGCTGCAGGGCATGTGGAATATGTTAGTCAATCATAGTATATGTTATAAACAAGACGTGAATTCAAAAAAAATATCCAGGAAAGAGGAATAAGCATTTCAAGCTCAGCCTAAAAAATAATAAACAAACAAAATGTGAAACATATTGAGCATGGTGATGCCAGTTGAAGATAATTCATCTCAAGGTGGTTTAGATATGTGCAATGTACACTGATGAATGCACCAGTTAGGAGCGATAAGATACTAGTTAAAAGAGTTGCTAGAACTAGGGGTAGGCCGAAACGAACTTGGGTTGAGGCTATAAAGAAGGATGGGTTTTTTGATAATGTTAAAGGGGGCATGGCCCTTAACAAAGCTGAAATGAAGATAAGGAATCAAATAGCCAACCCAAGAATTTGGGACAAATACTTTGTTGTCGACATATAACATACATGAAATCAATAGAAATCAACTTTTGGATACCATGTGTACTATAAGTTAATCAAGGAAATTGGTAAAAATAGCAGATGGGAGGGTTAGAGGGAAAAAAGTGCTTCCAAGTGTTACCTAATTGTCTTCGAAAGAAAAAACCACACATCTAACGTTATTTAGTCAAAGTGCAGTTTCTGCATCAAGAAAAGCTACACAAGATATTTCGTTATGCACTTGATCCAGGGCCACCTGCCAAGTGCAACTTAATTAGATCAACAGATCAGTTTATGCAGCCACCTGCTTATTTGGATAAACTGACTGCTCAATCTGCCTTCAAACTGCACCAGCAGACCAACGGCATTTGTAGCAGGAAAAAGATAAGAATATGTCAAGAATGACATACGAGTCCTATATGCTTAATGAACAAAAGGCACGTTCAAGTTGTTCAGAATGCACTTCGCATATGGTTTATATAAGGGTGCATTACTTTCATGTAGTTTAGATAAAAAATATGTGACAAAAATTAGTGATGCTGGGTTTGATGATATGGACCCTGACAATGAAGAGTCACATGTATACTTTAGATGAACTAGTTGTGTCACAAGTATACTTTAGATGAACTAGTTGTCACTTGTCAAGCTTTGCCTTGCTAGTAATTTCTGAAGACCAGAAATTGATCAAATAGTTCTAAAGTCGATCAATTTTACATGTACAAGGTTGGTAAACAGAAAGGCTCACTAAAGTTTACAGTTCTAGTGCAGAGTTTTAGCTAATTAGTAAAAGTATGCAGTTAAGCAACAAAAAGATAACCAATAAAGTGAAAGTAATACCACATATAAAAACAAAAGTATAGCCTTTAATCAGACACATGAATCCTTGTCCCTTGTTCCACTCTGTTAAAGGCATCTCCTCTCTACCCCTAGTTCTAGAGACTTCTTCAACTAATATCCCAAAGCTCTCCTAACTGATGACTTTAGCAGTCTCCTTTGCACATGGCCAACCCCCATCTCAAATAATTCTCTCATTTTATCCTCAGTTAACAAAATATCCGACTTTACTCAATTCTTATCCATTCTTCAATTTATTCCCATTTCGCACTGATCCACGATTTGCCCTGACCCACATGTTAATGAGGCGGGGATAAGCCATTGAGAAAACACACTAAGGGACGGGTGATTAAGTGAAGTACTTTTCTCTTTTGGATCTGTAAGACTATTTATTGGTCTTTTATTCAATTAAAGGTATACATGACAAACTTTATTTCCATTTATCCTAGTTGTAAAATATTTCTTGATTATCATCATGCTCCTTAAGCATTTATACTACCTAAGCCTCTATGTAATAAGAAATTATGAGATAAGAGTCTTGTGATCTCCTAATCCGGAGAAAATTCATCCAATTGATTTCATGTATGATTTGCATGTACCCAAGTTTGAAAGTAAATCAGATCTTAAACAATAAGAATTATAGATTAGATTAGCTTCTCAAACCTTCCCTGAATTAAATCACAGTTTAAAAGATTTCTTTAATTTCACTACAGCTATGCACATTTTAGGTACAATTTAACTGAAATCATACATGACGCTTATTGATCCCTAAAAAGCATGAATGGAATAATTTATGATTCATAATTAATGATATTGAGAGAAATAGCAACAGTTCTCTGGATGTTCCTATTTGGCTCAAAACGTCAATATTTTAGCCAACCAGGACTTTGGATAATTCATTTCCAATCTGGAACGTTAGTTTTACTAATACAAACACTTGCCCTAGTGACATTTCTATGAGAACTTTATACACCAACAGTGGCAGCAAACAAAATCTTTTTTTCTTTCCAACTTTCTAACAAATGGCTAATAGAGTGTTGAACAAAAGAACTGGACGTGGTAATACTAATATCTCAGCATGCCTCAAAATGTTGAGGGAAAGAAAATAGTTCATGTAGAACTACTAAGAAAAATGGCCTAGACGAATGAGTATTTGGATTATGCTAATAATAAGAATCACATAAACATTTAATATAAAATAGGTCAATCAACTAATGTTGAATTGAAATAAAAGCAGAAGACCTGCTCAGAACAGTAAATAAAGAACCATTCACAACATGAAGATATACGGCAGATATCAGATCATAGATTTTTATAATGTAAAGCTTTAAGCAAATCATGGAAATGAAAAAAGAACAGCTTCTCACCTGCAGGCTGCTTGTGTTAGGGTTAGCCCGAATGCCTGCAGAAAACAACCACAAATCCTAAACCATATATTTAGAAGAAAAGATGCTAAACTTAGTACTGAGCAGGTGACATGCATTTCACTTCTTCAAGAAGTTCTTAAATCATTAAATGTGATTATGAATAAGCAAAAAGTGAGTATATGACATAGTTAATGCTTAATGGTGTACATATTGATCGTACAGAACCACCATGAAAACTTAGCAATGCATTAAACCAATGCAGATTATTAGCTCTTCATGAATTTGCCAAGTAACTTTCGGTTTCGATGGGCTTTCTCAGTGAAATATTATTGCATCCGTGGTGCAGTCGTGAAAGTCTTTTGCATGTTCATACATCATAATGTGTTCTACAACATAGTTCTGAGTCTACTTACACAATTACTTCAGTAGCTGAATATGTGTGTTTCCATTATTGCATATACCATAATTGCATGTAATACAAAAGGGGAAAAAGCAAAATTGTCGAGGTATTCACTCCTATGAGATAGAAAGCATGAGAGTTCAACAACATAATTTGTTGTTAATTACTAAGCATTAACCACAACCTAGCCATGACACTTCACATGCAATCGACAAAAGCAAAACAGTTGAACTGCTTGAAGTTCAAAAGATGGAAAACCCTTTACTCTTTGGCATTAAGGATAAGGAAAATATGATAATATATCAATATTTATACTTCTCCTTCTCCCTTTTCCTTTTTAACTAGGTAGCCATTAAAGCTTCACATTTACATTCATCACCGAAAACAATTCTGCAGTAAGGTTTGGTTCTTAATTGGTCAACCAATCCTTTCAGTTGACAATGTATTTTGCTGACAATATGGTACGAAACAGATAATGGCCATATCTAAAAGAGATTTGTGCCCAAAGCAACAAGGAACACTATATGACTAATTACATAGAGGTTGGCCGCCAAGGACTAGAATTTCTGAACACTATGGAAGAGAGTTGAGCAAAGATTTAAGAAAATAAACTAGAATTTCAGATAATCAATTTAGTTTTATGCCAGGAAGATTTACTATGGAAGCCATTTACTTATTAAGAAGATTAATGAAAATATTTAGAGAGAGAAAAGAGGATTTACATATGGTTTTTATTGATTTAGAAAAAAACTTATAATAGAATTCCTAGGAAGATAATGTGGTGTACTTAAGAGAAGAAACATGTTCCTACTAGCTAAATTGAGATTATGAAAGATATGTAGGATGGAGTTACAACGATGGTAGAAATGATAATGAACCCCTCAACTCTCTAATGAGGGTTTGGATTCATATATAAAGAAGTAAGGATGTTACATTTATATATAGGTCCATACTTATTTAGATATTACGTAACATCACTAATATCTTAACACCTCCCTCAAGCTGGAACAAAGATGTCAATCATGTCCAGCTTGTTACAAAATAACGAACACGAGGGCCTAAAAGAGACTTCGTAAAGATATCTGCTATCTGATCTCCGGTTCTCACATGGTGAAATGTTATCACCCCTTTTTGGTATTCATTACGGACGAAGTGGACGTCTACCTCAATGTGTTTCGTCCTTTCATGGAATACATGATTGGTAGCAGTGTGAATGACTGACTGGTTATCAAACCACATATCTGCTGCTTTTGATTCTGCTTCTCCTATTTTCTTTAGAGGACGTTACAAATATAATACCTCGGATGTGCCATGAGCACGACTTCACTCGGTTTCTTGCTCTTCTACGACACTAAGTTTCCTCCAATGAATACTGAATAGTTGAATGTAGACCATCGAACTGGAAGACTCGCATCCCAGTCAGAATCTGTAAAATACTTAAGACCTTGTATCTGATCTCCGTTTTTTTTTGTACAGCAGATCTGGGGTAGGGTTTGGGGCTGCTAGACATGGGTGGCTAGCAAATCTGGGAAGAGGGTTGGTGGGCTAGGGTTTTAGGGTGAGAGGTGCCGACAGAGGGGCGGCCGGGCGGTGCTGACAGGCAGGCAAGCGGGCGGTCGTGGCTGACAGAGGGGGCAGGCGGGGTTGCGGATGGGAGCACAGGTCTGCGGGGGATGACAAGCGGGCGGGCGGTTGGGGACGGGTAGGGGCTAGCTGAGAAGAGGAGGTGGCTGAGGGGGCTGAGGCAGCAGCGAGAGAAGGCGGATGAGGGGAGGTTGGCAGGCGACGGCTAAGAGGGAGAGAGAGAGAGACGACTTGGGTTAGGGTTTTGGGTTGAGAGAGAGAGAGAGAGAGGGGAAGATGGGTGACAGCTAGGATTAGGGCTTTGGTTTTGATACCATGTAAAAAATATAATGAACCCCTCAACTCTCTAATGAGGGTTTGGACTCATATATAGAGAAGTAAGAATATTATATTTACATATAGGTCCACACTTATTTAGATATTACGTAATAACACTAGTATCTTAACAATGACCGTGTGAACTATTAGAGGAGACAATAAACCATTTTCTATTACCTTTGGTTTACATCAAGGATTAGCATTAAGTCCTTACCTTTTTGCCTTAGTGGCTGTTTGGTTGCCAAAAAATGGAAATCTCATGCAACATTTGTTGCATATTGCATTTGTTGTTGTAAGCAGTGTTTCAAATATTTTGTTTGGTTGTGTAGGATGGAAATAATTGATTGATTTATTAAGAAGAGAGGGAAGTACATTATATAGGAGAGGCTAACCCCTCTCACTATTAGTCTACCCGATGTGGAACTAAACTAAACTTAACACAAACTCGACACCCTCCCTCAAGCTGGAGCATAGATGTCAATCATGCCCAGCTTGTTACAGAGAAATTGAACCCGAGGACCTAGAAGAGACTCTGTAAATATATCAGCTATCTGATCGTCGGTCCTCACGTGGTGAAATTTTATCAACCCTTCTGATACTCATCACGGACAAAGTGAATGTCGATTTCAATATGCTTTGACCTTTCATGAAATACATGATTAGTAGTAATATGAATAGGAGACTGGTTATCACACCACATATCTGATGTATATCATGTTTCTTCTTCCCGTTCCTGTAGAACATGCTGCAGATATAACACTTCTGCTGTGCCATGAGCAATGGTCCGATATTCCGCTTCCGAGCTTGATCGATCATACTCTGCTTCTAGCTCTTCCACGATAAAGTTTTCGCCAATGAAGACCGAGTAGCCAGATGTAGACCATCAATCCGTAAGACTGGCACCCCAGTCAGCATCAGTAAAACACTCAACATAAGTATGCCCCTTATTCTCCATCCGAATTTCTTTTTCCGGATTCTGAACTAGATAGCGCAGAATTCTGAGAACTGCCTCCCAATGTAGAACTCGTGAAGAAGACATGAATCTACTTGCAACACCGACGGCAAAAGAAATGTCTGGACGAGTCATAACGGCCAAGTAGTTGAGTTTCCCAACTACTCAACGATATTGATCCGAATTTGTCATCAGTGTCCCCTCGTCGGGAAGTAACTTTATCCCTGGGTCCATGGGCAAGGCTGCTCCCTTAGCTTGCATCATTCCTGCATTATTTAGGATGTCTAGCACATACTTTCTCTGAGACATTACAATGTCCCGCTTACCCCGTGTGACTTCTATACCCAAACAATAGCTCAACGATCCAAAATTCTTGGTTTGAAACTGTTCTCCTAAAAACTTCTTTAGTCCTGCAATGCCCTGACTGTCGTCTCCTGTGATCACAATATCGTCCACATAGACATCAAGTAGTATCCTTCCAGCTGATGTCTGACAGTAGAATATTGAATTATCCTTCTTCGATTGGCACATGCCAAACTGAGTAACCACATTTGTGAAATGACCAAACCATGCATGAGAGAATTGTTTGAGACCATAAAGGGCCTTTCGCAGATGACACACTTTACCCTCCCTTGCAACGAACCCGGAAGATTGCACCACATACACTTCTTCGTCAAGATCTCCACGAAGAAATGTATTCTTGATATCCAGTTGTAGCAACGGCCAGCCATAGCGAACAGCTAAGGCAAAGAGTACGAGCACAGAGGTCATCCGAGCAACTGGGGAGAATGTCTCAAAATAATTCTCATCATAGGTCTGAGAATATCCTTTTGCCACCAGACGAGCCTTCAGGCGATCAAGAGTGCCATCCGGTTTTACCTTAAGATTGAACACCCATTTGCAACCTACTACCTTCTTACCATGAGATAAATCAACTAAGTTCCATGTATGATTTTTTCGAAATGCTTTTATCTCCTCTTACATAGCAGCATGCCAGCCGGGATGTTTAAGACCCTCCTCTGCAGTATTGGGAATCTGAATCCCATCAATACTAGCCACCAATGATTGTGTGTGGCTCGCAAGTCTTTTGTAATTGTCAACATACAAGGGATAATCACGACATGTACGATGAGGTCGAGCTGGCGGATCAGGCGGAAGAAAATTATTGGAGCTAGAGGAGGATGAAGGCGCTGTGTTCGCGGGCACTATCAGCAAAACTCGTTCCGACGATGCTGGTAACGACGGAGCCGGTGTTTGCGGACCATCGGACCGGGAGATTGGCTCGGTAGGGGAGGACACCCTTACGGGGGCTGTTGTGTTTGAACATGAAACAACAAGAAATCATCTTCTGGTAAACTTACAAAGCCGGATCAGTAGTTTGTGGAAGTGGAGGAAACTCGGTTTTAACAAAGGTAACATTCCGAGAGAAAAAATACCACTTCAGACTGGAAAAAAATACCGATACCCTTTCTGATCCTTAGGATACCCAAGAAAAATATATTGGATAGCCTTTAGATCTAATTTAGAAAGAGTTGGTCGGGTATCCCTAACATAACACAAGCAACCAAAGATTTGGAGAGATAGAGGAAACGGCTCTCGTTTGGGATATAACCGAGAGAAGAGAGTATCGTCATTGAGAACAGACGACGACATGCGATTAATTAGATAGCAAGCCGTAAAAAAGGCATCCGACTAAAATCGTTTTTGAGTACGTGCTTGGAACATAAGAGCACGCATTGTTTCTAAGAGATTATAATTCTTGCGTTCAGTCACGTCATTCTGTTGTAGTGTGTAAGGACATGAAGTTTGGTGGATTGTGCTATTCTGAGAGAGAGGTGAAACAAACTCACGAGACATATACTCACGACCATTGTCACTGCGAACGTATTTAATCGGAACCCCAAATTGTGTTTTGATTTCCGCATAAAAATTGCACCAAATGTTAAATAATTCGGAACGATTTTTCATTAGATAAACAAAAGTGACACGCGAGTAGTCATCAACAAAGATAACAAAGTACTTGAATCCCATCATAGATTCAACCGGACAAGGTCCCCATATATAGGAATGCACAACTCGAAAAGAGCGAAAGCAATTTTATTCTGACTGGCCGGATAGGAAACCCGGTGATGCTTAGCCAAACTACATGACTCACAATGAAAAGAACATGAAACATCTAAAGATGGATACATTTTCTGGAGTGCTTGGACAGATGGATGTCCTAACCGGCAGTGTAACTCAAAATGATCAAGTTTCACACCAGCACAGGCAACAGAGAAAGTTTCGTCAAACAAGTACAAGCCTCTAGCCACATGCTCCCTACCGATAGTCTTTCCAGCCTTTAGGTCATGAAAAACACAACCATCAGGAAAGAATGTTATCGAGCAATGCATATCGCGAGTAATTCGACTAATTGAGAGTAAGCTGAATGGGTTTCCAGGTGTATGTAATACAGAATGTAGTGACCAACCGGTACATAATTTCGTATCATACCTACGTCGTCTGTCAAGTGAGCAGACGCACCAGAATCAAGGACCCACTTCTTCGACTGTATCATACATGCCGCTGAGTACCCTGCGGTGGACCCAGAAGTAGAGGTTTCACCTCGACGTTGAACTTGAAACTCAACAAAGTCTGCATATGCTTCATCAGTCATTTGTACGGATCGACAGCCAAAATCAGGAGTATCTAATGTAACATTGGCGGCAGGAGCTTTATTACACTGCCGCTAGAAATGATCCTGTAGACCACAGTTGAAGCAGGTGTGCAGTCGACCTCCATCACGACCGCCAATTCCTCGTCCACCATCACGGCCAACATTTCGGCCACCACGACCACCACGAAATCCAGTACGAGCGGCACCAAAAGCAGATCGATCAGCAGGAACATCACTTGGAGAGGTCTCGACGACCTTTGCTGCATGTAGGACACGAAAATGAGCTTCTATTAGAGATGTAACCCCGGCTCCACCAATGATCTAAGAGCGAGCTGAGTCTGCATCAGGACGGAGAGAGACAAGATATGCCATGACATAAAGCTGCTCACGTTGATCCCTCGCTTCATTGATATCCGTCGTCAGAGGTAATACACGGTCAACTTCATTGACCATAGCCTTAAAGGCCCGGAAGTGGTCCTTATGAGATTTGTCGCCATGTTCTGCCCGGTAGACGCCGACGACCGAGTCACAGTTACGAGACAAGTCGCGTTTTCTATCAAACGTCGTCGCTAGGACCTCCCATAACTCCTTTACCGTGTACATGTTCTGAACCATGTCCTCCACCGATGGTTCCATTGAGTTCATCAACTGTGTAAACAGTCGGCTATCATCTGTCTTCCACTGCTCAAATGTGGGATCAGTCGTCTCCGGAGGGTAGGGTTGTCAGTCAGATGCTTGGACAATCGCATTTTCCGAAGTGCTTTCTCAAACTTCTTCCGCCATGTTAAGTAACTATCTGGTCTGTCCAACCGCCGATCGACGAGTCGAATCGAAGAAATCGTCGTGCCAGTGCCCGTTGGTCCCGCCAATGCGTTCCCGACACCGGTAGTAGTCGCACTGCTAGTCGTCTCAGTGCTTGTCATCCTGCAATGCACTTGATTCGACCGTCGCTGGATCTTCCCAATCCCAATAATCACATCAGCTTTACCAATGCGCTATCAACGTAGCCAGAACCGGCACGTGCATGGAAAGTAGAGATCGTATGGGGATCACACAAGCCAGGACAGAGAAGCAACCCAGGTTACTCTCTGTGTAGATCCTGATGTGGATATCGGGGTAGGAAGGAAACAAAGATCTACGTAAACAAGCAACTTGTCTATTCTTTGTTAACTCCTGAAGTCGTAATCTAGGAACAGAGGTTCAGCAAACAAATCATTGTCTACCCTCTGACAGCCGATATACGACTATTTTTTTAGGGTTAGGGTTTAGACAAGAAAGAGGGATGGCGGCTGCATGTTAGGGTTAGGGTTTTGGGCTGGAGGTTTAGGGGGTCAAGGGGGTCGGCTACGACAGTGGGACAGCAGTGCGGGCGGTCGGAGATAGGGCAGGGACGGGTGCAGTGAGGGCGGAGCAGAGGCACAGGTGCGGGCGGCGGAGGCAGGGGCAGATGTGGGCGGTGGTGGCGGCAGGGAGGTGGTGGCAGCTTGGGGGGGAGGGGGGCGGCTGCGACAGGGGGGGAGGGGGCGGGAGGAGGAGATAGGGCGGGGCTAGGGTTGGGATAGGATTTGAAAGGGAAGTGGGAGGAGAGAGAGAGAGTCGAAGTTTTGGCTCTGATACCATGTAGGATGAGAATAATGGATTAATTTATTAAGAAGAGAGGGGAATACATTAAATAGGAGAGGTTAACCCCTCTCACTATTAGTCTATCCGATGTGGGACTAAACTAAACTTAACACATAACTCAACATGTTGCATCTAAATGTTGTTGCGAAATTTACAAATTGTTTGAAATGATGTGATTTAGATGTTAGGTTGCAACGTTTGTTGTCGTAAATATGCGCGAAAGGAGGGTATCGAAAAAAACTTAAACCAAAATAATAAACATTGAGAGGGGGCAAAAATACATTAAATTAAAAAGTTAAAAAAATTAAGTATTGAACTTGAGATCTCTTGCTTAATACAATATACAATTGGACAACTATTTAGTTATAACTTTGTTATAAAACATTAACTCTATAATAAAAAATATATATCTATATAGTTGAAAACCGAAAACTCGAGGGGGGGGGGGGGCTAAGTGGGTTGCCTTAGATGTGTCTTCATGGTTATTAGATGAAGAAATAATTGTAAGAAATGTAATAAATGTTGTTGTAAGTGTAATAAATGATGTCGTAAGTAGTATTGTGGTCATTTTGGCCGCAACAAATACCATGGTAGTTGAAGGAATTGATGCAATATTTGTTGCGTCAATACCACCATTTACATCCAACCAAACATTAAAAATGGTGTAAATGGTGCAACGAATGTTGTATATAACTCCATTTACAGCCAACCAAATACCCCCTTAATTATATATGAAATTATAAGGCATATATCCAAAAGGAGGTTTAATGATCTATGATGTTTGTTGATTGATATTGTATTGGTCGATGAGAGTAAGAAGTGTTAGATGCTAAATAAGTGTTGACAGAAACTTTGGAATCTAAGAATTTTAAAATTAGTTATAAAATGTAACTTCAACCAAAAGGCAAAGCGAAATGATGGAGGAATACATATAGATGGATAAGAAATACCTAGAAGTGATAGTTTTCGATAATTAGAATTAATCATTCAAGATGACATAGAGATTGAGAAGGTGGCATGCATAGATATCCATATCAGTATCGTGTATGTACATGTGCCCATATTTGTGTTCATGCAACATAGTATTTACTTTGTACCTATTTGAAAATGCATGTATCACGTATTTGTATCGAGTTTATATCTATGCTCGTATATGTATTTGTGCAACATAGATAGAATTAAAACAAGATGGTTGAGATAGAGGAGAGATTTTGAAGTACATTTGGCTGAAATATAACTTTGAAGTTTGAAAGAAAAAAATACATAAGACGGTCATAAGACCAACCATGCTTTATAGATCATAGTATTGGGCAATTAAGAAGTCCATGCAATTAGTATTAATGATAATGCTAAAATGGTTGGCTGAGTGGCAATCTATTAAAAGATGTGACAAGAAATTAGTGTATTCGTAGTGGATGATAAATGCTTTATGGATCATAGACGTGCTAAAAAATCTAACAAAACTAAAGTAATAATAGTCATATCTAGAGCAATGTTGTTACTATCTTACGATACACGATATGTATTTTACGATACAATGTGATATAGTACAATTCGGTTACAGATTGTTAGATTTGATACGATACATATAGGCTAATGGGTAGCAGTTTTATTTTTTACCTGGGGATGCTTATATACTTAAGAATCTGTATTTTTGAACTAAGTAGACCAGTAAAGATGAAACAAAAATGTATGAGAAAATTATATTAAATTACGTTCCTATATGAATTTAAAAGTATAGATCTCTAATCTCCTAGAGTTCTTATATCATAAGATACGCGATACAATACATAAGCAAATCGATACAGTATATGTATAGCGATGATAACCTAGATCTAGAGAATATTTGTGCCAACAAGACTATATGACAAAATAACTTAGACTCGATGTCGTGGACGTGCCAAACCACCTAGGATATGATGTGCCAAATCGGAGGTTGGATGTGGCAAACCCAAGTATGAAGTTCAAGAAAGTGCTTGTGTGCGTGATCGGAGGGTGAAGACCCTTCTAATGGTTTGTCAAAGTTGTGGTATATACCAGACCTCCCTGAGTCGGACGTAGTGATGGTGTATCGGAGCTCCATGATTCTAGACTTGGCATGTATGAAGAGTGAGTGATACTTTGGGGTGTGATAACCCTTCATTGGTCATTCACAAGAGTGACAGAGGCCTCGGGGTGTAGTATCCCTTCATTGATCGTCTTGCAGAGTCAGACCTCAGGGAATGGTAACCCCTTTCATTGGTTGCTCTGCAGAATAAGATCTCGGATTATGGTAACCCTTCATCGGTCAGTCTCTAGTGACTGAGACCTAAGAGTATGGTAACCCTTCATTTGGTGGCGGCAGAGTAAAACCTCCAAGTATGGTAACCATTCATTTGTCAGTTTCTAGAGCGCCTGAGACCAAAGGATATGATAACCCTTTATTGGCCAAGCCGAAGAATGTGCGTAGCTCGGCTGCAAACATAGCCTGGACAGGAAGTTGGATTCTGGAAGTCGCTTTGTTGAGTTATGTGTTAAGTTGAGTTTAGTCCCACAACGGGTAAACTAATAGGGAGGGGTTAGCCTCTCCTATATAATGTACTCTCCTCTTCTCTTAATAAATTAATCTATCATTCACATTCTACTTGGTATCAAAGCCATACCCCAAACCCTAGCGGCCAACCCCAACCCCCCCCCCCTTGCCCGCTTCCCTGGCGCCCCCCCCCCCCCAGCCTCCCTGGCGCCAGCCCCAGCACCCCCCCCCCCCGCCTCCTTGCCGCCTGCCCCCCCACCCCGCCTCCCTGCCACCAGCCCTAACCCTCATCCGCCGCCCCTCCTTCATGTCTGAACTCTAATTTCAAAAAAAAAAGTCGTATATCGAAGCCAGAGGGTAGACAATAATTTGTTTGCACAACCTTTGTTCCTAGATTACGACTTCAGAAGGGTATATCGAAGCCAAAGGGTAGACAATGATTTGTTTGCACAACATATGTTCCTAGATTACGGCTCTAGGAGTTAACAAAGAGTAGACAAGTTACTTGTTTACGTGGATCTTTGTTTCCGTCCTACCCCGATATCCACATCAGGATTTACACAGAGAGTGATCGGGGTTACATCTGTGACCTGGCTTATGTGATCCCCATACGATCTATACTTTCAATGCACGTGCCGGTTCTGGCCACGTTGATAGCGTATCGGTAAAGTTGATGTGATTATTGGGGTTGGAAATGTAATACCCCGCTCCTAGCGGGTTACTTATGGAACACTTGTTACTTT
Organism: Iris macrosiphon; assembly: GCA_036927795.1. Classification (NCBI taxonomy): domain Eukaryota; kingdom Viridiplantae; phylum Streptophyta; class Magnoliopsida; order Asparagales; family Iridaceae; genus Iris; species Iris macrosiphon. Next base: position 200,410,236 of record JAYESA010000008.1, read on the forward strand.
GACTCCGTTGAGAATCGAGTCTCGAGGAAACCTTACCGCCAAATCAACACGGACGAAATGCAATGAATCCTTCAAATTGATGGAATAGCTTCTATTGAAATAAGTCCAAAAGTTTTCGTTGGTTGTTTTGCTGCTTGGTTTTGTGTTGCTTTGTGTTTTGTCTTGCTTTCGATGACTTGGTTTTCATGATTCGCTTTTCTCGCTTGCGCATTCTTTTCGAATCGTAAGAGAAAGAGATCGAAGGATGCTAACCAAGTATTGTTGCAATTTCAGGACACATAACCAAGGAGTGACCATTGCATAAGTCTTCTCCATTCTCTCGTTCGATTCAATTTGTGCGTGGCTTCGGCCCTTCGATGAATCCTTTGTCTGCACGATTTAACAAAATGATCTCTAGTTCACTTGAATTACATGTCCCTATGGTAAATGTTTACTCATTAACAAGATATGCTAAAAGATAGAAATTTGCATGCTAGATTTATAGAACTGTTATTTTCTTGTTTCTTGTTAAAAGAACTATACTGTTTGAAACATAGAAATTGCCTTGAACTCGTTTGAGAGAATTGATGCTGGACCCTTATTGAATGTTGTACATAGATAACTCATAGAAAACTCCTTATCGTTTGAAATGATCGATATGACAGATTGAAGAGCTACGGCTCTATCGAAAAGAGAGTCCCTATTGATGCATTTTGTTCAACTGTTGCTATAGAAATGTTATTATTTTGATAGAGCGCATTCATCGCATCGGTCTTAGACAACTTGTGCACAAGGTACCGTCTCTCGAACGGTTCCTGGGACAATGGGAATCGTTCGTCCTTGGGGGGGATAATCGAACCACCCTGAGGCTTGTAATCCTCGCGATTAGGGGGGTGTCCCGTCTAATAGTTAGCCTGGGCTTGTAGTCCCAGCTGGTATTCATGGATTTTCCCATGGATCATCATATAGTTAGGTCGCATGCTAGGTTTACCTTCTTGCATACCTAACACTTGTTGACAATACAGATAGACGCATGAGTTATATATACATGTATGCAAATTGTTGCTAACTTGTGTGTTTGCTACAAGGATAATCGCTCGACCGTAGGTAAGATTTATCATATGCATAGTCTATCTATTGTTTATATTTTCTTGCATGAATTGTTAAAGAAACTAGACAACTAGAAAGATCACCTAATAATGCTAGCTTCACATGCTTACTTAGTGTGGATTTCTAGGTGAGTTTGGCCACGGTCGCTCACCAGTACATGTTGTAGTACTGACCCACGTTTGTGGGCAAATCTCCAGGTTCTGGTAGCGTGAGCTTGGCGAGCATTTTGAATCAGTACTAGCGCATCCATCCAGCGGGACCGTACTCGTGCTCCTTCCTTAGCTTTCCTCTCCTGTGTGCAAACTCCTCTTATGCTAGTTGTTTTGATTTTGGTCCTACTAAAATGATATATTGTATGGGTGGTGTGGCTAGTTTTGGGTTTGTAAAAAGAGTTGTAAGCTATCTATGACATATTTTATAACTCAGCCAAGCAAGTACTTTGTAATCCAATCTTCAAGTATTCAATAAAGAAAGTATTTTGTGTTCCTATCAAATGTGTTCAACTTTGGTTCTCTGCATTTTGAATTATGTGCCTCTATATATGTATATTTTTGTCTAACTTGTGTCTTGTGCAGGTACTATGCATGGTGCAAGCGCAACTTAGGCTTGCACGGCATCGCGCCCAAGCGAGGACGATTGGTTTTGTAGGGACCAAGCGAGGACGATCGGCCCTTACGGGACCGGGGCGTGAAAGGGAAGATCCAGCGACAGTCGAATCAAGTACAGGATGATCAACACTGATGCAACTAGCAGTGCTACTACCGGTGTCGGGAACGTATTGACGGGACCAACAGGCACTGGCACGACGATTTCTTCGATTCAACTTGTCGATCGGCGGTTGGACGGACCAGATGGCTACTCAACATGGCGAAAGAAGGTTGAAAAAATACTTCGGAGAATGCGGTTGTCCAAGCATCTGACTGACAACCCTCCGAAGACGACTGATCCCACATTTGAGCAGTGGGAGACAGATAATAGTCGACTGTTTACACAGTAGATGAACTCAATGGAACCATCGGTGGAGGACAGTTCAGAACACAGACACAGTAGAAGAGTTATGGGAGGTCCTATCGACAGCGTTTGATGAAAAACGCGACTTGTCTCGTATCTACGACTCGATCGTCGATGTCTACCGAGCAGAACATGACGACAAGTCTCATAAGGATCACTACTGGGCCTTTAAGGTTATGGTCGATGAAGTTGACCGTGTATTACCTCTGACGACGTATATCAATGAAGTAAGGGCTCAACGGGAGCAGCTTCATGTCATGGCATATCTTGCCTCTCTCCGTCCTGATGCAGACTCAGTTTGCTCTCAGATCATTGATGGAGCTGATGTTTCATCTCTAATGGAAGCTCATTTTCGTGTCCTACGGGGAGCAAAGGTCGTCGAGACCTTTCCAAATGATGCTCTCATTGATCGATCTGCTCTGGGAGCCGCTCGCACTATATTTCATGGTGGTCGTGGTGGACGACGTGGTGGCCGAAATATTGGCCGTGATGGTGGACGAGGCATTGGAGGTCGTGATGGAGATCGACTGCGCACATGTTTCAACTGTGGTCTATAAGGTCATTTCTAGTGGCAGTATACTAAAACTCCTGCCGCCAATGTCACCTCAGATATTCCTGATCTTGGCGGCCGATCCGTACAAATGACTGATGAAGCATATGCAGACTTTGTTGAGTTTCAAGCTCAACGTCGAGGTGAAGCTTCTACTTCTAGGTCCACCGCAGGGTACTTAGCGGCATGTATGGTACAATCGAAGCAGTGGGTCCTTGATTCTGATGCGTCTGCTCACTTGAACGGCGACGCAGGTATGATACGAAATTATATACCGGTTGGTCGTATGTCTAATATTACATGTGCCAACGGTGGTTCGCTGACAGTCCGTGGAAAAGGATTTGCCCGTCTTTCTTCGGGACTGTCACTACATTCTGTATTACATACACCTGGAAACCAATTCAGCTTTCTGTCAATTAGTCGGATAACTCGTGATATGCATTGCTCGGTAACATTCTTTCCTGATGGTTGTGTTTTTCAGGACCTAAAGACTGGAAAGACTATCGGTAAGGGACATGTGGCTGGAGGCTTGTACCTGTTTGACGAACCTTACTGTGTTGTCTGTGCTAGTGTGAAATTTGATCCTTTTGAGTTACAATGTCAGTTAGGACATCCTTCTGTCCAAGAACTCCAGAAAATGTACCTAACTTTAGATGCTTCATGTTATTTTCATTGTGAGTCATGTCGTTTGGCTAAGCATCATCGGGTTTCATATCTGGTTAGACAAAATAAAGTTGCTTCCGCTCATTTCGAGTTGGTGCATTCCGATATATGGAGACCTTGTCCGGTTGAATCTGTGATAAAATTCAAGTACTTTATTACCTTTGTTGATGACTACCCGCGTGTCACTTTTGTTTATATCATGAAAAATCCTTCCGAATTATTTAACATTTGGTGCAATTTTTATGCGAAAATTAAAACACAATTTGGTGTTCCGATTAAATGCGTTCGCAGTGACAATGGTCGTGAGTATGTCTCGTGAGTTTGTTTCACATCTGTCTTGGAATGGCATCATCCACCAAACTTCATGTCCTTACACACCATAACAGAATGGTGTGGTTGAACGCAAGAATCGTCACCTCTTAGAAACAACGTGTGCTCTTATGTTCCAAACACGTACTCCAAATTTTTTTTTGTCGGATGTCGTTCTCACGGCTAGCTATCTAATTAATCGCATGTCGTCGTCTGTTCTAAATGGCGATACTCCCTTCTCTCGGTTATATCTCAAACGAAAGCCATTTCCTTTATCTCTCTGAATCTTTGGTTGCTTGTGTTATGTTAGGGATACCCGACCAACTCTTTCTAAACTAGATCCAAAGGCTATCCAATGTATTTTTCTTGGATATCCTAAGGATCAGAAAGGGTATCGATATTTTTTCAGTCTTGAAGCGGTATTTTTTCTCTCGGGATGTTACCTTAGTTAAAACTGAGTTTCCTCCACTTCCACAAACTACTGATCCGGCTGCACAAGTTTACCCAGAAGAGGATTTCTTGTTATTTCCTATTCAAACACAACAGTCCCCCGTAAGGGTGCCCTCCCTACCAAGCCAGTCTCCCGGTCTGATGGTCCTCACACACCGACTCCGTCGGTACCAGCATCCCCGGAACGAGTTTCGTCGATAGTGTCTGTGGACACAGCGCCTTCATCCTCCTCTAGCTCCACTGATTTGCTTTCGCCTGATCCGCCAGCTCGACCTCGTCGTACATGTCGTGATCATCAATTGTACGTTCACAATTACAAAGGGCTTGCGAGTCACACACAATCATTGGTGGCGACTATTGATGGGATTCAGATTCTCAATACTGCAGAGGAGGGTCTTAAACATCCCGGTTGGCGTGCTGCTATGGAAGAGAAAATGAAAGCACTTCGGGAGAATCATACATGAAACTTGATTTATTTATCTCACGGTAAGAAGACAGTGGGTTGCAAATGGGTGTTCAATATTAAGGTAAAACCGGATGGCACTCTTGATCGCCTGAAGGCTCATCTGGTGGCAAAAGATTATTCTCAGATCTATGGTGAAGATTATTTTGAGACATTCTCCCCAATTGCTCGAATGACCTCTATACGCGTCCTCTTGGGCTTAGTTACAGCTGGATATCAAGAATGCATTTCTTCATGGAGATCTTGACGAAGAAGTATATGTGGTGCAACCTTCCGATTTTGTTGCAAGGGAGGATAAAGTGTGTCATCTGTGGAAGGCCCTTTATGGTCTCAAACAATCCCCTCGTGCATGGTTTGATCGTTTCACAAATGTGGTTACTCAATTCGGCATGTGCCAATCAAAGAAGGATCATTTAGTATTTTACCGTCAGATATTAGCTGGAAGGATACTACTCGGTGTCTATATGGATGATATTGTGATCACAGGAGACGACAGTCAGGACATTGCAGGACTAAAGAAGTTTCTAGAAGAACAATTTTAAACCAAGGATTTGGGATCGTTGAGCTATTTTTGGGCGTAGAAGTCACACGAGGTAAGCGGGACATTGTAATATCTCAGAGAAAATATGTGCTTGACATCCTAAATGATGCAGGAATGATGCAAGCTAAGGGAGCAATCTCGTCCATGGACCCAGGGATAAAGTTACTACCCGACGAGAGGACACTGATGACCGATCAGGATCAATATCGTCGAGTAGTTGGAAAACTCAACTACTTGGTCGTTATGACTCGTTCAGACATTTCCTTTGCCGTTAGTGTTGCAAGTAGATTCATGTCTTCACCACGAGTTCCACATTGGGAGGCAGTTCTTAGAATTTTGCGCTATATAGTTCAGAATCCGGGAAAAGAAATTCGGATGGAGAATAAAGAACATACTTATGTTGAGTGCTTTACTGATGCTGACTGGGGTGCTAGTCTTACGGATAGACGGTCTACATCTGGCTACTCGGTCTTCATTGGCAGAAACTTGGTATCATGGAAGAGCAAGAAGCAGAGTGTGATCGCACGATCAAGCTCGGAAGCGGAATATCGGACAATTGCTCATGGCACAGCTGAGGTGCTATATTTGCAGCATCTTTTACAGGAACTGGAAGAAGAAGCATGATATAAAGCAGCAGATAGGTAGTGTGATAACCAGTCGGCTATTCATATTGCTATTAACCCTGTATTTCATGAAAGGACAAAGCACATTGAAATCGACATTTACTTTGTCCGTGATGAGTATCAGAAAGGGATGATAAAGTTTCACTATGTAATGACCGGCGATCAGATAGATGATATATTTACAAAATCTCTTCTAGGTCCTCGGGTTCAATTTCTCTGTAACAAACTGGGCATGATTGACATCTATGCTCCAGCTTGAGGGAGGATGTTGAGTTTAGTTCCACATCGAATAGACTAATAGGGAGAGGGGTTAGCCTCTCTTATATAATGTACTTCCCTCTCCTCTTAATGAATTAATCTAGCATCCACATTCTACTCGCTTTTTGATGAGTTTCGATATGAATCTGCCAACAACACCCTTCCTTTGCCAGATAGCTAACATGGAAAAATAACATGCACGTGAGGCTGGCCTCAACATTACTCAAATTCTTATAGAAAGTGAGTATGACAATATGTTTGCATTTGACATTGAGTGTAAAGCAACATATCCTATGATTATGACCATGCTGAAAATGTGTATGTTGGTTGACAGTTTCCGGGAGTATAAAATTATTCATCGGATGAAACCACTTGATTCATGCATGTGGCCAATTAATGTGAGCATGTGAAAATGAATACGTGCATAAACAGAGAAATGTGAAAACCGCTCGATGGATGTACGTATCTAGATGTTTCGGAAGACCGATGAAGACACACAATCAGTCCTCTACATCAGTCAGGTCTCAGTGTCCTAACCCTTTCAATTAAGGATCCTCGCCCTTTCAATTAAGGAACAGATGCATGTAGTGAAGCCTTTGGTCATTCAGAAGAGTTGTAAAGAGAGAGAAATGGGCGTATGATCCAATATGATGCTCCATCGGACACCCTTAACGGAAACTAAGGCTTGGCCTAAAGAGGAGCTCGTCACATCCCCCTGTCATCCTTTACCAAGAAGAACCCTGTCTATGTTTATGATGCAGTGAGCACTCCACAAGGCGTGCAACGACACAGCAAGGAGCTCACTCTTGCTATGGTTAATGACTACACCATTGGCAGCTTACGTTAGGCCACAACACATTTGTTTCTCTTAAAACTCAAGCTCAATTAAATCCAAGACTACAAAAGTAGCTTCTTCCATTTTTCATACAAGCTAATGTCATTGACAACCTCACGTGACAAGGCGCAGTCGAAAAATATTGCAGAAGTGATGATGAGATGTCAGTTGGGCATTTTGTCGAACATCTCACAAATGTCCTTGAAACATTGAAACACAAGCTTTTTTTTTTCTGGTTGAAGTGATCAATGCCCAAATGAAAAATGAACAACCTTGGCATCAAGGATTCAAGATGCATTTAATATATCGAATCCCATTCCAGTGAATAAGGTTGGAGGGAGTTGTCATTTCCACGAGAACGGACTCACGGAGTCGACATCTGCATACTAAATCAAGATGTGCATCACTGGCCAACAGTTCATATCCGCCAATGACATCCTGACAAGAAAGAAGGGTGGAAGACAACGGACGCGACACAGCCCATGTCAGATTCGTTCTCCCCCCTCCCGCCCAGCCCCACCCCAACGCATAGCTCATACTTACAAGGAGATATACATTGGAAGACAATGGGATGAGAATTCCTGACTCATTGAAAGGAGCAATAAAGGGATGGTATCCGTAAAAATATTTCATCGAGCAATAAAGGGAGTATAAATCAGAAGACTGAGACTCCCTGGGTCACCCCCGATTTGAATGTTTGTGCAGGGAAGCGTGGAGCAGGAGATGGATTGTCGCTCGCCGCTCCGTCTCAATTGTCTATCTGTTGTTTGCTGAACAAAATAATGTCCTGAGCTATGTCACCAGAATCTAAAAGATCTGCAAGTGGATATAGAAGGATGGGAAAAGCACATATGGAAGAAGAAAGTGAAGCTTATATAGAGCAACTAACAAGGCTGCCTACAATAACAACGTTAGCACTTAATTTGGTGCAGGCTGACCTCAAGTAAATAATTAGTGAAATATGCCTTTTGAATCCTTACTTGGAAAATTGATACCCAAATGATATTGAAAGGAAATGGCAATCATTCCTTGAGATAATCCAAGATGTCTGTGCTAGCTTCCCTTTACAACAGATTTCATGAACACTAGGAAATGGGTAACATGTTATATGGTAGTGAGAAATATTGTTCTGATTTTAAATGGAAAATGATAGTAATAATTCCCTTGAGTGCTATAGAAAGATGTATGTGCGAGCTTCCCTTCACAACAGACTACATGAACACTAGGAAAAGGGTAACATGTTATATGGCAGTGAGAAATAGTGTTCTGATTTTAGATGGTAATAGTTCCCTTGAGTGCTATAGAAAGAAAAAGGTTTTGTATCATCAGCCTATGTGTATAGTTCTTCAACTGGCATTCAGATAGCATACTCAGAATGATGCATGAGATAAGTCAGACCTACTTACAGTCTTCAGTGCTGGGACTAGCACTTGCATCACCGCCGCTAAGTCCATGCAAAATTGACAGTGGCACGACCACACTGTTTGATGGAGCAGGATTCTCCCAAACCCTCCTTCCTCCATCTAATCTTGGCATGTAATTTATCTCGTATGCATGACTGAAGCTATAATAAGGATTACTGGCTGAACTAGAAAAATTATACTTGTATGAGCTTGTATGCATCATTGACCAGTATGGATTTCCCTGCAAACAGATCATACAATATCCATAAAGCACAAGAACACTACAAAATGATACTTTCAGTTCATTCTGTAGATAATTGGGGGGGGGGTGCATTAAATCTACACTACTATAAAACAAAAAAGTTGAGGCTTCACTGTGGAATTTGTTTCCCAATAATGCCCTTACCTATGTTAACTAATTAAAATTGTCCATTAAATTTAACATTGGCAGTTAGGTAATTATGTATAGAAAAAAAAATTAAGGGGGTTGTTGTTTGCTCTTAGCAAGTAGTAAAAAATTAAGGGACTATTGTTTGCTCTTCCCAAGCAGTATTACGCATGTGCATATATACTAGTCAGGAAAAGAACCAACAAACTGATGACTAAATATCTTATAATTCAGTTTAATAGTAGCATGATATGGTTTAATAAAAATCTCTTAATAGACTGAAACATTAATATGTGTAATATTGTCCATACTATACAATCAACTCAATAGGCAAAATGCTCATTTAGATAAAAGAAAATACAACAACAATGAGAATAAGTGAATCCTTTTCCTTCCAATATGCTTTGTTAGCAAACATGAGTCAAATTCTCTCTAACTTTAGCAAATGCCATATCCTTTTTCATAGTCCCAACGGAAGTATAGATTTGTCCTATGCTTCTATTATCCCTAGTTCTAGTGGATCCCTTGCACATGTCACCATCTTTACAAATTTCTATTTATATAAAAGAATACAATATATGGATATAAAAAAGAGTAATCAGAATAACCATATTTTCCAGACTTTCAATAATTCCAATATATAAATAAGCTACATGCTTTCGCCGTGATCTGGATACTAAATGTTCTCACGGAGACTAAATAAGATTCAATATCTGACGCATCGAAGTGCACGGGTTATTGTACATACCTGATCCTGCAAAGCTTCTGCGAGTGCGACATCAGCCTGAGCATATGAAAGGCCTTCAAACAGATCCATAAAGCTTTGTGTCACGGTATAAGGAAACCCAGTGTCTATGTAATGAATCTCCATCTGTCTGTTATCGTTCATCTTGAATTATCACTCACAGAAAACCTGCCGAAACAAGACATGCAACCTGTGAACAAAATAATTCAAAGAACAATATGAAGGCAGGAGTCATTTACCATCTAACATTCAAGAGAAGCTAAAGTCAAATCTACTAATAATGTCGAATAACATATACTTTAGCACTGATGGACTAGGAAGTCACTCAAAAAATTGGTGTCTGAGATGAATCGTGTCAGACACAACACAAGTACTCCAAAGTACACTAGGACACGCCAAAATCAATATCGTGATGATGTGTCTGTATCATGTCGTGTCATATTGCAATGGAGATCTGATGAGGACCTCTTCCCAAAAGACCGTGTACTGTAGTCGAATTGTTGACATTAGCCATTACAGAAGAATTGAGATCAGAATTAGAAGAAATAGAGACAGAATTGGGGATTTGGAATTCTAGGGTTTATTGAGGAGAAGAGGAGAGAAGAATTACAATTGAGAACTATGATTCCAAAAACTGACTACTGCTTCCCACCTCCTCTCTTATTTATAGTTGGAGACTTCTCCATTACAATTCTAGAAGCAATTACACAATTACTCTGGCTATAACAGCTTCAGCTGATGTGGCTAACTGAATTTGCTGATGTGGCATTTGTGAGGCATTCAGACTTGAATGGCTCGGCTCAGGGTGGAAGGCACAGTGTTAAGACTAATATCAAAGTTAACACTCTGATACAGCTCAGAGCATAAGAGTATCACTCTGATACAGCTCAGAGCATAAGAGTATCAGCTCAAGCAGAGTGTGGAACTCAATATCAGTTGAGAAATTCAACTCAGTATCAGTTGAGAGGTTCCTTTCAGGTTCCTTTCAATCTCAGGCCATCATTCATCATTGCCAACCATTTCCTCACTGCCACAACTGCAAATGCTTCTAGCCAGGATCTTATCAATACCCCTCCCTTATTTTGACCTTGTCTCAAGGTCAAAGTAAGGAAATTTCTTGACAAAGCTTTCATAAGGCTCCCAAGTTGCAGTGTCTTCACTACCTTCCTTCCATTGAATTAAAAGATCAACAGCTGCTTTACCTTTTATTTGCACCAACCTCCTCTGCAAAACCCAATCAGGTTCATACATTGTTCCTATGTTTTGCTGAGGGTTCCCTTCCTGAACTGTAATTTTGTTACTAAGATGTTTCTTTAATTGAGACACATGAAACACTGGATGAAGTTGAGCTTCCTCAGGCAATTCCAACCTGTAAGCTACTGTTCCTATCCTCTCAATTATCCTGTAAGGACCATAATATCTGGGTGAAAGTTTTTGTGTTCTCCTCTGGGCCAAGGTGATCTGCCTGTAAGGTTGAACTCTCAAGTAGACCCAATCCCCCAGTTCAAATTCTCTTTCAGTCCTGTGTTGGTCAGCATACTTCTTCATTCTCTCCCTAGCCAACTTCAGATTGTCCTTTAAGAGATGTAAAGAATTATCTCTTGAGGCTATGACTTCTGCTACTGAATTATCCTGAGCAATATCTGGTAGGTAAGTAAGCAGATCTGGAGGTTTCCTTCCATACACAGCTTCAAATGGGGTTAACTTGGTGGAAGAGTGCCAGTTGGTGTTGAACCAATATTCTGTCCATGCTAAGTGCCTGCTCCACTGTTTTGGTTTATGACTGCAAAAGCATCTGAGATAGGCTTCTATGCACCTATTGGTGACCTCAGTTTGGCCATCAGATTCAGGGTGGTAAGCTGTACTATAATGTAACTTAGTCCCCTGTAATTTGAAGAGCTCTTTCCAGAAATTGCTGGAAAAAATAGGGTCCCTGTCTGAAACAATGGTTTTGGGTAAACCATGTAGTTTACAAACACCCTCCATGAAAACTTGGGCTACCACTTCTGCAGTATAAGGATGGGTTAATGCAAACAAGTGGATATATTTGGTTAGCCTATCTACCACTACCAATATAGTAGTTTTGTGGAAGCTAATGGGTAGGCCTTCAATGAAATCCATTGATAGGTCCTCCCAAATTCTTTCAGGTAGGGGTAGGGGTTGGAGAAGACCAGCTGGGAATGAAGATTCAGTCTTGTTTTGCTGACAGACTTCACAATTTCTCACATATTCCTTGACTGTCCTCTTCATACCTTCCCAATAACATGCCCTTTTCAGCCTGTGGAGTGTTTTGCTATATCCAGAATGGCCTCCATTGGGAGAGTCATGGTGTTCCTCTAACATAGTAGTAATGAAGGAAGATTGTGGGTCCAAGAATAATTTCCCTTTGTAATATAATACCCCATCTTTGACAGCATACTGGTTGCCATCTAGCTGCCCTTGATCCCATTCTTCCAGCTTCTTTTGATAGGGAATTGATTCCCTCATTTGTGTTTTGAAGTCCAAGATCCAACTGGGAGTAACAGTGGTAATTGCAGCTAATTCACCCTCCCCTCTTCTGGACAAACTGTCAGCAGCCTGATTATCCTTTCCTTTCTTATACTCCACTTTGAAATGGTAACCATGCAACTTGAGCACCAATTTATACTGAGCATCAGTATAGATTCTTTGATCTAACATATATTTTAAGGATCTATGATCTGTTTTTATAATAAACTCTCTGCCCCACAGGTATTGTTTCCATTTCTTGATAGCCAATAGTATAGCAAGCATTTCCTTTTCATATGTTGATAACAGTCTGGAACTTCCCTTCAGACCCTGACTTAGATAGGCTATGGGTTTCCCTTCCTGCATTAAAACTGCTCCTATTCCTTCCCCAGATGCATCACATTCAAGGACAAACTCTTTTTGAAAATCTGGCATTCTCAGAACTGGAGGCTCTGTTAGTGCAGTTCTTAGTTCTTCAAAGGCTTGATGAGCTTTTTCATTCCAATCAAAGGCATTTTTCTTTAATAGTTCAGTTAAGGGTTTGGCTATGGATCCATAACCCTTAACAAATCTTCTGTAGTACCCAGTAAGACACAGGAATCCTCTCAACTCCTTCACAGATTTAGGAGGAGGCTATTGTTTGACAGCTTGGATTTTCCTTTGGTCCACCTCCACCCCTCTATCAGATATTACATGTCCCAAATAATCCACCTGATGTTGGAAGAAATAGCATTTACTTCTTTTTATTCTTAATTGATGCTCTGCAAGCTTGAGGAATACCTGCTCCACATGACTGAAATGATCCTCTAACTTGGTGCTATATATCAGTATATCATCAAAGAAAACTAAGACAAATCTCCTCAAATATGCCTTAAAAATATCATTCATCATAGCTTGGAAAGTAGAGGGAGCATTTGTAAGCCCAAATGGCATTACTAGAAACTCATAATGTCCCTCATGAGTTTTAAATGCTGTTTTAGAGATGTCTTCCTCAGCCATCCTAACTTGATGATACCCAGACCTTAAGTCTAGTTTAGTGAAATATTTTGAGCCATTAAGTTCATCAAACAACTCATCTACAAAAGGAATAGGAAACTTATCCTTGACAGTAGATTGATTGAGCATCCTATAGTCAATGCACATTCTCCAGCTACCATCAGACTTTTTCACCAATATAACAGGTGAAGAATAAGGGCTAGTGCTAGGTCTGATCACTCCAGTACTCAACAACTCCTGCACCTGTTTTTCTATCTCATTTTTGTGCACATATGGATGCCTATAGGGCCTACTACAGACTGGTAAGGCCCCAGGTAGGAGTGGAATCCTGTGATCGTATCTCCTTTGTGGTGGAAGTCCCCTGGGTTCTTCAAAGAGGTGATCAAATTTCTCTAACAACTGCCTAACTGCTTGTGTTAAGGCTTCAGTCTTCTCTTTAACTTCAGTGAAAGAACACAGCTGAACAAGGAACATTTGAGATTTCTGCCTCCACTCTTTACTTCCAGGCTCTGTCAGGTTTTCCCTTGGCAGTTGGATACCTCTAAGCTGATGAGTTATACCCTTAAGCTCATATGTCATAGTAAGATTTTTGAAATTCCAAATTATATCTCCCAATGTACTCAACCAATTTGCACCCAAGACTAACTGGCAGCCAGCTATAGGGAGATGCAGTAAATCTGCCACTAACTTCTTGCCTTGACAGTCAATGACTACCTCTTGGCTTAAACCTTGATTTTTCAGTTTCTCCCCATTTGCCACCATTACCTCAAAGGCATTTTTATTACACACTGGTAGGCCAATTCTAGTACTGAATGTAGTGTCTATAAAACTATGAGTTGACCCAGAGTCTACCAATATGAGCACTGGTTTGTTACTTAATGTTCCTCTCAGTTTCATGGTGGAATGGTTAAGATTCCCTGACAATGCTTGTAAAGAGATGGCAAAGGAGCCAGGAATATTGTTCTGATTTGTTGCTTCTTCCCCTTCCTCTTCAAGAATGTTGTTTCCTGAATCAATTTCATCTTCATTCAGTATCATGTACAACCTTCTTTCCTTGCACTTGTGACCTCTGAACCATTTTTCCTCACATGAGAAACAAAGTCCTAGGTTCTTCCTCCTGGTTAATTCCCCTTCAGTGATCTTAGTTGCAGATTGGTTAACTGAGATCTGAGAGCCTTTAGCAAAATGAGATGTCTGATTAGAGGCACTTGATTTTTTTGTATCTTCAGAATTCTGTAAGCTTCCTTGCACACTAGTTGAGGACAGAGTTTTGGAATTTGCAAAACTGAATTTAGTAGTCTTTCTCATGGCCACCAACTTAGCTTCATACATCCTAGCCAGTTGCATGGCTTCAGGCAGAGTACTTGGGTGAGCTATCTGCACTTCAAACCTAATTTCTTCTTTAAGGCCCCCCATATACTGACTGATCAAGCAGATTTCATCAATTCTCCTTATTCTTTTGGCTAATTTTTGGAATTGAGAGTTGTATTCCTGAACACTGCCCTCCTGTTTGAGGATTTTGAGCTCAATTACATAATCTGTAAATTGAGATTGACCAAATTCTAGCTTGATACCTTGAAGGAAATTATCCCAACTCACATACCCTTCTCTGGAACTGATAAACCAGTCATACCAGTAAGCAGCTCTCTCCTTCATCCGTACTGAACAAATCTTGACTCTATCCCTCACTGGAATATTGTAGTAATCAAAATAGTGATCTACTCGTAAGAGCCATTCTTCAACTTCAGTGGTGCCATCATATTCAGGGATTTTCAACCTAGGTACAACAGGTTGCCAATTCCTGCCTTGATAATCACTCCTAGCTATAGACTGCTGATCAAGTTGATTTGGTTGCAGGTTTAACCTAGTGCCTGTGTGATTAATCCCCTTAATTCCAGTATTGTACTGATAATTAGGGTTTTGATTCACCTTTTGGTAAGGGATGTGAACTGCTTCATTGTTGTTATTCACACTCACTGGCTGGTTGAAATTTGAAGCTTGTGTTGGTATTTCTCGAGAATCCGTGGAATTAGCATTCACAACTCTCTTAATTTGAAACAATTCATCCATTACTCTTTCAAATTTAGAGATGAGTTGATCGAATCTACCTTCCAAAGCTTGAACCCTAGCTTCTCCGAGCAATGAAGCTCCTGGCGGAGATCCATGGCAACTCATGCTGGGATCTTCATCTGCTTCCATGTGTGGATCGACGAAGTGCTCTGATACCAATTGATGAGGACCTCTTCCCAAAAGACCGTGTACTGTAGTCGAATTGTTGACATTAGCCATTACAGAAGAATTGAGATCAGAATTAGAAGAAATAGAGACAGAATTGGGGATCTGGAATTCTAGGGTTTATTGAGGAGAAGAGGAGAGAAGAATTACAATTGAGAACTATGATTCCAAAAACTGACTACTGCTTCCCACCTCCTCTCTTATTTATAGGTGGAGACTTCTCCATTACAATTCTAGAAGCAATTACACAATTACTCTGGCTATAACAGCTTCAGCTGATGTGGCTAACTGAATTTGCTGATGTGGCATTTGTGAGGCATTCAGACTTGAATGGCTCGGCTCAGGGTGGAAGGCACAGTGTTAAGACTGATATCAAAGTATAACACTCTGATACAGCTCAGAGCATAAGAGTATCACTCTGATACAACTCAGAGCATAAGAGTATCAGCTCAAGCAGAGTGTGGAACTCAATATCAGTTGAGAAATTCAACTCAGTATCAGTTGAGAGGTTCCTTTCAGGTTCCTTTCAATCTCAGGCCATCATTCATCATTGCCAACCATTTCCTCACTGCCACAACTGCAAATGCTTCTAGCCAGGATCTTATCAAGATCACATCAGATGATCTTTAAAGGACCGTCTTTGGAATCGATCAATTAGATAATACTGTTTGGAATCTAGAAACGGAAAATCTTTCTAATTTTTTGTCAAAAATAAAAAGAGACTTCAAAATAGCAACAACATTCAGCTTCCTTCCTCTTCACAGGCTGCATTAAATCAAGACTTTATTGAAAATTTGAAAGTAACAAATCACATCATATTCCCTTATAAAGATTCAAGACAAGTATTGTTAGGGTTACACAAATCAAATATTTCCTAATTTGCCACCCGTAGAATCAAATTCCAAATCAAATGCCTCAAAAACATTGCATGTAGAGGGATCTCTACAGCAAGATACCTAATAGATTCCATTCTTGGACCAAAAGCAAACATTACAGCGATAAAAGCTTGAGCGATAAGATTCTCGACACAACTTCTTCAACAAAAACAATAAATCCATCATTTGAATAAGAAAAAGGTGACCATTCAACGGAAAAAAAAAATAACACTAAAATAATCAAATTCGAAGGGAAATACCTCAAAAAAATTACAAAAAATCCACCCATAGAACCAAATGCCTCAAAAAGGTCGCATCAAGAGCGATCTCTACCGAATATATTCCATTCTTAAACAAAAAGCAAAACCAAGAAATCGCGGTAAATGCCTCAAAAACTCGAGAAACAAAGCAGAAATGTAGGATACCGCACGAATTCGAAGAGAAGATACCAAGAGATCGCGCAGGAGTCACGGTAGTAGACCGGCTCGAGCTCTCCCGATCCGAACAATGCGGAGAGAGAGAGAGAGAGGTTTTAATGGCAATAGCAGTGGATTTCTTCGTGAGGAGAGAGAAAGAGGAAGCGAGAGGAGGGAGGGGTCTTAATGGCAATGTCAGTGGATTTCTTCGTGAGGAGAGAGGAGGAAGCGAGAGAGAGAGAGAGAGAGAGAGAGAGAGATTGTTGCTTCTTTTCTTTTCTACTTCTTTTTCCTTTCTCTTTTCTTCCTTGATTACTGATTACTGAGAGCATGGAAGTGCAGGAAGAGGGGGTTATTTTACGCATCTTTCCGTCTCTCTCTCTCTCTCTCTCTCTCTCTTCTTCCCGATTTTATATAAGCGTTGTAATAAGTAATAATGATTTTTTTTTTCTTTTTTTACTCTTTTATTTTATTTTTTTCTTCTAATGCCATCGCGAGGACACTTTGGATACTAATTAGTTCTAATTCGGCAAACATTCCACTTTCTAAGCATCCATAGTAGGAACACTCTAAACACATACTTCAAATTGTTAAAAATTATATAAATTATTATTTTTTTAGTGTCCATACATAATAGTACACTCCAAATAAATACTTTTTCTCTATCTTTTTTCTCTTTATTTTATTTTCTTATTTGGTAATATTTTTCATTTTTCTTTTTCATCTATATTTTTTTACTGTTTGGTTACTTTTTTTGGACCCATCATTTAATATAGAACAACTAGGACACGCTCCAAATCTGGAGTGTCTCGTAGCTTTGTAGCAATTTTCAAGTATGCACAAGTGTCCACTGCAGCCTTCAATGCTAAAAAATTTGACTAAAGTCAAAATATAGCACTTAAAATCCCTCCCACTGTGGATGCTCAGGATATTATATATACTAGTAATGTACTCTACTTCCTAAGGATATTATATATACTAGTAATACACGTACGTTATACGTAAAATATAAATTTTAATATTATTATAAAATATTTTAAATATTTAATATATTTTAATTATAATTTATTACGGATATATTTATACTCTTGAAAAGTCAACCGTATAAGTTGTACGTATATTCTCACATAATTAAAAATTAAATAAATTTTAACTAATTATTTAACTACATAATATTATATAACTATAATCAAATATCTCTTCTAGCTAATGTGGTTAAGGTGGAAGACATTCTTCTTGGTTGGTCAAGTTCAATTCTCCATAATTTTATTTAGAATAAAATTATTTGTTTTCAATAATTTTTTACATAATATTATTTTTTAAAATAAATGATTGAGTATTTATAAACGATTTAAACGGTTCAATTTTTAGCCGTTTTGAAGTCTCATTAGAGCATCCACAGTGGAAGATGTTTCAAGTGCTACATTTTAATTTTAGTCAATTTTTTTAGCATTGAAGGCTGTAGTAGACACTGCTTTGAAAAATTGCTAGAAAGCTATAAGACACTCCAGATTTTGAGCGTGTATTAGTTTCTCTATATTAATTGTTGGGTCAACAAAAAGTAACCCAATAGGAAAGAAAAATAAAGAGGGATAAGAGAGAAATAAAACTTACAAAATAGGGAAAGAAAATAAAGAGAAAAAAGATAAAGGAAAAATAAGAGATTAATTTGGAGTATTTATTTGAATTGAAACATTGTGGACCAATATTATGGGGACATTTCAAAAATAATAATTTACAAAAAATTTAATAATTTGGAGTATTTATTTTGAGTGTTCGCACTGTGGATGCTCTTATTAGAGTATAAGAGCATCAGCAATGGAATGGGTTTCAAGTGCTACATTTTAACTTTAGTCAAATTTTCTAGCACTCTAAGGCTGCAGCGGACACTTGTGCATACTTAAAAATTGCTAAAAAGCTATAAGACACTCCAGATTTGGAGCGTGTCATAACTCCTCTATATTAATTGATGTGCCCACCAGAAGTAACCAAATAAGAAAGAAGAAGAAAAAAATTACCAAATAGGAAAAGAAAATAAAGAAAAAAACAAAAAAGAAAAAAGAAGAGATTAATTTGAAGTGTTTATTTGAAATGTATCATTATGTGCCAACATCATTGAAATACTTAAAAAAGTAAACATTTATACACTTTTTAATAATTTGGAATATGTATTTTGAGTGTTTCTACCGTGGATGTTCTAAGAGTAGAGACATCTTACATGAATGAGATCAGGATCCGTTAACCTGCACCTCCGGATCACGTTAGGTAGGTATCACTCCAATCTCTTATCAACAAATCTCACCGTCACCAAATAGAGCAGAGTTGGTGTTGAAGTGTGCACAAGTGAACAATGATGATGAGTGAGGAAATGATTTAAATAGCGTGCTCGTTGGTATTTGTTGAGGGAAGGAAAGAATAATTAGCAACCAAAATCCAACCAAAAAGTTGGTGAACCACGAGTAGCACTCACTTTACAGGTTGGATGGGCATACAAGTGATATTATCGGTACAGGTGTTTCGAAAGTTTTGCAAGTACGCTGATGATATTCAAGGGCCATGTCTAACTAAAAGGTCCGAAACCCAGCCTGGGCCTACGACCCGGAATAAGTCGATCCGGTTTGGGCCGAGTTGGCTCCGGATCCTGACTGGATAATGTTTAAACATATAAAAAATCAAACGAGCATGGGTAAGGCCTTAGCCCGCTATTAATTCTTTTAAATAATATTATTTTTAGTATATACGATATATATGGAGTATTATTAGTATACACCATATATATGTATATATATATATGGAAAAAAAAGGGATATGAACCATAGGCTCATATTCCTACATGAGCCAATTGTTTGATAATAAACGAAAGAAATGAAACTAGGTTTATACGAAACTCTTTCTTTGGTTTTCAAACAAGAAAAAGAAAGTACAATTGATCCTATACGAGGATACTAAGTACAAAAATTTGATTCTGGGAAAATATTGCTATAGGAGTTTGATCTGCGGTCGATCACTTTGTCCCTTGGACCACACGATGACGAAGAAGTGCTGTAGAAGAAGGAAAAGCTTCAAAGATCGCAAGAGGGATTGGATGCTCGATGCAAAAGTCGTCAATCACTACTCTATGTCTGTGCTCTGGACTCTTCTCTCTCAAAAATCGATTTTCGACCACTTGGTTTTTCTCCTCGACCTTTCGACCTCTGACCTCCGTGGTCGGAGGTCTCAATTTATATGGTTTAGTGACAGTAACCGTCCAGTCGGCGTAGAAGCCGAACAGTGGAGAGTGTGGCACTTTTTACGCTGCGGTTATAATAACTACCACCCACGTATAAATGATCTTTTAAATCCGCGTGTGACGCGTGTCCCATTATGAGGTAACGCGTATAACTGCTGCGAAGATCACGACATGCAAGCCACGTAGGTAACTGCCCCTCGCGTAGAAAAGGTTGGCGTAGAAGCCAATGACTGTCACCATGGCATAGAAGCCAAATAGTTATCTTGTTGGCGTAGAAGCCGAATAGTTGTCAAGATGGCGTAGAAGCCGAATAGTTGTCAAGTTGGCGTAGAAGCCAAATAGCACGTAAAACTTGATGTTGACTGGGGTCTTGAGCGTATTCTGGACCAGATAGTCTTATCACGTACCTCTGCAAATATAGCCTGAGTCGGCGTATTTCGAGGAGATAGCATACGGCGTACTCCTATAGTTAAAAATGGCCAGGTCGGCGTATTTAAAGGAGATAGCGTACAGCGTGCTCCTATAGCTAAAAATAGCCTGATGGCGTAATATACAGAGGTGATGATGTGGACGTATTAGCCATAATTATGGCTCACCCAGTCATTAAAAGTAGAACCAAATCTCGTGCATCAAATGCAGAGATCTGCCCCCATCACGCGCATTAATTGCAGAGACGTGCCTCAAGTTCTGTACGAAAAGCAGCTTTTGACGTGGCGATTCGTTTCGTCTCTTCCTGAGCGTAAAAGCTCATGTCTGCCTGTGTAAAACTAGGCAGCGTATTCCTTGAATGCGTAAATGACGTCTTATATCAAGGGTCATGTCACTAGGCGACAGTCTGGGACTCTATGCCGAATCATCATTACAGCCGTCCTCTCGATCGCTGTGCAGTACTCTTTGTCAGGAGTCAGGTTCACTGCATGATCTGACAGGTTCATTCGAGGGATACGAAGAGTTTCTCGTACAACTTTCCGCTGCATTAAAAGCAGATAAGTTTTAGGCCAAAGTGGCGATGTAGTAACCTTTTTACGCCGAAGCAGTCTGAAAATACTGCATTAACGCGGGTTATTCTGGAGCTATATTTTACGCTGAATAGCGTTGAAGCTCTATTGTACGCCAATGGCTCTGAAGTCATGTCTTACGCCACCCAGTGCTGGAGCTCTGTTTACGCGGCTGTCTGCATGTTAAGGGTTTTACGCGTATGATTCTCCAGCGTATTTTTTATGCTTCTACAAGACCCCCTTCAAAGTTTTCAAATTTCTCGTAATTTGAAACACTTTGAATGAAGCATGAAACGGTCAAGTTTGACTCATTCCGCGAGGCTGATTTCTTGGCAAATATTTAGAAATTTATTGGGATTTGGTGTGATCTCCTCTGTCTATAAAAAGGCGACTGAGTTAACCTGTTTTTCCCACACTTCCTTAATATAAGCCCCTGATTTTTCAAAAAATATTAAAATTAGGATTTTTCACAATTTTCTGGAATTTTCTGAGAATTTTCTGAAATTAAAATCAGGGTTTTCAAATATTAAATAATTTTTAATTGTTAATAAATAATATTAAAATATTATAGAAATAATATTTTTGGGTGTAAAATGGAAAACCGGACTTAGGATAATTTTTCTGAAATTTATCGGGCCCCGGACCTATTTTTAAATCACCTAAAACTATTTAATTAATTAATTAATTAATTTATTATTATTATTGTTATTATTATTATTATTTTATTATTTAATAAATCCGGTCCAACCGGCCCGAGCCCAGCCCGCGGCCCATTAACCCTATCGGGTCGGGTCGGGTCCACCCGAACCCGACCCGAACCCGCTAACCCTAACCCCAGCCCCTGACCCGTTCCCCCCCGCGTCCGGCGCCGCCGCCCGCGGACGCAGCCGCTCCGCCCGGCCAGCGCCCTCGCCTCCGCGCTGGCTGCCGCCTCCCTCGGCCCACGCAACCGCCTCCCCTTTCCTTTAAACCCCCCCCCCCTCGAGCCTCTCCGGTCACCCCCTCCGGCTCCCTCACCCCCTCCACCGCGCTGCTCCGCTGCCTCCCAGCTCCGCCGGCGACGCCACTCCCCACCGACCTCCTCGCCGCGCCGCCGCGAGCCGCCCCAAGCCTCCTCCTCCTTCTCCCCTCTCCTCTCCTTTCCAGCAACTCCAGCAGCCGCAGCCGCCGTTCCCGGCGCCGCCCCGCTCCGCCGTGCCTCCGCCCGGCCGCGCCCCAGCGTCCCCGACCGCCTCCGGCCAGCCAGCGCTGCCTCAGCCTCCGGCCGGCCCCGCCGCAGCTCCCAGAACCCGAAGCCCTAACCCTAAATCCCAATTTCCTCTCTTTCGTGTCGGACACGACACGGACACGGGATTCTTCGGATTTTTCAACCCAGTTCAGGTGTGCGTAGTTTCTTGCTCGTAGCTCGGTTTTCAATTCCGTAAATTACGTTGCGAAGCCTGTATGACCCTCTCGGTGCCCGGACAAACCGCTCGGGGCATCGCGTCCTGTGGTGATCGCACACCGCGATCCAAAAACAGGAAAAATCAGACCCTGTTTTATCCCGGAACTGAGTACGCTCCGCCAAACGGGACAACTTGATCGCGTGCGGTCTTCACAGATACGTGCGCACCGTCGATACGAACGTGTGAGATTTCGCGAAAGCTGATTCGGGTGTGCGTGCACACCGGAATCAACGCGTATCCGCGGATATCGCCCCGTATCCGACTTTTCTGCAGTTCGCCCTAACTTCTTGTACACTCGTCGGATCGAGACGAAACTTGCGCCATCGGACTCGTAGCGATACGCTGGTCCTGTGGGTCAAGTTTGGTTCGATTCTGAGAACGTTGACGAAATCGCGTGTCGTGGGCCCCACAGGCCCCGCTCGACGGACGATTTTGTGATCGGCTCATCGGAATTCAATTCTGAAAGTTCCGTTGGGTTCGTATCAGCGTTCCTGACCTGTTGACACTAAGTTTGGTGAATTTGGAGATCTTTGACCCTGACACATTTTTCAGTGCAAACCGGGCCCACCTTTGACCCGAAACTGCCGTTTTTGTCCTTGTCTCCAAATTGGACCCAAGAACAGGCGTTTCTAGCTATTTGACATCTTTTGAGCATGATGGTAATGTTTATTTCAGCATCTGGACTCATCTCTGGAATATTTTCTGAAGTACAATTAACTGGATCCAAACAACAGGCAAGTACCTGCACTTCAAGGTTAAATCTTTATATTATGATAATTAATTCCCTGCTCTACTAGTACCCTTGATGATTACACGTAGTATTAGAACACTGGATTTCATGTCTCGAATACTGGTTTTTCATGTCTTATTTTCATGTCGGGTGGGAGAATACTAGAAGGCATGTAGTTTACCCTTTCTCCTGTCGTGTTTAATAGCTGTTGGTACGCGACTGTACTCTCAGCCGGATCTCGATTATCCCTGTTTAATAGCCGTTTATGACGGCCGGATTAGCCTTATAAACCCCTACATGCCAACTATGTATTCTAAAACAAACACAAGTTCACACAGATAGTTTCTGGATCTTGTTATAGTTCTTGCTGACTATAGTAGTTTCATTTCCTGTCTCATTTATTTCTGCTTTCTCATATTCCTGTTTATAGCATTAACTCTGTCACACCCCAGTCCCAAAATGACGAGGGACTGAGCACGTGAGCAATGGCCAGCAGCACGCACCGATGGACAACCCAATTTAATGGATCCATCAGGGCATGCTTAAGCTGTAGTCTAGCAGTACTAAGTACAAGTCTCAGGTATTACTAATCTCATCCACAGAACAAACACAGATTAATTGCCAGAATTAATGCAATAGAAATAAATAAGCAATATTAAATAAGGTTATCTCGGGAAACAAATCCGAGAATTATTCGGTTACATTTAAGGAAACATAGACTGGAAATAAAATACTGAAAAGGAAATACTGTGAATGTGAAGCCGGTGCTCAGGAGAAGTCTTCTGCAACTATCTCGTCCTCGGTTCCGGGTTCTGCTCCAAGGAGTGCTCCTGTACCGTACACCTCGGGGTAGTTCTCTGCGGCTATACCTGGGGACATAGTCCATTCCAGGTCCTCAGGGGACATAACAAGGTACAGAAAATACAAGCCAAAACATATGCAGTGCGGCAATAAGATAAACAGCAGGGTAAATGTGTAAACCAGCTAGTGATATGCAAGTGAGAGTTTTAGTCATACTCAGGCTGAGACTACTACAGGATCAGTGTCGAAGAAACCATAGCAGTATTTTCTCGAAGAGCCAGAACTTGTGCCAAAGCTCTGTATCAGAGACTAGGACACCTCCAGATAACATTATTTACATTATAATCAGCCTTGATATGGTAATACTCTCCCCACCCCATGTAATCTCACGTCACAGTTCCAGAAATATCAGGTACAAGTCACGCAAGATTGAACTAATGCAATGAGTCAGGATAGAATCTAAGCATGTAAACTGTAATGACATAAAAAAATGTAACCTATAGGAATCACCAGGTATATCTCAGGCAATTCCGTCACATGAAGAGTGTCATGTGTCCTGGGTTGAGCAGTTAAGCAAGTTACTTAGGCATCTACAAGAAATCAAGTAAATACTATAACCAGAAATATCTGAGAATTGGCAAGCTTTACTTGTCCACTGATGTATAACCAAGTCCAGGAAATAGGTAGCAGAGCTGCAAGTTTTGGCAAGGTACACTTGCCTGTGGTTCCGGCTATGTTTGCAGTTCTGACTTCGGCGAAAATTGCAGGCGGTACTCCGGTTGCTGAAACAAACATCACCATCAGATCCAGAAAATATCAATCAGCTAGAAATGCCTGTCCTTGGGTCCAATTTGGAGACAAGGGCAGAAACGGCAGTTTCGGGTCAAAACGGGGTCCACATGCTGGCCCGCTTTGCACCGAAAAACGCATCAGGGTCAACGGTCTGCAAATTCACCAAACTCAGTGTCCACAGGTCAGAAACGCTGATACGAACCCAACAGAACTTTCAGAATTGAATTTCGATGAGCCGTTCACAAAATCGCCCGTCGAGCGGGGCCTGTGGGGCCTACGACACGCGATTTCGTCAACGTTCTCAGAATCGAACCAAACTTGACCCACAGGACCAGCGTATCGCTACGAGTCCGATGGTGTAAGTTTCGTCTCGATCCGACGTGTGTGCACGAAGTTAGGATGGATTCCAAAAAAGTCGGATACGGGGCGATGTCCGCGGATACGCGTTGATTCCGGTGTGCACGCACACCCGAATCAGCTTCTGTGAAATCCCACACGTCCGTATCGACGATGCGCATGTATCTGTGAAGACCGCGCGCGACCAAGTCGCCCCGTTTGGCGGGGCGTACTCAGTTCCGGGGTAAAACAGGGTCTGGTTTTTCCTGTTTTTGGATCGCGGTGTGCGATCACCACAGGACGCGATGCCCCGAACGGTTTATCCGGGCACCGAGAGGGTCATACAGGCTTCGCAATGCAATTTGCGGAATCGAAAACAGAGCTACGAGCAAAAAATTACAAGTACCTGAAGGGGACCCGAAAAATAGGGTCGAGTCGTGTCCGACACGGTCGGACACAGAAATTCAAATTAGGGTTAGGGTTTCGGATCTGGCCGGAGATCCGGCGACGCTGCGGCGGGGGAGGCCGGCCGGAGGAGGCTGGGGCGGCGCCGGCGTTGCTGGCGGAGGTGGGAGGAGGGAGCCGCGGGCGGAGGGAGCCGCGGGCGGGCTGCGGTGCGGCGCTCGGGCGGAGGCGCTGCGAGGGGCTGCCGGAGGCGAGGCGGTGGCTGCGGTGGCACGGCGGTGGGGAGGTGGTGTCGACGGAGGAGGCGATCGGAGGGGGGGAGGTTTAAATAGGGGGCGGAGGGGAGCGGGTCGTGGCGGGGGAGGCGGAGCCGAGCGGGGGAGGCGGAGGTCGTGGGTGCATGGGCGGCCGGAGCGGGCGGATGACGCGGCCGGGCGGGGCGGCGGGAAGTGCGGGCAGCCGCGTCGTGGGGGAGAGGAGGGGACGGGTCGGGTTTGCGGGTCCGGGTCGGGTCTGTTGGATCCGACCCGACCCGCTAGGGCTCGGGTTGGGCTGG
Source organism: Iris macrosiphon (assembly GCA_036927795.1). Lineage (NCBI taxonomy): Eukaryota > Viridiplantae > Streptophyta > Magnoliopsida > Asparagales > Iridaceae > Iris > Iris macrosiphon. The sequence continues at coordinate 200,435,865 of JAYESA010000008.1, forward strand.
GTCTGTTGGGCCGGGCTGGGCCGGCCCAACGGGCTGGGTTAAAATAAAAAGAAAATAGTAATAATAAATAATAAATAAAAACAGTAATTAATTAATAAATAATTAAATAGGTAAATATTTATTAGGCATTTAAAAATAGGTCCGGGGTCCGATAAATTCCAGAAAAAATGCCCTAAGTCCAGTTTTTCATTTTACACCCAAAAATATTATTTTCATAATATTTTAATATTTTTTAATATCAATTAAAAATCATTGAATAATTAAAACCCTGTTCTTAAATTACAGAAAATTCCCAGAAAATTTCAGAAAATTGTGAAAAATCCAGGTTTTAAAATTTTAAAAATTCAGGAGGTTTACAATCTACCCCCCTTAAGAGGATTGCGTCCTCGCAATCAAAGAATAACCGGTCAACAGAGATGACGCGGTCGCAAACATCGTTTGAAAGCACATCACAAGATACTTAGGGAAGTACCGTTTCCCTAAAATTAAAAGTTTACACTTTCCAGGAAAATCTAGTTAAAACTATAACTTTTGTGAAAACCAGGTTATTATTACAAGTTGCAATTTACTAGGTTGGGGCTGAGGTCACGAACCAACGGGCACGAACTACGACAAGACTGGAAACAGAAAACTATAAATCACTTACTCGCATCGGCTTCCTGCACAGTTATCGCGTAAGTCTGCTCTCGTCCTTGAGGTAGATTCCTCTGCTGTTGCTGAGCTTGCTGGTAGGGTGCTGCTCGAGGTGCTGGTGGAGTTTGCTGGTTCGCCCTTGGTGTTCCTTCTCCACGTTGAGTGCAATCCCTTATCGAATGCTGACGGGATCCGCATGCCAAACACAATCATAATCTGCGTCGGCATTCCTTGGCGATATGGCCTGCTTTGCCACAGTAATGACAAGTAAGGAGGACTACTACTGGTGGTGTAGATGCTTTCTGCTGTTGGTGCGGTCTCTTTGCAGATTCTTCTTGTGGTGCTCTGGATGTTGCTGATGGGGAAGACCTCTTCAGACTGGTCTCTCTCTTGGTGACGCGCTCTATGCGTCGAGCCGCAGCAAGAACGTCCGAGTATGATGTTGGTGCGACGGACCCAATTAGTTTCTGCAGCTCAATGTTCAGTCCGTCGAAGAACTTTTCGGCCTTCTCTTCCTCAGTCGGGATCAGGGTGGGGACGAAGCGGCTCAGCCGAATAAATTCTGCGTTGTACTCTTCCACCGTCATGGAGTCCTGAGTGAGGCGATTGAATTTGTCCCGCAGTTCTGATCGAGCGATGGCAGTAATGTACATCTCCTGGAAGAGTCTGGAGAACTCCTCCCAAGTGACTCGGTCTGGTCCGAGTCGCATCTCCTCGGATAGCCACCAGTGATGGGCATTGTCCGTCAATTGCATTCGGACAGCAGTCATCCAGCGTTCTCGTGGAAGTTCAGCTGCTTCAAGTTGATGCCGAATGTTGGTGAGCCACTCGTGAACTTCTGTGGGCTCCTCCTTTCCAGAAAAAGTGCGGGGCTTTAGTTGGCGGAAGTCAGTGATTGAGCCTGTAGTTGGCCGTCGAGCTGGTAGGTTGGCCTGCCCCAGTGCAGTTACGATGATGTCTCTTAAGAAGTTAGCTTCACGACGCTGAGCCTCGTGTTGGACTTGTTGCTGAGCTTGCATCATCGCGTAGATCATTTGAAATATTTGCTGCCCGTCGATTGGCTGTCCTGGTGGGAACACGGGCATTGGTGGGACGAACTACGGCGGAGGTGGAATGTCATCGCGCCGGAATCGGGAGGTAGGTTGACCTGCCTGCTGGCTCTGTTGAGTTATGGGAATTCCTCCGACGGGTGTCACTTCGTCGTCATAGGTGACACCTGCTGTCACGCCCCGATCCCGAAAGGGTCAATCGTCCTCGCTGGATCCTTCACGGAACCGATTCGTCCTCGCTGGGGCGTGATGCCGTACGAGCCTGGAGTTGCGCTCGTACAAGGCAAGAACTTACAGTTATAGGAACCCACTTTGAAACCCAATTTAGAAAACACATTCACAGATAATTGAACACAAGTGCAGGAAGGAAATATGCTTTTTCATTGATAATTCAGAGTAATTACATAGAGTCTACATTGATGCGCCTTCTCGGCTACTTGAATTACATTAGAAAGGATAACTCAAAATGCAGGGCGCGCTCCATCAGATAGTCCCCGTCGTCCATACATTACGCCCTTGTATAGGTTGAAAGTCCAAGCCTCCAAAATGATCTGACTTCAACTATACTTCAAAATAGAGGTGCTCCTAACGCCTCTTCGTCTATCCACTAGCGTTGCACCGTCTGAGTGCCTGAAATAGTTGCCCACAACGTGGGTCAGTACTCATCTTGTACTGGTGAGCGGGATGAATCCCACTCGACTAAATCGACACTAGCTTATTAGGGGCGAGCATGCATTAAGATTACTTCTATAAAGAAGCAAGTGAATTCAATTCATATCAGTTGCATGTTTTGATAGAAATGAAAATAGCATTGAATCCAACCAGTACATCGGTTGCTTACTCAACCGATGCACGCCTTCCCTGCAGCGAAACACAAGTATACTTACCATCTGCACAAGACAATAAATTAGCATGTGTTCTATTCTATGCGGTCATTGGTGTGATCGACACCTTAGGGACATATTCCAAGCATTAACGGCGCGCCCTATCAGCCCGGGTAGCAAGCCCCGCTGGAGGTCCTGCAATGCATCGTGACGAACACGAATCAATATTTCCCTCCGGATCGATACGGTTCCAGTGCCCCGGAAAGTCGTTTCGAGGAAATGATAAACCTTGTGCACAAGTTGTCCCAGACCATGCAAATGCATGAACATTTTATATCTCATACAATGCATCGATTGAACAAAAGAAGTTAAGCAGCAATATATATATCTCATGCAACAGTTCATAATTTTCTCAATGCGGTGTTCCGATTTTGATATCCCAAGGGTCCAAACTCTATCCGAGGCACCAGGCCGCAACCAACAGCCAACTTCCCATTCCAACCAACTCGAGTTATAAAAAAATGTGCAAGCATATAGTAAATTTAGTCTACAATTCCCATTGTTCCTTTCTTAGTGGCTGGCATGCATTGTGGCTAAGCATTTCCTAGGCGTCCAACCGGGCATCATCGAGTGAACGTTTGAAACATTAGAGATGTTGGCGTGAAGAAGTAGGAAAGAAGGGACCAAACCACTCACTGGTTAAGGGAAAAGTTGCTGAAACACGGAATCCCGCCTAGCGACGATCAAACGTCAGTTACGCGGACCTGCAACAGCACGAGCACCGAGTTAGATTTCTTGCCTATCCTTCCTTGCCGAACTCCCCAAAATTCAAGCTTCAATCAATAAAACCAGCAGCGAAAACCAAGCAAATCGAAAGCAACACCAAATCCAAATCCCAAAGCGGCAATCAAGAAAACCAAGCAACCAAACACGAAAACTATTGGACTCGTTTCAATAGAGGCCTTTCCATGAGTTGGAAAGGATCATCGCATTTTGTCCGAGGCAAGAAGATGCCGAAGATCTAAGCATACTCTGACGAACTAGCCACAAGCCCAATTATATAGTGCACATCCCGGTCGGATCGGGATTTGAGGCACTACACCTGCAGCTTGTGGTGTTCCGACGGGAGTCTCGTTGCACTCTTGTGGGTCCATTTCCCTGTATCCAAAATAACCAATAAGAGTCGCACAAGAATCAAGGCAAGATGCAAGTTCAAATTAGTTCGAATACGATACAGATATCAAAATGATTCAAGCAAGTGGATGAGATCCTAAAATTTATCCTATCTTATTGCAGGCCTGTTCGGTCCCTGAGTTAAAACCGAACAATTTAGTCGTAGACCTGCATGGGCCACCACAAAAACCATGTCACGCCCCAGTCCCAAAATGACGAGGGACTGAGCACGTGAGCAATGGCCAGCAGCACGCACCGATGGACAACCCAATTTAATGGATCCATCAGGGCATGCTTAAGCTGTAGTCTAGCAGTACTAAGTACAAGTCTCAGGTATTACTAATCTCATCCACAGAACAAACACAGATTAATTGCCAGAATTAATGCAATGAAAATAAATAAGCAATATTAAATAAGGTTATCTCGGAAAACAAATCCGAGAATTATTCGGTTACATTTAAGGAAACATAGACTGGAAATAAAATACTGAAAAGGAAATACTGTGAATGTGAAGCCGGTGCTCAGGAGAAGTCTTCTGCAACTATCTCGTCCTCGGTTCCGGGTTCTGCTCCAAGGAGTGCTCCTGTACCGTACACCTCGGGGTAGTTCTCTGCGGCTATACCTGGGGACATAGTCCATTCCAGGTCCTCAGGGGACATAACAAGGTACAGAAAATACAAGCCAAAATATATGCAGTGTGGCAATAAGATAAACAGCAGGGTAAATGTGTAAACCAGCTAGTGATATGCAAGTGAGAGTTTTAGTCATACTCAGGCTGAGACTACTACAGGATCAGTGTCGAAGAAACCATAGCAGTATTTTCTCGAAGAGCCAGAACTTGTGCCAAAGCTCTGTATCAGAGACTAGGACACCTCCAGATAACATTATTTACATTATAATCAGCCTTGATATGGTAATACTCTCCCCACCCCATGTAATCTCACGTCACAGTTCCAGAAATATCAGGTACAAGTCACGCAAGATTGAACTAATGCAATTAGTCAGGATAGAATCTAAGCATGTAAACTATAATGACATGAAAAAATATAACCTATACGGAATCACCAGGTATATCTCAGGCAATTCCGTCACATGAAGAGTGTCAGGTGTCCTGGGTTGAGCAGTTAAGCAAGTTACTTAGGCATCTACAAGAAATCAAGTAAATACTATAACCAGAAATATCTGAGAATTGGCAAGCTTTACTTCCCCACTGATGTATAACCAAGTCCAGAAAATAGGTAGCAGAGCCGCAAGTTTTGGCAAGGTACACTTGCCTGTGGTTCCGGCTATGTTTGCAGTTCTGACTTCGGCAAAAATTATAGGCGGTACTCCGGTTGCTGAAACAAACATCACCATCAGATCCAAAAAATATCAATCAGCTAGAAATGCCTGTCCTTGGGTCCAATTTGGAGACAAGGGCAGAAACGACAGTTTCGGGTCAAAACGGGGTCCACATGCTGGCCCGCTTTGCACCGAAAAATGCGTCAGGGTCAACGGTCTCCAAATTCACCAAACTTAATATCCACAGGTCAGAAACGCTGATACGAACCCAACAGAACTTTCAGAATTGAATTTCGATGAGCCGTTCACAAAATCGCCCGTCGAGCGGGGCCTGTGGGGCCCACGACACGCGATTTCGTCAACGTTCTCAGAATCTAACCAAACTTGACCCACAGGACCAGCGTATCGCTACGAGTCCGATGGCGTAAGTTTCGTCTCGATCCGACGTGTGTGCACGAAGTTAGGGTGAATTCCAAAAAAGTCGGATACGGGACGATGTCCGCGGATACGCGTTGATTCCGGTGTGCACGCACACCCGAATCAGCTTCTGTGAAATCCCACACGTCCGTATCGACGATGCGCATGTATCTGTGAAGACCGCGCGCGACCAAGTCGTCCCGTTTGGCGGGGCGTACTCAGTTCCGGGGTGAAACATGGTCTGGTTTTTCCTGTTTTTGGATCGCGGTGTGCGATCACCACAGGACGCGATGCCCCGAACGGTTTGTCCGGGCACCGAGAGGGTCATACAGGCTTCGCAACGCAATTTGCGGAATCGAAAACAGAGCTACGAGCAAAAAGTTACAAGTACCTGAAGGGGACCCGAAAAATAGGGTCGAGTCGTGTCCGACACGTGTCCGACACGGTCGGACACAGGAATTCAAATTAGGGTTAGGGTTAGGGTTTCGGATCTGGCCGGAGATCCGGCGGCGCTGCGGCGGGGGAGGCCGGCCGGAGGAGTACAACGAGATTATAGATACACCACTAAGTTTAGAATATCTAGTAAACACTAGAATTCCTTATATTCTAGCAGAAGGCTATACTCAAGAACTGTTAGGGGAGTACAGGAATCAAGCAGGATACAATTGTTCAAAATAGAACAGATAGGAGGAGATAAATCACAGTCAATTGTGGATGAGATCCTATACTCTAGTCCTAGGTGCAGGCTTGTTCGGTACAGTAACGTAACCGAGACAATATGCTCTCGACCTGCATGGGCCACCACAAAAACATGTCACGCCCCAGTCCTAAAAATACGTAGGACTAGGACACGTAAGAATGCCAGCCGCATGGATATGGCAACTCCAATGTATGGAAACCAAATCCACACGTACGCTGTAATATGAATATCAAATCCACAAGTGGTATAAAACATATGTCACAGGGTATAATCTAAATCTCATCCACCAAAATCATATAGAAATAAATAACCAGTATCTATGAAACTAGATCTCAATAAGAAGTATCTAAGGATGATAGTTGGATGGAAACAAATCCACTACCAACTCGAATATAAGAGCAAATATAATATGAGTACAACACCACAACACAATATAAGAATACCAGCTATCAATCATAGCTCGATGAGAAGACATCCTCGGATCACATGTAACCATCCAAATCTGCGCTCCTGCAAATACTCAAGAAAAGATACACCTGGCAGCAGACCAGGTCCTCAGAGGGACGTAACAAGACACAGAAAATACGAGCCAATTTGAATACAGTAAACATGCATAATGTTTGAAAATAGATAAGTACGCTGTACAGGACAATCTATATGAATGCAAATGAGGACAACTTTTTGACGTATGGGCAAGGGTAGGCTACTCGATCTAATCCTCACAACCTCACGCTCGTCAGTGGACATCATCAGCCGACATACCTCTGGGGTAGCGACCCTCGGACTCCATCAATCGACATACCTCGGGGGTAACGACCATCGGACACGACCACCATAGTGCGTGCTAGTTACTATGGTTTACCAGAGTGGTTAAAAGCCCATACGGCTAATGATTGTCCTCTCATGATACTAAGTGGCAAGTGTGTGTCAACATATCTAATATATAGTAATGACTGAAAGAAACTACACATGCAATAAATAAATAGAAATGCATACATAAATATACTAAGCATGCAAAATACTGTAAGCAATTTGGCAAGGTATCTTGCCTGGGGTCTTGCTGCTGGTATGAATCAGAGTCCAAGTCACAGTCCAAATAGCCTATGTATTACAAATTTATCACGTCAAAAGATAATTTATTTTAATTTATTTAATTCTGGAATAATTACTCTAAAATCCTATTTTAATCTTATTATTCTGATTTTTATGTTAATTCCTAAATTTTGTCCAAAAAAAACTGAATTTTATCAACTCGAGACTCATGGCACGCAAATCGAGGCGATCTGTTGACCAAAAACTCAACCGACACAAACTCAACTTTCATGCATGATTTCCTGTAGATTTCAGCGTCAAAAATATGCTGGAATTTACAGCTCATCCGAATTCAAATTCGTTTGGGAATTATGGCACATACAAATTTTGTATTGTGCACCGATGGTTAAATTCTAACCTAGAAGTTCTACAGAATTAACAGTATGTAAATACTTCAAAATAAATTCTGGGAAAAAATATATGTCGATTATCTCGACATTAGCTTTCTGAAACTTTAAACGGTTCGTGATTCTGATTCCTGGTTCTCCCGGAATCGCGAATACATCAAAACACGTCTATTTTTGGACATGTTGTGCTCTACGAATTTTCTAGAATTTAATACTAATAATTTAGAAAAATAATTTATATAATCAGAAAGCTAACCTCATTATTGTTCTAACAAAAAAAACTGGAGCACGTTTGGAGTCCGGAGCTAGGAGATATCGTCCTTTTAATTCGTCATAACTAGTAGAAAATGAGCCTGAATTTATGACGAATTTTGACTATTTTTGGACGAAAAAGAGAGAAATTTGGGGAAAAAAATATGAAGGATGAGGTATTTATAATGGTGGACACTACTTAATTAAATATGACTAGGATTGGTCTAATTTGGATAGGATTATGATGAATTTAAATAAGGATAGGATATGCATGAAGTTGATTTCTTAGTAGGTTCAGGATTTGAATTAATTTAAAATAGAGTTTGAATTTATCTCAATAATTTATAATCTTAAATATAATTAAAGATAATACAAATAATTTATAAAATCTTATTAATATCTATTAACACTAAATTAGCATATATCTAATATTAAGACTATATATATCCAAATAAATCCTAAATAATTTTAAAAATCTAACTAAATTTTTTAAAATTCTAAATAAATTACAAAAAAATATAATTAAATATTTTAAACTAAAATAAATATTTGGTAGGAACGACATGCAAGTATGGTCGTATAGTAAATCATAGAAGTCCTAGAAATTTTACGTTTCCTATGTTTTAATTACCAAAAATTCTAGAAAAATCTCCAAAAATCTAAAATAACCTAAAATAATTCTAAATGAATATTTATATAAGTAAATATACTAAAAAAAATTATTTTCTAATTAACTAAGAGAATACTTTAAATAAATTCAACATCTATAATAAATATAATAATATAAAATATACACAAATACCTATTTTGGGTGAGGGAGTTTACAGCAGGTGATACAGTTGCAGAGCCGGTTCCCACACATGAGACTACTCCTGCAGAGTAGTTAGCATTAGTTATTTGTTTTCTTTTCATCTTAGTAATCGGGTTTGTCCCCGATTTAACTTCTGATTTTGTAATAACTCTGGATCTGATTGTCACTTTCTGGTTATAAAATCTCAGCATTTCCTTTCATTTCCTTGTCTGTTTAATTACTGTGAATGAGCTAGAGTTAATTTAACTGTGGAGATGCCCTAGACAGCGTACTACCGTCGACACTGTGGCGTAGGCTGGACGTGCCCACGCACTCGTGCCCGAATATCCGGGTGCGGGTCGTGACACTTAACCACACAAAGATGGTTGTCGGAGGTTCGTCGGGTTAACTTGAGGAAGAAGAAGATCATGTTCTTCCAGCATGTAAGGAGCCGTAAAAAGAGGCGTCTTCGAGCAAATGTCATCTGCAATGATGCATCATGGAAGGATATCATAGCTTCCACGCCGTACAAGGAGTCGTGTAACGTCACTTAGAGAGTTGTTATCTCGATCCTATACTTTCGTGCTTGTTTTATCAAGTACGTCATACCATAGGACACTTGACACTATTCATGAGACAGAATCTTCCTGAGTTATTCATGGTGATTCTGTATAGGTTACAGGATTCGTGACATAGATCTTACATATGCATAGCTATCATTATGACTCGCTGCATTAGCTAGAGGTCATGATCTTGCGTGTTATGGACATGAGACGTGAGGTTACATTGGGTGGGGAGAGTCTTACCATACTAAAGGCTGATTATGTTATATATATATATATATATATATATATATATATATATATATATATATATATATATATATATATATATATATATACTACATTACTGGAGGTGCCTTAGACTCTGACCAGAGCTTTGGCACATTTACTGGCCCTTCGAGAATAAATGTTGCTATGGGTTTCCCCGACACAAAGCCTATAGTAGTTTCAGCCTGAGTATGATTAATGCTCTCATTTGCATTTCACATAGCTGGTTACATAGTTTGTCCTGTAGATATTTTTATATACTGCATTTATTTTGGCATGCTGTTTCTTGTACCTTGTTACGTCCCTCTGAGGACCTGGTTGTCACGATCCGTACCCGAAAAATTGGGCATGAGTCGTGGGTACGTCCAGCCTACGCCGCAGCATCGGCTGTAGAACGCTGTCTAGGTCAACTATCTAGATAACAATCTCACACAATCAATATATAAACCTGTCAAGATCTCAACTCCAAACGGAGGAGCAATATCATAATGATAATCACAATGTACTCAATCACGAATCTAAGCACGATAAGATAACAAAGAAACTAACAGCTACAAGTCTAACCAACAACAACTACTACAACAACCACAACATCAATAATAATAATACAATATCCAAAATAATATACAATACAAGGTCTTAATCCAAAATCGGAGACAAATCCGGTACTAAAAGCTAATAAAAACAACAACAAGGTCTCAGTGATCCCGGCTACCAACCCGAAAATCACCCATAAACTAGAGGGTCCCTGTCTGCACCATCGACAGGCTCAGGTCCTGTAAACCCCCTGAATTTTCAAAATTATTAAAACTTGGATTTTTCCAATTTTCTGGAAATTTTTGGAAATTTTCTGAAATTAAAATCAAGGTTCTTAATTATTAAATAATTTTTAATTGTTAATAAATAATATTAAAATATCATAGAAATAATATTTTTGGGTGTAAAATGAAACACTGGACTTAGAGTAATTTTTCTGGATTTTTCTGGGCCTCAGACCTATTTTTAAATACCTCAAAACTATTTTAATTAATTAATTATTTAATTAACTGTTTTAATAATTATATTTATCATTATTATTATTTATATTATTTATTTATTTTTTTCCTTGGGCCGGCCCGGCCCAGTGGACCGGCCCAGCAGCCCAGCCCCCAGCCCGCTCCCTTGCGGGTCGGGCGGGTCTGCCCAGACCCGACCCGCTAGCCGTCCGACCCGGGCGACCGGCTCTCCCCCCACGACCCCGTCCCTGCGATTTTTCCGGCGAGCTCCGCGCCACCCGCCGCTCCGGCCGGCTCGCCCCGCCCTCCGCGGCCACAACCCCCCCTCGCCCCGCCTTGCTCGGCCCCCTAACCGCCGCCTCCCCCTATTTAAACCCCGAGAAACCCCTCGACTCCGGCCATCCCTCCCCCTTTCCAGCCGCTCGCCTGAACCCTAGCGCCGTGCAGCCCCGACCTCGCCGCCTTGTCCTCGCCGAGTCCCCGCCGCAGCGCCTCCTCCTCTGCTCCTCCTCCGGCGCCACCCTCTCGACCACCAGCAGCAGCAGCTGCCCTCCCCTCGAGCCGAGCCCCTCGCCGGCAGCAGCTTCCGGTGCCGCCCCGCTCCATCGTGCCTCCGCCCGGCCGGGCCCCAGCGCCCCCGACCGCCCCCGGTCAGCCAGCGCCGCCTCAGCCTCCGGCCGGCCCCGCCACAGCTCCCAGACCTAACCCTAGCCCTAATTTTGGACTCGGACAAGAGTCGGACACGTGTCGGACACGGTTCAACCCCGGTTTTCGGGTCCCCTTCAGGTGCGTATAACTTTTTGCTCGTAGCTCCATTTTCGATTCCGCAAATTACGTTGCGAAGCCTGTATGACCCTCTCGGTGCCCGAATAAACCGCTCGGGGCATCGCGTCCTGTGGTGATCGCACACCGCGATCCAAAAAAGGAAAAACCAGACCCTGTTTCACCCCGGAACTGAGTACGCCCCGCCAAACGGGACTACTTGGTCGCGTGCGGTCTTCATAGATACGTACGCGTCGTCGATACGGACGTGTGAGTTTTTGCGGAAGCTGATTCGGGTGTGCGTGCACACCGGAATCAACGCGTATCCGCGGACATCGCCCCGTATCCGACTTTTCTGCAATTTGCCCTAACTTCTTGTACACTCGTCGGATCAAGACGAAACTTGCACCATCAGAATCGTAGCGATACGCTGGTCCTGTGGGTCAAGTTTGGTTCGATTCTGAGAACGTTGACGAAATCGCGTGTCGTGGGCCCCACGGGCCCCGCTCGACGGGCGATTTTGTGATCGGCTCATCGGAATCCAAATCTGGAAGTTCCGTTGGGTTCGTATCAGCGTTCCTGACCTGTTGACACTGAGTTTGGTAAATTTGGAGACCGTTGACCCGGACACGTTTTTCGGTGCAAAGCGGGCCCATCGGTGGACCCCGTTTTGACCCGAAACTGACGTTTTTGTCCTTGTCTCCAAATTGGACCCAAGGACAGGCGTTTCTAGCTATTTGATATCTTCTGAGCATGATGGTAATATTTATTTTAGCATCCGGAGTCATTTCTAAAATTTTTCCTCGAGACTCATAACTATAATTGGATCCAAACATCAGGCAAGTACCTGCACTTCAAGTTAAATCTTTATATTATGATAATTAATTCCCTGATTTACTAGTACCCTTGATGATTACACCTAGTATTAGGAATACTGGATTTTATGTCTTGAATATTGGAGTTCATGTCCTGTTTTTCATGTCGGGTGGGAGAATACTAGAAGGCATGTAGTTTACCCTTCCCCATGTCATGTTTAATAGCTGTTGGTACGCGACTGTATCCTCAGTCGGATCTCCATTTTCCCCTGTTTAATAGCCGTTTATGACGGCCGGATTAGCCTTATAAACCCCTACATGCCAACTATGTATTCTAAAACAAACACAAGTTTACACAGATAGTTTCTGGATATTGTTATAGTTCTTACTGACTGTTGTAGTTTCTTTTCCTGTCTTATTTATTTCTGTTTTCTCATATTCCTGTTTATAGCAGTAACTCTGAGATATTGATGTTCTTTTATGCAACTTTCTCAATATGATACTCAATTTAATTGTCATAAATATTTAGTTTAATCTTGTTGTGTATTGTGTACTTTGCTCCTTTCCTGACTGGATCCGTTGATTTAGGCGATGATGAGGACCTTGCCCCTACATATTATGGTCCCTATGAGGGAACAGATAACACTTATGAGGAGCCAGATCCCACCCAGGAGACCCCTGCTGCAGAGTAGATAGCAATAGTTATTTTATTTTCTTGCTCTTTATCTTAGTAATCGGGTTTGTCCCCGATTTTATTTCTGATTTCTGTACTAAACATTTGAATCTGTTGTCGCACTTATTTCATTTGAAATCTTAAGTATCTATTTCCCTTTATTATCTTGCCTATGCTATTTGTGAATGAGCTAGTTTAGTTAAGTGTGGATTTGACCTAGACAGCGTACTACCGCCGACTCTGCGGCGTAGGCTGGACGTACCCACGCACTCGTGCCCGAATTTCCGGGTGCGGGTCGTGACAGGTCCATAAAACGATGGACACCAATCCTCCGGATACTCTAAAAAAAATATGTCCAGTCAGGACTGGAGCAAGTACATCTCTAACAGCAGTTCCATTTAAATGATAAAAACTATAAAACAGCTGTAGCAAGTAGCAAGGAGAATGAAATAAAGTATAAACAAGAAATATATATATGTCACTGGTGCATAAAGGTAAAGATGCATGAATATCAGAAGCAAGATAGTAATGACTGTAAGATACAAGAAATCTAAACTAAGAGTAAGTCCGTGCACATGAACGTGTAGTGAGTCCAGCATAAAATACATGTAGTGAGTCAAGTCCAGAAACATGTAAGTGAGACCAGCAAAAAATGCAAAAGAGTCCAGACTATAAAAAATGAACTCGGTGTCTTTGAAATACTTATTTCGACATGTAAACGGCTAGGAGTAAGTACGGCTCACCGCGCACTGGGTGCGCGGCTGCTATCATTCCAGATTAGACCAGAGGGAGTGATTCTTGATGATTCCAGATGAAAATATTTACATGTCTACTCGAGTATTTCTCTGCCCCGACTAATACAAGTGAATCCAAGACCCGACACGTAAATCAAGTATGAGTCCAGCCTGAAACATGAGTGATGCATGTAGTGATGCCTGTAGGTGATGCCAGTAGTGATTCCAGAATAGAGGCCAGAAACATGAAATATACGTGTCGCAAGTAAATGAATCCAGAAATACCAGTCCGTGTCCCGTGTTGTGCCAGAATAATCAGATAATACTATACTAGAAGCTGAATCATAATAATCATCAGATAATAAAAACTATCAGAGAATGTACTCGCCTAACGTCCTGAGCAACTGGCGATCCGAACTGGTGTCGCAAGGACCTATGCGAAAAGCAAGGTTAAACAGGTTTCTAATAAGTTAAACTGATATAAAATAACTAAAAATAGGTTTATAGGGTCGTTCTAGGTCAAACGGGTCAAACCGGTAAAATCTGGGTCAAAAAGTCAACTCCGGGTCCAAAAAGTCAACCTTGGGCCAAAACTAGGTCAAAAATTGACTTTGACAGTCAACCGAGTCAACTACGGTCAACTCTAGGTCAAACTAGGGTGCCCCTGAAATTCTAGGTCAAACTGAGCTCATTGAGCTAATAAACTCTCAAACTCGCCTCCTTGAGATACTGGGATACCCTCGGTATCCGATACCTCATCCTACGCTATACGTCCCGCCTATACCCGCTTAAACCTATGCTAGCACACGTAAATATATACACATATACATAAAAATCTATCTCTAAACTCAAACCTAGGTAATTGCTCAAAAACCCCGCTTGAAACTCAATACCTTGGATATCTCAAGGTATTGAGATACCTTGGTATCTCAAGGTATTGAGATACTCTCCAATACCTCTCTAACTACCCCTCTAGTTAGCTATCTAGGTATATAGATATATTCCTAGTTATTAATCTAGGCTAGAAAATATA
>JAYESA010000008.1:200450364-200705326 GCA_036927795.1 Iris macrosiphon
ATCCTGACTGATTGCATTAGTTTAATCTTGCGTAACATGAACATTGAGAATTGTGACGTGATATTTCATTGGGTGGGGAGAGTATTACCATATCAAGGCTGAATATATTATATATATTATAATCTGGATGTGTCCTAGTCTCTGACACAGAGCTTTGGCACCAGTTCTGGCCCTTCGAGAAAATACTGCGATGGTTTCTTGACACTGATCCTGTAGTAGTCTCAGCCTGAGTATGACTAATAACTCTCACTTGCATTATCACTTAGCTGGTTTAATTACTTACCCTATTGTTCATTTATTTCTGCACTGCATTATTTTGGCTTGTGTTTTCTGTACCTTGCTATGTCCCCTGAGGACCTGGAATGGATTATGTCCCCAGATTTAGCAGGCGAGATCTACCCTGAGGTGTACGGAACAGGAGCACTACTTGGAGCAGTACCTGAACCTGAGGACGAGGTGATCGCTGAGGACTTCTCCTGAACAATTGCTTCGCCATGCTCAGTCTTTATGGCAAATAGACTTTCTTTCTGTTTAATTAAACTCTTTATTTCCTGTTTATGAGAACATTGTAACAGACTTAATATCGGGTTGTTCCCCGATTTTATTTACTTTGACTGGTTGTTGTTTAATATTTCTTTTGCTGATATTGCTATCTTTTTTTTCTGTGGATGAGATTAGTAAACCCTGACTATTGTAATACAGCTTAAGTATGCCCCGATGGATCCATTAAATTGGGTTTGTCCATCGGTGTGTGCTGCTGGCCATTGCCACGTGTCCAGTCCCTCGGTATTTTGGGACTGGGGCGTGACAGTCGGCCAAGTAGAAAAGGGTTTCCCTAAATGTCCAAAAGTTCAAAATGCCCTCCTAACTTGGGTTTCGGGTTCCAAAAGCACTCAAACTAACTTCCAATCTCTCCAACTAACCCACTAAAAATATAATAAATATTTCTAAACCCAAAAATAAGTCTCACAGGGGTGTGGGTTAGGTCGGACATGGGTCCACTAGGGTCTGACATGGGTCCAGGCTAGCCAAAACCCTAAAACAATCAATATAAAAATAATACAATCATTAATTAAATATAAATACAATTAATTATAAATAATACACAATTAACCCAAATAAAAAAAAATATCCGGCTCTGAAAATGGGGTGGTGACACTGGTCCCTTGCCAGTTTTGCAGCATAGACCGTTGTGGAGCCTACCTGGAGTTGCTGATGTGTGTTGCTTTGTCTTGCAGAAATTGGTGCCAGGTACTTATATCATTTCTTCCGGAGTCATGGTTATTATTCATATTGTTTATTCATCTGCTGATATAGCCTAGTTTTATAGACTCATATTCCTTTCTCGAGTCTATTCGAGCTTATGTGTTACTGGCGGATAGCGCATGTAGCCCATTCTTGTATATTTCGTCATTTGTGGATTGAGGCATATATATTTATATTTACTTGATTATATAGATAGTAACCATTTTAGTACAACTTATACGTATTCGAATCGGACCAGAGTCTGGTCGAATGCGTAGCTGGCATGTTACGTATTCCTAGTCCTACATATTTTGGGACTGGGGCGTGACAATTATTTCTTCCAATTGTTTGTGTATATATATACGGTCGGACCTAACCAGGCCCAATGTAAGAAAGCTGACCCAACCCGGTTGGAAAGTGGATCGAGCTGATCTCATACTATGATTGGGCCTGAGTCGACCTTGTGGTGCCTGATCTGCTCCTAGTGTGGGGCATCATGTTGGCTTGTGGCTTGAATAGCCAGTCAGAATCAAATTTTTGTGGCAACATTCTTTCAGTATCAATTGATCGAGATAAATGAGTTGAGGTCCTCTCTTATCTTTTTATGGACTTTTTGTTATAATTGAGTCACAAATGCAGTGAATTGTGTTTGAAAAAAGAATTATATATAAGAGTTTCTTTCCAATTATTATTTTTAATTATTATTTGTTTTTTGATATTTTTGTTGTCAACTTTTGATTGATGGATTTCGTTGTTGATTTTTTTTTCCGATGCTTTTCGTTTACTTGCTTTCATTGATTCCTTTCATTGATTCCTGTATTCGTATTGAAATTTGAGAGAAAGATAATGAAAAATATAAAGATGCATATTGAACCTCTGCTTGTGCACTTTTAGGAGAATACATAGACGGTTTGACGGTAGCATAAATTGAATGATTTTGATCATTCTTATTTTTATCTCCACTACACAATAAAAAAAAAAACTATTTTCATTCATTTGCTAGATTCTTGCGAACAATGATGTTTTAATTAAAGAACTAATTTAAATAAATATTAAATGCATGCTGGAATTATAAATTGTTAATACCATAGAGTGAATTGATACTACTTGTTTCTAAGAAAATATTGGGATTATAGACTTTGTAATGTATGTTGTAAATCGATTATAGACTTTTAGTATTCTAAGCTAAAAGGAAGAACGAAACTAAAGCTATATGATTAACGGCTGGACTGTCGTAATTATAAGGAAAAAAATATAAATTAGTTGAATAACATATAATTGTTGTATCATATTATTTTATTTAATAGATGTT
Organism: Iris macrosiphon; assembly: GCA_036927795.1. Classification (NCBI taxonomy): domain Eukaryota; kingdom Viridiplantae; phylum Streptophyta; class Magnoliopsida; order Asparagales; family Iridaceae; genus Iris; species Iris macrosiphon. The sequence continues at coordinate 200,452,922 of JAYESA010000008.1, forward strand.
ACATATCATGTATTAATATTATTGGATAACTTGTACACAAAGTTTAATCTCTCGAACGATCTCCGGGGTACCATAATCGTGCCAGTCTAGGAGAGATAGAAACACTGTGCGTACTGGATCCTTACGACCGGAGGAATGTTATGTCTATTATAGAGACGGGATTGTACGTTTCAACTTCTAATTATGTAATGTCACATATGGAGCATCATATAGTATTGCAAGCTAATGATAATTATTTTGCAAGCCTAACCGTTTGATAAAAGGATGCATTTATGATGCTTAGGTAATTGTATCCTAACGACTCCTTATAAAGATTAAAAACTACAAATCATATATTATTCTAACCCTTATTTGCATGGAAGGACAATCGGCACTAGGTAAGAATCATTAAAAAGTAATATGTTTATGATTTATGTTCTTGTTATGAAATTTTAACATACCCTAGAAAAAAAAAATCAAATATCGCTTAATTATAACTACATGTTTTTCACATGATTAACGTGTTAATTTAGATGAATTTGTTTAATACCGTTCGCCAATGCATTTTCCAATGTAATAACTCTCGACCATACATGTGGCAAAAATCTTTTGAAAATTCAGAAAAAAAACTAGCAGCTCTTCCACCCAATTGACACACTCGGATCATGTTGAAGCTTTTCAATTTACAGTTCTTAACTCTTGTCAATGTACTAACTCTCGACCTTACAGGTCTTGACTCACGTCAAATTCTACTTATTTATTTTAATAAATAATAAACACAATTTGCATAGCTAACAAAAAGATTCGTTGTATACATTTTTAATCCTTTGCGATTTTGGTATATAAAATAAAAATTACAACCAAGGCGATTTTGGTATATGTAGCCCAAAACTAGTCGAATCTGAGTGATCCTTGTGGTTATCAGGAAGAGACATAAGACTCTGACTAGATGACGGAAGATCAGTGAGCTACGAAAACGTATTATTTTTTCAATTTTAAATGATAGTAGTGTATTATTATTTTTATTTTAAATGGTAGTAGTTGAAAATAGTGGTCCAAAAGATATACAATACAAAATTTATAAATATTTTAATGTTACCTCGGACATTAAAAATGAAAAAGAAAATTGTAGCCCAAAACTAGATGAGCTTAAAATCAACTGCGATCAATACAAATATTTAGTTTGATTTCTAGTCCAAGCCTGCATACGCATGCGAGCAAGCAACAATTCCATCATAAACATTTCATCAAACACCTGTCTGTTATGTTCACTTCCCGCCATTAACAATTCCATCATCAAAAGCAAATCCATGGAGGAACTCATCAGCATGGGCTTCTCCGAGGAGCTCGCTTCCCAAGCCCTCGCCGCCACGGGCCCCAACTCCACCCTCCAGGAAGCCGCCGACTGGATCCTCTCCCACTCCACCACCACCACCACCACCTCCCAATCCTCACCAACCGTTCAACGCAGCCTCGACCGCTTCTTCCTCCCCAACAAACCCAAACCCTCTCCTCCTCCTCAACAGCAACAACCTCCCCCGAAGCGCGCAAAACCCGCCGCCTCCGCCCGCCTCTCTCCCCTCTCCGACCGCATGCGCCCCTCCTCCCTCCCGGAGATCCTCGGTCAGGACCACCTCCTCCACCCCACCTCCCTCCTCTCCTCTTCCCTCTCCATGTCCCGCCTCCCCTCCCTCCTCCTCTGGGGCCCGCCCGGCTCCGGCAAGACCTCCCTCGCCCGCGCCCTCTCCCTCTCTCTCCCCTCCTCCCCGCCCCACCGCTTCGTCTCCCTCTCCGCCGTCACCGCCAACGTCAAGGACGTCCGCGACGCCATCGACGCCGCCCGCAGGTCCCGCTCCCTCCACCGCACCGTCCTCTTCGTCGACGAGGTCCACCGCTTCTCCAAGTCCCAACTCGACTCCTTCCTCCCCGCCATCGAGGACGGCACGATCATCTTCGTCGGCGCCACCACCGAGAATCCCTCCTTCCACCTCACCACCCCTCTCCTCTCCCGCTCCCGCGTGCTCTCCCTCAACCCCCTCCAGCCCCACCACATCAAATCCCTTATCCAAAAATCCGTACAAGACGCCGAAAGAGGCCTGCAGCTCACGACCCAGGTGCCTGTTTCCGTCGACGATGACGCCGCCGAATTCCTTTCCGTCCAATGCGACGGGGACGCCCGAGTGGCGCTCAACGCGTTGGAAGCCGCGGCCACATTGGCCGCGAACAAGAAAAGTGGCGGCGGCAAAGACGGTGGTGCTGCTGTTGCGCTCGGCATCGCGGAGGTGAAGGAGGCGATGCAGTGCAAGCATCTGGCGTACGACCGCGACGGCGAGGAACACTACAACCTGATCAGCGCGCTGCACAAGTCGATGCGTGGGAGCGACCCCGATGCGGCCATTTACTGGCTGGCGAGGATCCTTGAAGGAGGAGAGAAGCCGCTCTACGTTGCTCGTAGGCTGGTAAGGTTCGCCAGCGAGGATGTAGGGTTGGCGGATCCAGCTGCCATGGGGCACGCCGTGGCGTGTTACCAGGCCTGCCACTTTCTAGGCATGCCGGAGTGTGACGTGAATCTGGCGCAGTGCGTAGCTTATTTGGCCCTGGCACCGAAGTCAGTGGCGGTGTATAAGGCGCTGGGGAAGGCGAAGAGGGTGGTGAAGGAGTCGGTCGGAGGGAACGAGGGGGTACCGTTGCATCTGAGGAATGCGCCGACCAAGCTGATGAAGGAGTTTGGGTATGGGGACGGGTATTTGTACCCGCCGGATCACCCGGAGTCTGCTTGTTTGCAGACTTATCTGCCGCCATCACTTCAAGGGTACAAATTTCTTGATTGGCCGCAGCAACAGGAGAAAAAGCCGGAGTGAAGTCAGGTTTGTTTTCGATGATCCTTCCATGGAGAACAAAAGCTCATATTGTAATTTTTGTTTTATTATCACCTACTAACATAGCATTGTAGAAGTTTTGGATATATGAATGCTTGTCATTGTTTACAAATGTTTTTATTGCTAGAATTAGCCTGTCGTGTCTGAATTATAACTATTACTGTCTTGTTCTTGTTGCTTTTTCTCATTGAATCTTATATATATAATACTAGTAACGTGCACGTGCATTAAATGCACGTAAAAAAAATTTGTTAAAATAAATTAAATTAAAATTTATTATAGATAGCACTGCATGTGAAATCAAACCCACCCAACCAAGGAGAATGCCTTCCGCCTTAACCACATGAGCTAGAGATGTTTGGCTCTCTCTCTCTCTCTCTCTATATATATATATATATATATATATATATATATATATATATATATATATATATATATTTGGATTTAAAAAAAAATGATTTATTTTTTTAACTTTTTAATTATGTGAGGATATAAATACGAATTAGACGGCTCATTTTGAGACATTTCAAGTCTCTTTATAAACAGTATAGATAAGTGCGTATACAATATAATATCACTAGATCAGTCATGAAGATAATTGCTTAGTGGTAAAAACTCAAGTTTGTGCAAGTTCCCCATGGAAATCTCCTTCTGTTTCTCGCTAAATAATACATGGAGTATTTGACTAAATCTGTTTTATGACGTCTCTGTCGGGAAGGCAATTAAGCTTTTATACTGAGTTGTTTGTTAATCCAATTTATAGTTCTGTGGTGACTCTCAAGATATCTCAGAAATGCTGAGAGTTCACTTACATCTTAATGTTTGATAGCATTGCTGCCGGTTTTACTGCCAAACTTCTCCTTCTCCCTTTACTCGAGCAACTAGGGTACAGGCTTCTGTTTTTATGCAACTCTGTTTCCAGTCTATTTGAACCTTGTTTTCAAATTATTCGACCATATAACATCAGATTGCCAATGTTCAGACCCAAATATTTGTTAGATGGTAGAGGATGTTGGCGACATCAAACTCTTGTGGTAACTTGTTAATATATAATTGCTTTAGACACTACAAAAAGGACTCACATTATTCGAGTTGGATGCAGGAAAAGTTGCTTCCATCGCATGCTCATATTTATCAATATTTCTTTGTTCACACAATTGCATTAGAAGTTGGTTTAGCAATTCTATGGTAGCTTGGCCTATAGTTTTTGCCTCAATCTAAGTTCTTTGGATCTCAAACCTACTTTTAGTGGTTCTTTTATCACTGCGTGTGTGTGCATCTGTTGGTCTCCTGTACTTCCAAACCATCTCAGTCAATGTTATCTTTTCTTATTCTCGAGCGAGAAGCAAAATTTGGTAGTTAACTCTTACCCTGGCATAGTTTGACTTGTTAAAATGATGACTTCTATACCATACAAGATGACTTCTATACGCATTCTTTAAAAAATCCAATTATGTCTAGGTTCCCTTCTTAGTAAAGCTAAAAGTACTAGAATTGTGTTGCGAGTGTATCTTAGTTTGCCAAAGGTAACTGAGCATTTTATTCTGAAATGATTGTATCTCTTTGTAATAAAGTTTGTGGTTTAGTAGGGGTTCTTGAGGAATCTTCTTAATGCTGGGAGACTTCTTTATGTGTGATAGAACTGTTGTGCTTTGCAATGTTTCCTTCTTTGGCTCTGTCTGCCAACTTAGGCATGGACTGCATCTACACACCTGTATACATCTCTTGCTAATTTCTCTTAATCTTCCATTTAATTGTTTGATTTGCTTGATATTTGACTGACATTCTGATCTATTTGTAGACCCATAGATTCCTTGCAACTATTAATACTAAGTACTAACTACTTGTGTCAGCATTCACTCATCAGAAATCCCATAACTCAAGAGTAAGCTCAGAAAATTGGGTTCCACATGTAAATATAATGATATGCACGAACAAGATTCATGATCATATTGAACGACTAATTCAACGATCATGGCCATAATGTACTTGTCCCTTCCAACAAAATTAGTAAACTGCAAGCATCTAACAATATGTTTCATATGCAATTTTCTCAAATAATCCGATAATGATGTATGCCCTGTGTAGAGTCTGAACTATGTAAATATCAACTTGTGCTAATTCACTTTCCCCCTCCCCCCCTTTATTGAAGACTTGAAGTATGCTCGACATGAATAATACAAAACATGCAAAGTAGGATGTGTGGTGGGTGTGTGGAAGTCCTAGAGAGGTCATAGGTACAAGTTAAATCATTCAGCATGCTGCTATAGTAGGATTGCTATAGTAGGATCATGCTGTTTTGAACCGTTCAAGCTCACATTTATAGCAAGATTTACTGTGCCCAAAAACCGTCAAATCAGGGTGGGCCGGTCCAATCCAGTCCAAATCCGAACGGAAGCGGGTCAGTGTCACCTCTTGTTCCGGTTCCGGATATATATATTTCCAGTGACGTGATCGGTGCAAGTCTAAGTAAGACTTGTACAATGTTCAGGTTCTCGATCACAAATTTCTTAGTCTGAAAAAGCAAATTTCATGGTTCGATTGTGATTCTACTAGTACACCTAGGGAGCATTTGGTACATGGATTATGGTATTATTAAAAGTTTTATATTCGTCAAAATAAAAATTTCGGACATTAAATTGTTCCATATTAAGTTTTGTAGGAAATTTGTTGTACATAAATTATTTTTAAACAAATTAACTAAAAAGAACAATTTTGAAAAATATTGAAATCACAAAAGCTTTCGCCATCTGGGATGGCAAAAATATGAAAAATTAAATTTTTTTTATATTTGCCAAATAAAATCTGACAATGTTTTTTTTTTCTTTTTTTTGGTTTTTTTTTTTTTTTGGTTTTTTTTGTTAGATTTTGGGATAGTTGGATTTTTGTGTGTTTGTTTTATAAAAAATTAACCAATAGATTTTCTAAAGACAATTTAAAATTAACTAAAATATTTTTTCAAATATTATATACCACATCTATTATGGTTCATAATATAATTTTAGAAATAGCAACCGTTTGATTATTATCTATACTAATTCGTTATTATGTATACTAATATAATTTTAAAAATATAATTATTATCTATACTAATTTGTTAAATAGCAACTGTTTTGATTAAATCAAAATATATTTTAGTTAAATTTTTATTATCTATACTAATTTGTTATTATTTATACTAATATGAATGATAACCGTTTGATTAAATCAAAATATAATTTGTTATCAAAATATACTAATATGAATGATAACCGTTTGTTATTATCTTTACTAATTTTTTATTATCTATATTATCATTTTTATTATCTAACTAAACACATTTAAAATTTAAAACATATATTTATGAGAAATCATAATTAAAATATATATCACAATTTAACAAATAACAAACGAATTATTTGTTATCTATGTAATTAATTATTTTAAATAAATTTTGTGTACAAATAATAATAAGTTATATTTTAGTGATATGAAAGAAAAATATAATATTGATAATAATATTAATCAATAGATTTTGTTATCATTCATATTAGTATTAGTATAGATAATAACAAATTAGTATAGGTAATAAAAAATTTCGAAAATAAAATTATCGAAAATAAAATTTGGAGGTCGAAACATCGTTTTTTTGCGATTCTAAATTTTTTTAAAGTCTGCAGAATTACAATGATAGGATGTTTTCATTGATGAAAAAAGACTACATATATATAGTAGAGGGTGACCCCTCTCTCTATTATTCTACATGATGTGGGACTAAAACTAACTACCTAATATAACGCTTAACACTCTCCCTCAAGCTGGAGCATATATATCAATCATGTCCAGCTTGTTACATAAAAATTGTACCCGAGAACTCAAAAGAGATTTCGTGAAGATATTGGCTATCTGATCATCGGTACTCACGTGATGGAACTTTATCATTTCCTTTTTATACTCATCAAATACGAAATGAGCATCAATTTTAATGTGCTTCGTCCTTTCATAAAATACATTATTGGTAGCAATATGCATAGCATATTGGTTACCACATCACGTATCTGCTGCTTTAGATGATGTTTTTTCTCTCAGCTCTTGTAGAAGATGTTGCAGATATAATACCTCTGTCGTGCCACGAGCAATGGCTCGATATTCTACTTCAGAACTTGATCGTGCGATCACAATCTGCTTCTTACTCTTCTATGATACCAAGTTTTCGCCAATAAGTATCGAATAACCAGACGTAGATCGTCTATCTGTAAGGCTTGCACCCCAGTCAGCATCGGTAAAACACTCAATATTTGTATGTTCCTGGTTCTCCATGCGATTTTTTTTCCAGAATTCTGGACTAAATAACGCAGAATTCTGAGAACTGTCTGCCAATGTGGAACTCGTGGAGAAGACATAAATCTACTCGCGACACTGACGGCAAATAAAATATCTGGGTGAGTCATAACCGCCAAGTAGTTGAGTTTTCCAACTACACGACGATATTGATCCTGATTCGTCATCAGTATCCCCTCGTCGGGGAGTAACTTTTCTCCTGGGTCCATCGGCGACATTGCTCCATGTCACTACCCAATTCTAAAAATATGATTTTTTTTAAATTTTAATTTGGTAAATTGTGTATTGATCATAAATAATTGTATTTATATTTAATTGGATGCATGTATTTATTTTTATTGGTTATTTTAGGGTTTTGGCTAGTTTGGACCCGTGTCAGACCCTAGTGGACCCTTGTCAGACCCAACCAACACCCTTGTCAGACTTATTTGTTGGTTTGGAGTAGTTATTTATATTTTAATTAGTTAGTTGGAGTGATTATGGTTTAGTTAGAATGCTTTTGGAACCCCAAACACAAACCCTAATTAGCATGACTTAAGTTGAGGGGTATTTTAGACTTTGTAACTCAAACCCTAACTCTATTTCTACATGCCCCCCCTTCCTTTCCATTTCCTTCTTCATTTTTTCACTCTCCATTCTCTTTCCTTACTTCCTTCATTTACTTCTTCCATTTCCAAGTAAGTTTCTTCACCTTTCCTCTCTTCCTTCATTTACTTCTCTCTTTAATGCAAACCCTAACCTTTCATTTTCCTCTAACCTAAGTGTATAGAGCCTAGACTTGGTGTAGAAGCTTGGCTTGGAGGCTTGGTGTGGTGAATTCTAGGGATTTTGGAGACTTTGGCCATGGGATTTCAACTCCCAAGAGGTAAACCCTAACTTTCCTCTTAGTGATTACTCTAATATAGTGTAATTAGTAGTTTAGAACCTTCCTAGACCTTAGGGCTACCCATGGGAGGAAGTTAGAACTTGTTTGGATATGTTTGGAGACTTTGACATAGGATTTTATGTCAATTTTGAGTAAAATTCGAGATTGGTCCATTTTGGGTGTTGCCCTAGGTTAGACGGACCTAGTTAGACGTGCTTGGGTGTCTTGAGGGTAGGCCGTATCGCAAAGTTTTGGGCATTTCGGACGATTTGGAGTTTTTTTCTTCGACGTGGGTTCCACGTGCATGTGAAATTTTATCACGGACATAGAATCGAAGAGTTAGCATTTTTGTGAGGTTCTAGACATCGATTAGAACTCGTGGATAAATTTTGGGTCGATTTCGATTAGGTTTGGTGTGCGTTTCGCGAGGTATCACAAATCGCACACCACGTGTTCGTCGAAATGACCAAATGGCCATTTCGACTTGGTTTCTAGGTTTCAGGCTTGTGCGCGGGTTGGTTTAGCCTTGGGGAGTGTGTATTAGAGTTTTCGAGTTTATATATATATATATATATATATATATATATATATATATATATATATATATATATTTATATGTGTGTGGGTGAGTGTGCGTAAAGGTGTTGGTGGCTGTGTGTGTGGTTGTGTGTGTGTGTATATATATATATATATTACGCACACTCACCCACACACATATAAATATATATATATATATATATATATATATATATATATATATATATATATATATATATATATTGTGTGTGTGCGTATATATGTATTTATGTGTGTGTGTAGTGTGTGTGAGTGTTGAGTGAGTGAGGTGGAGGGAGATTGGAAGAGGAAGAAGGGAAGAGAGATCGAGAGAGGGTGAGATAGAGAGCTAGAGGGAGAGAGAACACACACACACACACATGTCACACACACACATAATATATATATATATATATATATAATATATATATATATATATATATATATATATATATATATATATATATATATATATATATATATATGTGTGTGTGTGTGTGTGTGTGTGTGTGTGTGTTTATATATATATATATATATATATATATATATATATATATATATATATATATATATATATATATATATAAACACACACACACACACACATATATATATATATATATATATATAGAGAGAGTGTCACGACCCGCACCCGGAAATTCGGGCACGAGTACGTGGGTACGTCCAGCCTACGCCGCAGAGTCGGCGGTAGTACGCTGTCTAGGTCATATCCACAGTTAACTAATCTAGCTCATTCACAATTAATGAAATAGACAAAGATAATAACAGGAAAAAAATGCTGAGATTTCAAATGAAATAAATGTGACAACAGCTCAACTGTTTAATACAAAATCCAGAAATGAAATCGGGGACAAACCCGATTACTAAGATAAAAGAGCATAAATAAAAAGCTACTGCTAACTACTCTGTAGAAGTAGTCTCCTGGGTGGGAACTGGCTCCTCATAAGTGTCATCTGTTCCCTCATAGGGGCCATAATAGGTAGGGGCAAAGTCCTCATCATCGCCTAAATCAACGGATCCAGTCAGGAAAGGAGCAAAGTACACAATGCACAACAAGATTAAACTAAATATTTATGACAATTAGAAAAAAAACTGACTGAGTATCATATTGAGAATATGCATAAAAGAAACAATAATAACTAAAAGTTAAGACTATAAACAGGAATATGAGTAAACAGGAATAATATGAGACAGGAAATGAAACTACAATAAGACAACAGGAGCTGCAACAAGACAAGAAGCTATGTGTGTGAACTTGTGTTTATTTTAGAATACATAGTTGGCATGCAGGGGTTTATAAGGCTAATATGGCCGTCATAGACGGCCATTAAACATGAATAATCGAGATCCGGCTGAGGGTACTGTCGCGTACCAACAGCTATTAAACACGGCAGGGGGAAGGGTAAACTACATGCCTTTTAGTATTCGCCCACCCGACACGAAAAACAAGACATGAACTCCAGTATTCGAGACATAAAATCCAGTATTCTAATACTACGTGTAATCATCAAGAGTACTAGTAGAGCAGGGAATTAATTATCACAATATAAAGATTTAAACTAGAAGTGCAGGTACTTGCCTGTTGTTTGGATCCAATTATAGTTGTATCTCGGGGAAATTTTTAGAAATGAGTCCAGATGCTGAAATAAACATTACCATCATGCTCAGAAGATATCAAATAGCTAGAAACGCCTGTCCTTGGGTCCAATTTGGAGACAAGGGCAAAAACGGCAGTTTCGGGTCAAAACGGGGTCCGCCGGTGGGCCCGCTTTGCACCGAAAAACGTGTCAGGGTCAAAGGTCTCCAAATTCACCAAACTTAGTGTCAACAGGTCAGGAACGATGATACGAACCCAACGGAACTTCCAGAATTGGATTCCGATGAGCTGATCACGAAATCGCCCGTCGAGCGGAGCCTGTGGGGCCCACAACACGCGATTTCGTCAACGTTCTCAGAATCGAACCCAACTTGACCCACAGGACCAGCGTATTGCTACGAGTCCGATGGCGCAAGTTTCGTCTCGATCCGACGTGTGTGCACGAAGTTAGGGTGAATTGCAGAAAAGTCGGATACGGGGCGATGTCCGCGGATACGCGTTGATTCCGGGGTGCACGCACACCCGAATCAGCTTCCGCGAATTCTCACACGTCCGTATCGACGGCGCGCACGTATCTGTGAAGACCGCACGCTACCAAGTCGTCCCGTTTGGCGGGGCGTACTCAGTTCCGGGGTGAAACAGGGTCTGGTTTTTTCTGTTTTTGGATCGCGGTGTGCGATCACCACAGGACGCGATGCCCCGAACGGTTTGTCCGGGCACCGAGAGGGTCATACAGGCTTCGCAACGCAATTTACGGAATTGAAATCGAAGATACAGGGTGCAAGATACGAGTACCTGAACGAGGCTCAAAAAACCGGAAATTTTCGTGTTCGTGCAAGATACGAGTACCTGAACGAGGCTCAAAAAACCGGGATTAGGGTTAGGGTTTCGTTCTGGACGGCGGGGGCCGGCCGGAGGCACGCCGGAGAGGGTAGGGGAGGGTTCGCCGGGGCGAGGCGGAGGCGAGCGGAGCCGAGCGGCGGAGGCGTGCGTCGGCGGGGGCGCTGCTGCAGCCGCTGCTGTTGTCTCTGGCCTTGCCGGAGAAGAAGAGGAGGAGGGAGGAGCCGGGCGGTCGTCGTCGACGCTGCGGGCGGTGGGCGAGGGTCTGGAGCTGGGTGGTGCACGGGGGGCGAGGTGGTCGGGTAGCGGAGGGAGATGACCGGGCGGGGTTAAATACGGGGAGTGAGGGAGAGGGTGGCGCCGGGCAAGGCGGAGGAGGAACCGGGGGTCGTGGAGGGCGTGGCGCGGGCTGGGCGCCGCGTGGCCGGCCGGAGCGGCGGAAAACGCGGCAGCGCGTTGGGGACGAGGGTCGTGGGGGACCGGGTCTTCGGGTCGGAGGCGGGTCGGGTCCGGGCAGACCCGACCCGACCCGACCCGGCAGGGGAGCGGGTTGGGCTGGTTGGCGGCTGGGCTGCTGGGCCGGTCCACTGGGCCGGGCCGGCCTAAAACAAAATAATAGTAATAATAAAAATAATAATAATAATAATAATTAATAAATCAGTTAATTAAATAAATAATTAATTAAATAGTTTAGGCATTTAAAAATAGGTCTGAGGCCCAATAAATTCCAGAAAAATTACCCTAAGTCCAGTTTTTTATTTTACACCTAAAAATATTATTTTAATGATATTTTAATATTATTTATTATCAACTAAAAATTATTTAATAATTTAAAACCTTGATTTTAATTACAGAAAATTTCCAGAAAATTCCAAAAAATTGTGAAAAAAATTCAAGTTTAATAATTTTGAAAATTCAGGGGGTTTACAATCTACACAACTTATAAAAATTTCGTTCTCGAAATTTAAAAATAACAATGGCACGAAAGGAAGGGCCGAGAGTTAAAATATACCTCAGGGTTCAAAAAGATAAGGGTAGCGCTCTCTAACCTCGTCTTCTCGCTCCCAGGTGGATTCGCCGGGAGAATGGTGCTTCCAAGCTACGCGAACAAGGGAAATAACCTGGTTCCTTAGAACTTTCTCCGATCGGTCCAGTATCTCCACGGGTTGCTCTTGGTAAGTCAAGCTTGGACATACTTCGAGCTCTGAGTGATCCAAAATATGGCTGGGATCTGACACGTATTTTCTCAGCTGCGACACGTGGAAAACGTTATGGACTCCATCCAGCGAGGGTGGCAATGCCAGACGGTATGCTACTTCTCCGATTCTCTCCTGTATGCCAAAAGGTCCAATAAATCTTGGGCTGAGTTTTCCACTTCTTCCGAACCTAATGGTGCCACGTGTCGGAGAAATCTTCAGGAATACCAGTTCTCCAACCTTTAATAAAGTCATAATCAAGTCTTAGTTCCATAATCATAATGTTTAAATTAACTTGAATTTCATAAATTTAATTACCTCAAATTCCAAGGGCCTTCGGTGGCTATTTGTCCAATGTCGTTGCCTGTCTTGAGCCACCCGAAGTCTTTCCCTTATTTGTTTTACCTTCTCAGTTGAATCGATCACCATCTCAGGTCCCAGTAAGGCTCTTTCTCCTACGTCGTCCCATGATAGCGGGGTACGACATCTTCGTCCATACAAAGCTTCAAATGGAGTCATTTCAATACTTGCTTGGTAACTGTTATTATAAGAGAACTCCACAAGATGTAGATAGTCTTCCCACGATCCTCCAAAATCCAGAACACATGTACGGAGCATATCTTCAAGGGTCTGGATTGTACGTTCCGATTGTCCATCGGTTTGGGGATGATAAACTGTGCTGAATTTGAGTTGAGTCCCCAAACTGGCTTGTAAGCTCTTCCAGAAGTGAGAGGTGAATCTTGAATCTCGGTCGGAGACAATACTTACTGGAACCCCATACAATTTAACAATATGTCTGATATATAAATCTGCCAACTTTTTTGTAGATAGCCCTACTTTGAAGGGTAGAAAATGTGCAGACTTGGTCAGTCTATCCACTATCACCCAAATTGCATCCTTTCCACTAGGTGTCCTTGGAAGCCCAGAAACAAAATCCATTGTAATATGTTTCCACTTCCACTCCGGAATGGGTAGTGGTTGAAGCAATCCCCCAGGTCTTTGTCTTTCAGCCTTGACTTGTTGGCACACTAAGCAACGAGATACAAACCTGGCTACTTCTCTTTTCATGCCATGCCACCAAACATGCGTCCTCAGGTCTTTGTACATTTTGTTGGCTCCTGGATGTATAGAGTATTGCGATCTGTGCGCCTCTTGCATAATTTCTTCTCTTATGTCTCCTTGAGGTACACATAATCTATCTCCATGCCTCAGTGATCCATCTTCATGAATTTTGAAGTCCTCCACTAATCCAGCTTGCACTTGACCTCGAATGCTTCGCAGACCTTCGTCTCGAAACTGAGTCTCCTTGATCTTATCTATTAAGGTAGATTGAATCTGCAAGTTCATCATTTGGCCTTCTTTTCCTGGGATAATTACCTCAATACCTAAACTTTCCAAGTCCTCGAGCAAGTGTCTGTCCATAGTCAAGTACATCGCCATAGGATATCTGCTTAGAGCATCAGCAACTACATTGGCCTTCCCAGGATGATATTGAAGGGTGATATCAAAATCTTTCATTAGCTCCAGCCACCTTCTTTGCCTCATGTTCAGCTCTTTCTGAGTGGAGATATATTTTAGACTTTTATGGTCTGTAAATATTTCCACCTTTTCTCCATAAAGATAATGCTTCCATAGCTTAAGAGCAAAGATAACAGCTGCCAATTCTAAATCATGAGTTGGATAGTTCTTTTTATGAGGTCGAAGCTGTCTATAGGTATATGCTATCACCTTCTTGTTCTGCTCCAATACACAACCTAGACCTTTTCCAGAAGCATCACTATATATAGCGAATCCTCCGGTTCCAGATGGTAAGGTCAGAATAGGGGCAGTAGTCAGCCTTTTCTTCAATTCTTCAAAAGCATGCTGACATTCATCAGTCCAGGTGAACTCTTCATCCTTTCTTGTTAATTTTGTCATGGGCTCAGCGATTCTAGCAAAGTCCTTCACAAACTTTCGATAGTAGCCAGCTAGTCCCTGGAAACTTCTAATCTCTGCTACAGAGTCTGGAGTGGGCCATGATTCTACTGCCGCTATCTTCTTGGGATCTACTGCTATTCCATCTCCAGTCACAACATGTCCCAAGAATTCTACTTTGTCTAGGAAGAATGCACATTTAGATAATTTTTCATAAAGTTTTTCCTTCCTTAAAGTCTCCAATGCTAGCCTCAAGTGTTCTTCATGTTCTTCGGGAGTCTTGGAATAGATCAAAATATCATCAATAAAGACCACTACAAATTTGTCTAGGTATTGCTGGAAGACTCTGTTCATTAAGTTCATAAAAACTGCGGGAGCATTCGTCTACCCGAACGGCATCACTAAGAATTCGTAGTGTCCGTTCCGGGTATTGAAAGCAGTTTTAGGGATGTCTTCCTTCCTCACCCTTACTTGGTAGTAACCAGACCTCAAGTCAATCTTTGAAAATACCCGAGCTCCACTTAATTGATCAAATAAGTCATCTATCCTGGGTAGGGGATACTTATTCTTGATTGTTAAAGCATTCAAGGCCCTATAGTCAATACACATTCGGGATGTTCCGTCCTTCTTGGGTACAAACAATACTGGAGCTCCCCAGGGTGAGACACTAGACCTAATGAAGCATTTGTCTTCTAACTCTTTAATCTGCTCATTTAGCTCTATTATCTCTTTCTTGTTGATTCTGTAGGAATTTTGAGATACTGGCGCTGCTCCTGACACTAAGTCAATAGAGAATTCAACTTCTCGGTCTGGGGGTAAACCTGGGAGATCCTCAGGGAAGACATCAAGATATTCAGAGATGATAGGGAGTGGCAATTCTTCTGGTATTAGGGCTCCACAAATTTTGTTACTACCCATTTCTCTAGAACCTCTAGCGAATTCAAATTCTGGCTTGTCAGGGGGCCTGAAGATTACACTACCTCTGTGACAGTCTATAGTGGCATGATGTTGACTCAACCAATCCATACCCAGTATAATGTCAAAACTGGGAACTGGCATTACGAGTAGCCTAGCATATAGTTCTCTTCCACATAATGTAATAGGACAATTGTTACATGCATCACTAACCGGGATAATTCCTCCACCGGTAATGATCTTATAACAATTCCTAAGGGGCTCAGTGATTAAGCTATGCTTCATAAGGAAATCTACTGACATGAATGAATGTGAAGCTCCAGAATCAAATAAAGTAATAACTGGTATTGAATTTATAAGCACGGAACCTGTGATCACGTCTGCTGTGGCTTCAGCTTCTTCCAGAGTCATTGCAAAAGCACGGCCTTGCTGAGGTGCACCCCTCTGTTGCTGCTGTTGGTGCTGAGCAAAATGTTGTTGTTGAGTTGGAAGCGGGGGTCCCCTCTGCTGTGCTGCTGGGGGCCTGGCCTGGACTGGAGCCTTTGGTGCAGCTGGGCATCCTTGAGCAGCAGGACAGTCCCTCATTTGATGCGCTGCTGAGCCGCAGTATAGGCAGGCACCTAGCCTCTTCCTGCAGACTTGCCAAGTGTGACCTGGTTTTTGGCAAAAGTTACAAGCGGCAGCTTGTTGGTTCTGTCCTTGAGCTTGGTGTTGGGGTGCTGGGGCTCGAGGGAGAGGACGCTGAGTTTGCTGCGGGGTTCTCTGCTGTGGTTGTTGTTGAAATGGGCGTTTGTGGGGTCCCATACTTCCAGTATCTCTCTCCCGCTTTAGTTTATGCCCCATGTCTCTCTCAACGCCTTGTGCCACGCTCAAGATTTCCTCGTATGTACGAGCTCGGCTAGTGGTGACAGCAAGGCAAAATCCGGAGACAACCCCTTCTTGAATCTACGGGCTCTGTCCTCCGGGGTACGAACCATGTACTCTGCAAAGTGGCTCAACCTGCTAAATTCAGCAGTGTACTCATCAACAGATAGGTTACCTTGTTCCAGTCTCTCGAATTGGCTTTCGAGAGCTTCCCGAGCCACTTCGGGATAGAATTTCTCCTTGAATAGCCTCTTGAAGTCCTCCCAGGTGAGGTCAGGGGCAGATAGTTGGGGTTCATCTCTAAACCAGGTCCGAGCTATGTCGAACAGTTGTAGGCTTGCAGACTCCACTTTGAGATCATCAGGGACCCGAGCAGTCTTCAGGAGTCGCTCCACATTCTCTATCCATTCATCGGCATAGAGAATGCCCTCAGTTCCATAGAATTCCAGGGGTTTGAGGTTCTTGAAGTCTTTGTCACTTCCTGGCCTCTTTAGTGGTGACTCCTGAGACCGAAGGGCTTCTGAGAGGCTGGTTCGTAGAAGTGCAGTCTGTTCTTTCTGGGATTCTACAAGTCCCTGGAATACTCCGAGTAGCTGTGCCCCATCTAGAGTAACTGCTGGAGTAGATGGAGGCGGCGGGAGTGCAAGAGGTTCAGGCATAGTCTGCTCAGCTGGTTCTGATGTGCCTCCTACTGTGTTCCTTGTCTGAACCATTCTGAAAGATTAAGGGATAGGAAGATTAGAATAGATTACTTGGAAATCAAGGGCGATAGGAAAATTGATTAGGAATGATATCAAGAATTGAAATGAAGATCCTATTCTGTGAATGAGCTTTTCCTAGAATCCTCAATCTTATTCCATACCCTGTCCAAGGGTATTACCCTATTTAAGGATACTAGACCTGCATGGGCCACCATAAAAACGTGTCACGACCCGCACCCAGAAATTCGGGCACGAGTACGTGGGTACGTCCAGCCTACGCCGCAGAGTCGGCGGTAGTACGCTGTCTAGGTCATATCCACAGTTAACTAATCTAGCTCATTCACAATTAATGAAATAGACAAAGATAATAACAGGAAAAGAATGCTGAGATTTCAAATGAAATAAATGTGACAACAGCTCAACTGTTTAATACAGAATCCAGAAATAAAATCGGGGACAAACCCGATTACTAAGATAAAAGAGGATAAATAAAAAGCTACTGCTAACTACTCTGTAGAAGTAGTCTCCTGGGTGGGAACTGGCTCCTCATAAGTGTCATCTGTTCCCTCATATGGGCCATAATAGGTAGGGGCAAAGTCCTCATCATCGCCTAAATCAACGGATCCAGTCAGGAAAGGAGCAAAGTACACAATGCACAACAAGATTAAACTAAATATTTATGACAATTAGAAAAGAAACTGACTGAGTATCATATTGAGAATATGCATAAAAGAAACAATAATAACTAAAAGTTAAGACTATAAACAGGAATATGAGTAAACAGGAATAATATGAGACAGGAAATGAAACTACAATAAGACAACAGGAGCTGCAACAAGACAAGAAGCTATGTGTGTGAACTTGTGTTTATTTTAGAATACATAGTTGGCATGCAGGGGTTTATAAGGCTAATCCGGCCGTCATAGACGGCTATTAAACATGAATAATCGAGATCCGGCTGAGGGTAAAGTCGCGTACCAACAGCTATTAAACACGGCAGGGGGAAGGATAAACTACATGCCTTCTAGTATTCGCCCACCCGACACGAAAAATAAGACATGAACTCCAGTATTCGAGACATAAAATCCAGTATTCTAGCACTACGTGTAATCATCAAGGGTACTAGTAGAGCAGGGAATTAATTATCACAATATAAAGATTTAAACTTGAAGTGCAGGTACTTGCCTGTTGTTTGGATCCAATTATAGTTGTATCTCGGAGAAATTTCCAGAAATGAGTCCAGATGCTGAAATAAACATTACCATCATGCTCAGAAGATATCAAATAGCTAGAAACGCCTGTCCTTGGGTCCAATTTGGAGACAAGGGCAAAAACGGCAGTTTCGGGTCAAAACGGGGTCCGCCGGTGACCCACTTTGCACCGAAAAACGTGTCAGGGCCAAAGGTCTCCAAATTCACCAAACTTAGTGTCAACAGGTCAGGAACGATGATACGAACCCAACGGAACTTCCAGAATTGGATTCCGATGAGCTGATCACGAAATCGCCCGTCGAGCGGAGCCTGTGGGGCCCACGACACGCGATTTCGTCAACGTTCTCAGAATCGAACCAAACTTGACCCACAGGAGCAGCGTATTGCTACGAGTCCGATGGCACAAGTTTCGTCTCGATCCGACGTGTGTGCACGAATTTAGGATAAATTACAGAAAAGTCGGATACGGGATGATGTCCGCGGATACGCGTTGATTCCGGGGTGCACGCACACCAGAATCTCACACGTCCGTATCGACGGCGCGCACGTATCTGTGAAGACCGCACGCGACCAAGTCGTCCCGTTTGGCGGGACGTACTCATTTCCGGGGTAAAACATGGTCTAATTTTTCCTGTTTTTGGATCGCGGTGTGCGATCACCACAGGACGCGATGCCCCGAGCGGTTTGTCCGGACACCGAGAGGGTCATACAGGCTTCGCAACGCAATTTACGGAATTGAAATCGAAGATACAGGGTGCAAGATACGAGTACCTGAACGAGGCTCAAAAAATCGAAAATATCCGTGTCCGTGTCGTGTTCGACACGACACGAAGAATTGGGATTAGGGTTAGGGTTTCGTTCTGGACGGCGGGGGCCGGCCGGAGGCACGCCGGAGAGGGCCGGGGAGGGTTCGCCGGGGCGAGGCGGAGGCGAGCGGAGCCGAGCGGCGGAGGCGGGCGTCGGCGGGCGTCGGCGGGGGCATTGTTGCAGCCGCTGCTGCTGTCTCTGGCCTTGCCGGAGAAGAAGAGGAGGAGGGAGGAGCCGGGCGGTCGTCGTCGACGCTGCGGGCGGTGGGCGAGGGTCTGGAGCCGGGTGGTGCACGGGGGGCGAGGTGGTTTCCGTGTCCGTGTCGTATCCGACACGACACGAAGAATTGGGATTAGGGTTAGGGTTTCGTTCTGGACGGCGGGGGCCGGCCGGAGGCACGCCGGAGAGGGCCGGGGAGGGTTCGCCGGGGCGAGACGGAGGCGAGCGGCGTCGGCGGGGGCGCTGCTGCAGCCGCTGCTGCTGTCTCTGGCCTTGCCGGAGAAGAAGAGGAGGAGGGAGGAGCCGGGCGGTCGTCGTCGACGCTGCGGGCGGTGGGCGAGGGTCTGGAGCCGGGTGGTGCACGGGGGACGAGGTGGTCGGGTGGCGGAGGGAGACGACCGGGCGGGGTTAAATAGGGGGAGTGAGGGAGAGGGTGGCGTCGGGCAAGGCGGAGGAGGAACCGGTGGTCGTGGAGGGCGTGGCGCGGGCTGGGTGCCGCGTGGCCGGCCGGAGCGGCGGAAAACACGGCAGCGCGTTGGGGACGAGGGTCGTGGGGGACCGGGTCTTCGGGTCGGAGGCGGGTCTGGTCCGGACAGACCCGACCCGACCCGACCCGGTAGGGGAGCGGGTTGGGCTGGTTGGCGGCTGGGCCGGGTCTTCGGGTCGGAGGCGGCTGGGCCGGAGAAGTATACGCGGGGTGATGAGCTGCTGCTGTTATTTCTTACTTTACGCGCGGGGGTGTGGTTAACGGGTTGCGGTTTTGATCCAATAGAAAATTCTATTTTCTATTCTTTTTTTTTTCTTTTTTTTTTCTTATTTCTTTTTCTTATTAATAATATATATATATATATATACATATTTATACATAGAAAATTCTACAAAATTATATTGGTGCTTACGGTGAAACTAGCAACTGTCCAAAAGGTCTCCTACATGGAATAAATTAGAAAAAATTTATAATGGCTTCATAAATCCCCTAAATGCACAAACACCTTAAATAATTAATAAAAAACTATTTCTTCTATTTAGCTCATAATTACCATAAATAATTTAATACGGTTTTAAAAAATTAGGGGTTTTACAGGTAGTGCCTATATAGTAGGATATATATATATATATATATATATATATATATATATATATATATATATATATATATATATATATATATATATATATATATATTGATGTTTACATATAGTAGAATATATAAGTGTGTATATATAGATAGTTAGTTAGAGCTAGAGGGTAAGGTGAGGTATCTCAATACCTTGAGATACTTGAGGTATTGGGTATCGGGACGAGGTATTGGGCTTTTTGCCTAGGAATGGGGTTATAGTTGCTTATATATATATATATATATATATATATATATATATATATATATATATATACGTGTTAGAGTATATATTAGAGGGTACATGCGGGGTATATAGCGTAGGTTGAGATATCAGATACCGAGGGTATCCCGGTATCTCAAAGAGACGAGTTTGAGGGTTTACTAGCTTAATGTGCTAGTTTTGACCTAGAATTTTAGGGGCACCCTAGTTTGACCTAGAGTTGACCGTAATTGTCCCGGTTGACCGCCAAAGTCAACCTTTGACCTAGTTTAGGTTGACTAATGCCCCGACAGTGTTCATGAATCTGATGAACAATGTGTTCCATCAGCATCTGGACAGGTTTGTGGTGGTGTTTATAGATGACATCTTGGTGTATTCGAAGACCCCTGAGGAGCATCTGAGGATAGTGATGGAGGCTCTCAGAAAGTAGAAGCTTTATGGAAAGCTTTCGAAGTGCGAGTTCTTTCTCGACAAGGTTGAATTCCTTGGTCATGTGGTGACAATAGAGGGTGTAAACACCCTAAATTTTTATATTATTTTTAAAATCAATTTTGGAAATTTTCTGCAATTTTCTGGAATTTACATAGGTTCTGTTCTGATTTTATAATTTTTAATTACTAATAACTAATATGAAAATGTGATGAAAATATAATTTTATGGTGTAAAATAGAAAACCGGACTTAGAGTAAATTTCTGGGATTTTATTGGGCCTCAGACCTATTTTTAAAAGCCTAAAAACTATTTTTTCTAATTAAATTAATTAATTATTAGTTATTAAATTAATTAATTATTATTATTATTATTATTACTGTTATTTTTAATTGTATTAGGGGCCCGACCCGGCCCAGTGGGCCGAGCCCAGTGACCCAGCCCACAAACCGGACCTAGCGGGTCGGGCGGGTCCGCCCAACCCAGATCCGCGCCCGACCCGACCCGCATCTCTTTCTCCTCTCCCCTCCGCTGTGCGACCGGGTCGCCCGGGCCACCGCCGGAAAGCGCGCCGCCTCCGCCGGGGGAGGCCACGTCCTCCCCTCCCACCGCCAGAACCGGCCACCCCCTCGGCCACGACCCCTCCCCCAGCCCTTATTTAAACCCCTCTCCCCCGTTCTCCTCCTCCGCCTCATTCCCTACCCTCTCGCCGGAGCCCTAACCCCGACCTCCCTCTAGCCGCCGACCTCCTCCTCGCCGGCCAGCGACCTCCAGCGGCCAGCCCCTCTCCAGAACCACCCTCCTCCTCCTCCCTCTTCCCCGCAGCAGACCCCCGACGCCGCCCCGGCCGTTCGAGAGCCGCCCGAGCCCTGCGCCGCCGACCCCCGCCGCTCCGGTGCGCCGCCGCCCTAGCCAGCACCACCCCCAGCCTCCTCCGGCCAGCCTCCGGCCGCCGCGGCTCCACCAGACCCTAACCCTTGGTTTTCGACCGTGTCGGACACGTGTCGGACACAGTGAATCTCGATTTTTCAGGCCCAGTTCAGGTACCCGTAACTTCTTGCTCGTAGCTCGAATTTCGATTCTGTAAATTGCTACGCGAAGCCTGCATGACCCTCTCGGTGCCCGGATAAACCGCTCGGGGCATCGCGTCCTGTGGTGATCGCACACCGCGATCCAAAAACAGGAAAAATCAGACCATGTTTCACCCCGGAACTAAGTACGCCCCGCCAAACGGGACGACTTGGTCGCGTGCGGTCTTCACAGATGCGGTCGCCCCGTCGATACGAACGTGTGGGATTTCGCGAAAGCTGATTCGGGTGTGCGTGCACACCAGAATCAAAACGTATCCGCGGACATCGTCCCGTATCCGCCTTTTCTGCAATTTACCCTAACTTCGTGCACACACGTCAGATCGAGACGAAACTTGCGCCATCGGACTCGTAGCGATACGCTGGTCCTGTGGGTCAAGTTTGGTTCAATTCTGAGAAAGTTGGCGAAATCGCGTGTCGTGGGCCCGACAGGCCCCGCTCGACGGGCGATTTCGTGATCGGCTCATCGGAATTCAATTCTGGAAGTTCCGTTGGGTTCGTATCAGCGTTCCTGACTTGTTGACACTAAGTTTGGTGAATTTGGAGACAGTTGACCTTGACACGTTTTTCGGTGCAAAGCGGGCCCACCGGCGGACCCCGTTTTGGCCCAAAATTACCGTTTTTGTCCTTGTCTTCAAATTGGACCCAAGGACAGGCGTTCCTAGCTATTTGACACCTTCTGAGCGTGATGGTACTATTTATTTCAGCTTTCGGAGACATCTCTGGAAATTTCCGAAATCAGGACCTTAGTGGAATCCAAACACCAGGCAAGTGCACCTTGCCAAACTTGCAGTCTTTATTTTCATAATTCCTGTAATAATACTTTGCTGGATGTCTTGTGTAAATTCATATAAACTTGTTTAAACTGCTTAACCTAGGAAAATGTATGACGTACCTAGTGTCCGATCCTAGTCGGGTGCCAACACCGTACGCGATGTTGGGTTCGTCATTTAGAGATGGATTTACGATACCCTTTACTCTTGTACTTGACCTATCAAGTACCCTACAATCCAGGACACTTGACACTATCATGGACAGAATCTTCCTGAGATATTCGTGGTGATTCTGTATAGGATACAGGACTTGACAGAGTTATTTTATTATGACTTGTTGCATTAGCTATAATCTCGCTGACATGGACATGAGACGTTATGGTCATGGCTTGCGTGATTACATTGGGTGGGGAGAGACACACAGGCTACAGGCTGTTCTACATATATATCTACTATTATTGTGAGGTTGTAGACTCTCCAGCAGAGCTAGACCCTTTACGTGTTATTACTGCTACCCGGCTCTCCGACACAGAGCTTGTAGCGGTCTCAGCCTGAGTACTAGTGTTGCTCTCATTTGCATATCACATAGATGGTTACATAGTTTACCCTGATGTTTCATTTATTTAATTGCACTGCATTTATTTGGTTTGTTTTATTTTGTGCCTTGCTATGTCCACTGAGGACCTGGAATGGATTATGTCCCCAGGTTTAGCTGAGGAGCAGTATCCTGAGGTATACGGGACCGGAGCTGAAGCTATTGCTGGAGCAGAATCGAACACTGAAGACGAGGTGACTGCCGAAGACTTCTCCTGAGTGCCTGTTCCAGTACTCAGTATCTATTTCATGTTTATCTCTTTTTGTTCCTGGCCTATAGAGCCAGTTTATTCAGACATAAGTCAGATTGTTTCTCCGACTGACTTGCTGTGATTGTCGTTGCTACTTATTTTCATTTCATTATGCAGTTTATTCTTTATCTTTATGGATGAGATTAGTGTGACTTGTTGTAGTAGACCTTATTTACAGCTTAAGTATGCCCTGATGGTTCCATTAAATTGGGTTATCCATCGGTGCGTGCTGCTGGCCATTGCCACGCATCTCCAGTCCCTCGGCATTTTGGGACTGGGGCGTGACATGGTTTTTGTGGTGGCCCATGAAGGTCTAAAACTAAATTGTTCAGTTTCAACTTAGGGACCGAACAGGTTTGTAATAAGATAGGATAAGTTATAGGATCTCATCCATTGATTGAATCGTTTTTGAACTCTATGTCGAATTCAATTAAATTGCTTGAACTGCATCCTGTTTTGATTCCTCTGTACGTTCTCATTGTTCCCTTTTGATGCAGAAAAATGGATCCCAGAAGTGGTGACGAGACCCCCTTGGGTACACCGCCTGAAGCGGGGGTTACCTGCGAAGCTGGAACGACGCCAGATACCAGAGGACAATCCTCTCAGAGCAATCAAACTGGCCAGCCAAGTTCCAGGTTCAGGCGTGATGACATCCCGCCTCCTCCCCAGTTCCCTCCTACGATGCCTGTCTTTCCCCTAGGACAGGCAATGGACGACCAACAAATATTCCAGATGTTCTACGCCATGATGCAGGCACAACAACAGATTCAACAGGAGGCCCAACGTCATGAGGCCGAGAACCTAAGGAACAGCCTAGTCGCAGCATTGGAACATGCAAATCTACCAAATAGGCGGCTAGCGACGGGATCTATCACAGATTTCCGTCAACTCAAGCCCCGTACCTTCTCGGGCAAGGAAGGACCAACTGAAGTGCATGAATGGCTTACGAACACGCAGCATCAGTTGGAGGCCGCTGAACTACCCAGGGACAAATGGATGACTGCCGTCAGGATGCAACTGACGGACAACGCGCATCATTGGTGGCTGTCCGAAGAAAGAAGGCTCGGCCATGATCAGGTTACCTGGGAGGAGTTCTCCAGACTATTCCAGGAAATGTACATCCCCGTTGTGGCTCGGTCAGAACTCCGAGACAGATTAAACCGCCTGATCCAGGACAACATGACGGTGGAGGAATATAACGCCGAATTCATTCGCCTGAGCCGCTTCGCCCCTTCGCTAATTCCTACCGAAGAGGAGAAGGCGGAGAAGTTCTTTGATGGGCTCAGGTTCGAGCTTCAGAAGTTAATCGGATCGGTCGCGCCCACCTCTTACTCCGACGTCCTAGCTGCAGCACGTCGGCTGGAGCGCGTTACTCGGAGGGAATCAAGCCTGAAACGTCCCTTCTCCTCCGCACCGTCCAAGTCATCACCAGGGGAATATGCTAAACGGCCCCAGAAGGGCCCGCCTCCAAGAGCAGCAACTAAGAACCTGCCTACTTGCCATTACTGCGGCAAGGTAGGACATATTGAAAAAGAATGTAGACGCAAGCTGGGACTCTGCCTGGTTTGCGGATCTGGACAACACTTCTCAAAGGACTGCTCGGAACGTCGAGAGGGTGTTCCGAATCGACCAGCTCCACCTGCAGCTCTTCCAGCTGGGGGAGCAACACAGACAGGGCCTGGAGGAGCCAGGCCACCTCTACCACCTCAGGCAGCAATGTTCCAGCAAGCTCGTCAGCAAAGGGGTCTCGCTCAGGGACGTGGTCAGGCTTATGCACTAGCAGTCACTGAAGAAGCTACTGCAGGCGAAGTGATAGCAGGTACCATATTAGTAGCTTTAATTCCTGCTATAGCATTATTTGATTCTGGAGCCTCGCATTCATTTATTGCTGCTAGCTTCGTAGCCACACATAGAATAGCTACCGCACCTCTCTCGAAGATGAAGAGAATTCTAACGGGAGGTGGAATTATCCCGGTTAGTGATACCTGTAGATCATGTTCGGTAGTAGTCTGTGGCCGAGAGATGCGAGCCCAATTCTTGATCTTTTCTATGCCTGATTACGATGTTGTACTTGGTATGGACTGGTTAAGTCAGTACCATGCGACACTAGATTGCCGGCTTGGAAAAGTGATATTTAGACCCCCTAGCCTTCCTGAGTTTGAATTTCTTCGAGGAGCTGTAGAACAAGGGGTCCAGCCAACTCTTAGGGTATAACTGTAGAAGAGGATTCAGGTTACCCAAGAGTCATAACGGAATTTGTGGATGTATTTCCCGACGATCTTTCAGGTTTACCACCTGATCGGGAGATATAATTCACAATAGACCTAACTCCAGGAGCCGAACCTATTACTTCATCGGTATATCGGCTAGCATGTAAGGAGTTAGTGGAGTTGAAAGCACAAGTTGACGACCTTCTGGAGAAAGGATTTATCCGGCCCAGTGTTTCACCTTGGGGAGCACCTATACTTTTTGTACCCAAGAAGGACGGAACTGTGCGGTTGTGCATTGATTACAGAGCCCTTAATGCTATCACTGTTAAGAACCGGTACCCATTACCACGCATTGATGACTTGTTTGACCAATTGAGTGGTGCTAGGGTATTCTCAAAGATTGACCTTCGATCCGGTTATCACCAGATTAGGGTGAAGAAGGAAGATATCCCAAAGACGGCCTTCAGGACTAAGTATGAACATTATGAGTTCCTAGTAATGCCGTTTGGTTTAACCAACGCACCCGCCGTATTTATGAGTTTGATGAATGGAGTCTTCCATCAGTACTTGGATAAGTTCGTGGTGGTATTCATTGATGATATCCTAGTCTACTCCAAGAACCACGAAGAGCACGAGGAATACCTCAGAATTGTGCTGAAAACTTTGAGAAGGGAGAAGCTGTATGCCAAACTCAGCAAATGTGAGTTCTGTATGGACAAGGTGCCATTCTTAGGGCATATTATCTCGGGTGAAGGACTGTCTGTGGACCCAGAGAAGGTCACTGCTATAGAAACCTGGCCTACCCCTACCTCTGTTGCAGAAGTGAGAAGTTTTCTTGGACTGGCTGGGTATTACCGGCGGTTCGTAGAAAAATTTTCAAGGATCGCAGAGCCGATGACTAAGCTGACACGGAAGGATCAGGAGTTCATATGGACGGAAGAATGTCAGAATGCCTTTGAAGAATTGAAGAGGCGTCTAACAACAGCACCAGTCTTGACTCTTCCCTCAGGGTCAGGAGGTTTTGTTGTTTATAGTGATGCGTCTGGTAGTGGACTAGGTTGTGTCTTGATGCAACATGGCAAAGTTATCGCTTATGCATCGAGGCAGTTGAAGGTCCATGAGAAGAATTACCCAACGCACGACCTGGAGCTAGCTGCAGTGATTTTTGCATTGAAGATCTGGAGACATTATCTGTATGGAGAGAAGGTCAAAATATTCACTGATCATAAGAGCTTGAAGTATGTTTATACACAAAAGGAGCTCAACATGAGGCAAAGGCGTTGGCTTGAGTTGATGGTGGACTTTGACATTGATCTGCAGTACCACCCGGGGAAAGCAAATGTTGTAGCCGACGCTCTCAGCAGAAAACCCTCGGCTTATTTCTTAACGGAGCAGCCTCAGCTATTACAAGACTTGCAAGATCTTCAGATAGAGGTTGTTCTACCTGGACAAAATGGTTTGCTGACTAACCTCGAAGTGAAGTCATCGCTGGTGGAGAGAATCAAAGAAGCTTTGCCTAATGATGCCAGATTCCGTAGGCTGAAAGAGAGAACCGAAGCAGGCATGCAAACGGGACTTCGCATCCATGAGGACGGGACATTAAGGTGCGAAAATCGCCTATATGTTCCAAATGGAGAATTAAGGCAGGAGTTGATGACGGAAGCACATAGCTCCATATACTCGATTCATCCAGGAGGGACCAAGATGTACCGGGACTTAAGACAATATTACTGGTGGCATGGAATGAAAAGGGAGATTGCCCGATTTGTGGCAAAATACTTAGTCTGCCAGCTGGTGAAGGCCGAGCACCAAAGGACTGCAGGTATGTTGCAGCCACTTCCCATCCCTGAATGGAAGTGGGAGCATATTACCATGGACTTCGTCACTGGATTTCCAAGAAGCCCTAGTGGAAAGGATGCAGTATGGGTCATCGTGGATCGGCTCACTAAGTCGGCTCACTTCTTGCCATTCAGAGTCGGACAATCCACGGAAGTACTAGCCGACATGTATATGCGACAGATCGTAAAATTACAAGGAGTGCCGGTTAGTATTGTATCAGATCGAGACTCGAGATTTACATCTCACTTCTGGCGAAGCATGCAAGAGAGTCTCGGCACCAGGCTCAAGTTCAGTACTGCCTATCATCCCCAGACAGATGGCCAATCAGAGCGCACAATTCATATCTTGGAAGATATGCTGCGATCATGTATACTGAACTTCGGAGGATCTTGGGAAGATCATCTGCACTTAGTGGAGTTCTCCTACAACAACAGCTATCAGGCAAGCATTCAGATGGCACCTTTCGAGGCGTTGTACGGAAGGAAGTGCAGATCGCCAATATGCTGGAGCGACGTTGGCGAACGTCAATTACTAGGCCCAGAGTTGGTAACGGAGACAGTGGAGAAAGTAAGGCAGATTCAGAATCATCTCCGTGCAGCCCAGGATAGACAGAAGCATTGGGCCGATGCGCACAGACGTCCCCTGGAGTTCAAGGAAGGAGAGTATTTATTTTTGAGGATCTCGCCCACTAGAGGTACTATCAGATTTGGCAGCAGAGGCAAGTTAAGCCCAAGGTACATTGGACCATTTGATATCTTGGAGCGCATTGGTGAGGTGGCTTACCGTCTTGCATTACCTCCATCCTTAGAGGGAGTGCATGATGTATTCCACGTCTCACAACTGAGGAGATACGTGACGGACCCAAGTCATATAGTTGATCATTCTGAGATTTCGGTGGGACCTAGCCTGAGATACGAGGAGCAGCCAGTGGGTATACTCGACACCAGTGAGAAGACACTGCGAGGGCAGACAATCAGACTGGTTCGGGTAGCTTGGAAATAACACTCTCCTGGCGAATCGACCTGGGAGCGAGAAGATGTTATGCGCCAGCGTTATCCACACTTATTTGCTGATGCAGGTAAAACCTGAGCAATCTTTAAATTCTGTAAATCTTGCCTTTATAGTTTACCCTTCGATTGTGAGGACGCAATCCTCTTAAGGGGGGTAGATTGTAAACACCCTAAATTTTTACATTATTTTTAAAATCAATTTTGGGAATTTTCTGTAATTTTCTGGAATTTACATAGGTTCTGTGCTGATTTTATAATTTTTAATTACTAATAACTAATATGAAAATGTGATAAAAATATGATTTTATGGTGTAAAATAGAAAACCGGACTTAGAGTAATTTTCTGGGATTTTATTGGGCCTCAGACCTATTTTTAAAAGCCTAAAAACTATTTTTTCTAATTAAATTAATTAATTATTAGTTATTAAATTAATTAATTATTATTATTACTGTTATTTTTAATTGTATTAGGGGCCCGGCCCGGCCCAGTGGGCCGAGCCCAGTGACCCAGCCCACAAACCGGACCTAGCGGGTCGGGCGGGTCCGCCCAACCCGGATCCGCGCCCGACCCGACCCGCATCTCTTTCTCCTCTCCCCTCCGCTGTGCGACCGGGTCACCCGCGCCACCACCGGAAAGCGCGCCGCCTCCGCTGGGGGAGGCCACGTCCTCCCCTCCCACCGCTAGAACCGGCCACCCCCTCGGCCACGACCCCTCCCCCAGCCCTTATTTAAACCCCTCTCCCCCGTTCTCCTCCTCCGCCTCATTCCCTACCCTCTCGCCGGAGCCCTAACCCCGACCTCCCTCTAGCCGCCGACCTCCTCCTTGCCGGCCAGCGACCTCCAGCGGCCAGCCCCTCTCCAGAACCACCCTCCTCCTCCTCCCTCTTCCCCGCAGCAGACCCCCGACGCCGCCCCGGCCGTTCGAGAGCCGCCCGAGCCCTGCGCCGCCGACCCCCGCCGCTCCGGTGCGCCGCCGCCCTAGCCAGCACCACCCCCAGCCTCCTCCGGCCAGCCTCCGGCCGCCGCGGCTCCACCAGACCCTAACCCTAGGTTTTCGACCGTGTCGGACACGTGTCGGACACAGTGAATCTCGGTTTTTCAGGCCCAGTTCAGGTACCCGTAACTTCTTGCTCGTAGCTCGGATTTCGATTCTGTAAATTGCTACGCGAAGCCTGCATGACCCTCTCAGTGCCCGGATAAACCGCTCGGGGCATCGCGTCCTGTGGTGATCGCATACCGCGATCCAAAAACAGGAAAAATCAGACCCTGTTTTACCCCGGAACTAAGTACGCCCCGCCAAACGGGACAACTTGGTCGCGTGCGGTCTTCACAGATGCGTGCGCCCCGTCGATACGAACGTGTGGGATTTCGCGAAAGCTGATTCGGGTGTGCGTGCACACCAGAATCAACGCGTATCCGCGGACATCGTCCCGTATCCGCCTTTTCTGTAATTTACCCTAACTTCGTGCACACACGTCAGATCGAGACGAAACTTACGCCATCGGACTCGTAGCGATACGCTGGTCCTGTGGGTCAAGTTTGGTTCGATTCTGAGAACGTTGGCAAAATTGCGTGTCGTGGGCCCCACAGGCCCCGCTCGACGGGCGATTTCGTGATCGGCTCATCGGAATTCAATTCTGGAAGTTTTGTTGGGTTCATATCAGCGTTCCTGACCTGTTGACACTAAGTTTGGTGAATTTGGAGACAGTTGACCCTGACACATTTTTCGGTGCAAAGCGGGCCCACCGGCGGACCCCGTTTTGGCCCGAAATTACCGTTTTTGCCCTTGTCTCCAAATTGGACCCAAGGACAGGCGTTTCTAGCTATTTGACACCTTCTGAGAGTGATGGTACTGTTTATTTTAGCTTTCGGAGACATCTCTGGAAATTTCTGAAACCAGGACTTTAGTGGAATCTAAACACCAGGCAAGTGCACCTTGCCAAACTTGCAGTCTTTATTTTCATAATTTCTGTAATAATACTTTGCTGGATGTCTTGTGTAAATTCATATAAACTTGTTTAAACTGCTTAACCTAGGAAAACGTTTGACGTACCTAGTGTCCGATCCTAGTCGGGTGCCAACACCGTACGCGATGTTGGGTTCGTCATTTAGAGATGGATTTACGATACCCTTTACTCTTGTACTTGACCTATCAAGTACCCTACAACCCAGGACACTTGACACTATCATGGACAGAATCTTCCTGAGATATTCGTGGTGATTCTGTATAGGATACAGGACTTGACAGAGTTATTTTATTATGACTTGTTGCATTAGCTATAATTCCGCTGACATGGACATGAGACGTTATGGTCATGGCTTGCGTGATTACATTGGGTGGGAAGAGACACACAGGCTACAGGCTGTTCTACATATATATCTACTATTATTGTGAGGTTGTAGACTCTCCAGCAGAGCTAGACCCTTTACGTGTTATTACTGCTACCGGCTCCCCGACACAGAGCTTGTAGCGGTCTCAGCCTGAGTACTAGTGTTGCTCTCATTTGCATATCACATAGATGGTTACATAGTTTACCCTGATGTTTCATTTATTTAATTGCACTGCATTTATTTAGTTTGTTTTATTTTGTGCCTTGCTATGTCCACTGAGGACCTGGAATGGATTATGTCCCCAGGTTTAGCTGAGGAGCAGTATCCTGAGGTATACGGGACCGGAGCTGAAGCTATTGCTGGAGCAGAACCGAACACTGAAGACAAGGTGACTGCCGAAGACTTCTCCTGAGTGCCTGTTCCAGTACTCAGTATTTGTTTCATGTTTATCTTTTTTTGTTCCTGGCCTATAGAGCCAGTTTATTCAGACATAAGTCAGATTGTTTCTCCGACTGACTTGCTGTGATTGTCGTTGCTATTTATTTCCATTTCATTATGCAGTTTATTCTTTATCTTTATGGATGAGATTAGTGTGACTTGTTGTAGTAGACCTTATTTACAGCTTAAGTATGCCCTGATGGTTCCATTAAATTGGGTTATCCATCGGTGCGTGCTGCTGGCCATTGCCACGCATCTCCAGTCCCTCGACATTTTGGGACTGGGGCGTGACAGAGGGGATCTCGGTGGATCCGAGGAAGATCATGGCAGTTGAGGCATGGAGTGCTCCGAGTTCAGTAGCAGAGGTCAGGAGTTTTCTAGGGCTGGCATGTTACTACAGGAGATTTGTTCAGGATTTTTCCTAGATTGCAGAGCCGTTGTCTAGGCTGACCCGGAAGGACGTGGAGTTTATTTGGTCAGAGGAGTGCCAGGTCGCCTTTGATGAACTGAAGATGAGGTTGACGACAGCTCTAGTGTTAACGTTTCCATCGGGGTATGGAGGATTCACTATCTATAGTGATGCATCGGGGAAGGGACTGGGTTGTGTGTTGCAGCCGAATGGGAGGGTGATTGCCTATGCTTCCAGGCAATTACGTCATCATAAGAAGAACTACCCTACCCACGATTTGGAGTTGGCAGCGGTCATCTTCGCTCTAAAGTTGTGGAAACACTATTTATACGGAGAGCGTGTGGAGATCTTCACTGACCACAAGAGCTTGAAGTATGTGTTTACCCAAAAAGAGCTGAACATGAGGCAGAGGAGATGGTTGGAGTTGATGAAAGACTTCGACATATTGTTGCAGTACTATCCAGGGAAGGCGAACGTAGTTGCGGATGCGCTGAGCAGGTATTCAGTAGCTATATGCCTGACTACAGATTGTTATCTTCTGGCAGATCTAGAGAGTTTGGGCATTTAGGTGATAGTGCCTGGAGTTGAGATGCAGATGTGGGGACTGCAGATTCAGTCAGAGTTGATAGACCGGATCAGGGCTACACAGTTTGAGGATGGGTCCCTGAGGAGCATCAGGGCGCAGGTTCAGGTTGGAATATCAGATGACTTCACCATTGCTGATGATGGTTCATTGCGGCATGCTACCAGGTTGTGTGTGCCGAGTGGGTCGTTGCGCGAGGAGGTTCTTCAGGAGGCACATCGATCCCAATACTCTATGCATCCAGGTGCCAACAAGATGTATAGAGATCTGAGAGAGCATATATGGTGGTACGGGATGAAGCGGGCGGTAGCACGCTTCGTATCCCGATGCTTAGTGTGCCAGCAGGTGAAGGCGAAGAGGCAGAGGTCAGGAGGGTTGCTCTAGCCGTTACCCATTCCGGAGTGGAAATGGAAGCATGTGACCATGTATTTTATTTCTGGGCTTTTCCGTTCTCCAGGAGTGTAAACCCCCAGAAATTTTCAGATTTTAAAAATAAATTTTCTAGAATTTTCGATGATTTTTAACTAATTAAATCAAGGTATTTTGGAATTAAATGAATTTTAAATGTGTTTATTAAATATTAAAAATTATGAAAATAATATTTTTGGGTGTAAAATGAAAAATTAGACTTAGGGTAATTTTTCTGGATTTTATTGGACCCCGGAAGTATTTTTTAAAGACCTAAAAACCAAGTTTTAAATAAACCAATTAAACCCTAGAAATAAACCCGATTTATTTCAAAATAAACCAAACCGAACCGAACCAATCGGTCTAGCAAACCCAACCCAATTCCTTATTGGGTCGGATCCGGGCCCAAAATCCAAACCCGACCCGAACCCGACCCGCTACCCCTGCTACAGTACCGTCCCCTCCCCCGACCCTCGCTGCCGTTGCGATTCCGACCGCCGCCCGTAACCGCCGCCGCCTTCCCCGCGGCCGTTTCACCCCGGCGCCTCTGCCCGTAACCGCCCCGCTTCCTCCGCCGTTACCGCCTTGTCCTCGTCTCTATAAAACCCCTCGCCCAGCCGCCGTCTCAACCACCAGCACCACCGCCTTCCCCCTTTCCTCCTCCCCCCTGCTCCTCCGTCCTCGTCGGCCAGCGCCCCGCAGCTCCCCAGCCGTTTCCCTCCAGCCCTCTTCGCCTCTGCCAGCCGCCTCCGCAACCTCCGGCGAAGCCCCCAGCCGTGCCCAGCCAGCCCCGGCCAGTTCCGGCCACCGGAACCCTAACCCTAGACTGTGCAGCACTATGTCGGTGTGTCGTGTCGACTCGCGGACACGAGATTCCCGGTTTCCACGGATCCCTGTTCAGTTAGCTTTTTCTCTCTCCTCGCTGCCCCATTTTCTGTCCCGTCTGTTGTGACGCATAGGCTGCGTGACCATCTCGATGCCCGTGCAACCCGCTCGGTGTGTCGCGTCCTGTGGCGATGGCGAATCGCGATCCAAAAACAGAAAAATCAATACACCGTTTTCCTCCAAAATTGAGTGTGCCCCGCCAAACGGGACAACTTGGTCGCGTGCGGTTTTCATCGAAAGGTGCGCGCCATTGATACGGACGTGCAGGATTTCGCATAAGTTGATTTTGATGTGTGTGCACACCGGAATCAACGCGTATCCACCGACAACGTCCCGTATCCGCCTGTTCTGGAACTCGTTGTAACTTTGTGTACACACGTCGGATCGAAACGAAACTTGTGCCATCGGAGTCGTAGCAATAGGCTGGTCCTGTGACCCAAGTTTGGTTTAATTCTGTGAACGTTGACAAAATCGCGTATCGTGGGCCCCACGGCTCCACTTGACGGGCGCTTTTGTGATCGGCTCATCGGAATCCAATTCTGGAAGTTCCGTTGGGTTCGTATTATCGTTCTGGACTTGTTGACACTAAGTTTGACGAATTTGGAGACCTTTGGTCCTGACACATTTTTTGGTGCAAAGTGGCCCACATGTGGACCCCATTTTGACCAGAAACTGTCATTTTTGTCCCTGTATCCAAATTGGACTCAAGGACAGGCGTTTCTAGCTATTTGATGTCTTCTAAATCTGATGGTGATGTCTATTTCAGCAACCGGAGAAGTACCTGCTGTAGCGTCCCGCTCTGCGACGACGCTATGTACAAGTGATTCGCCTTGCTTGCTCGAACGGAAGTCTTCTCGGAGAATTCTCGACCAATTAATCAAAGTGAGTGGGCAGAACTGCATTCTCTGATTCTTGCACGACTTAATAATGAATCTGAGTTTTTGAATGCTTGTTTGCTTAAGAAGATTTGTTTCATAAGAAGAAGGATAGAACCGACTCAGTATGCTAATAAGAGAACTCACATAGCTTGTCATCGAAACGAATCTGCTGCCTTACTAAGAGAATATGAATGCTTGTCAGAATAAGATAGAACCATTGCTATGCTAAAGAGAATAAAAAATGTTGCATGCTTAGAAACACCGACACAGCTATTGAACGAACCTTTGCTATGCTAAGAAAGTTAAGTAAATGAATAATTCGAATATGCCCCTTTGAATATGCTAAGAAAGAGATAGTTTTGCATGCTAAGATATGAATCAATCGTGCTTGCCTTTATATGTTTCGTTTGTCTGTCTGCTATATCGATCTGCTAAGTGAATGTGTGAGTGCTGTGACTAATAGTACGCCCTGAGGATACGGCTCGCAAGGGTCTAGTGGGGTGTGCTATTAGTAATGTGATAAGATGTGCTTCGTTTCGATAAGATGTGTTTCGCTAGACTGCATATGTTTTGCTTGATCATTGTTTTGCTTGAACTATGTATTTATGTCATTGCATTGGTCTCGGACAACTTGTGCACAAGGTCTTGTCTCTCGAACGATTCCTGGGGCACTGGGAATCGCTCGGTCCGGAAGAGATTTTTGGATCGCCCTGAGGTATACGGCTCGTAAGGGGGTCTAGTGGGGCGATATGTCTATTAGTGTTGTGCAGAACCCAAGATGTCACAGCTGCTTGCACTCGGGTGTGTTGGTGAAGAGCTGAACCTTGGGTCACAGCTGCCGACACCCGCGCGTGCTAGTGAAGAGCTGAACCTTGGGCAACTGCTGCTAATCATGGGGCAACCCATGGACCGTCATATAGATAGGGCGCATGCTAGGTTTACCTTCTTGCATACCTATTGATTTATGACACCAAGTGTTTTGATACATAAGTTATGAATATGCAATGTGGCTAACTTGTGTGTCTGCTACAGGGATAACCGTTCGGCTATGGGGTAAGAAATATAAGTTTATGCTTAAGTCTGCTCGTTCATTTTGTCTGCATCATAGAGACTATATGTTAGTGCTTCATGCATTGCATCGGTCGGACAATGACTATTAGTGCAGAGCTGAACCTCGGTCACAGCTGCTAATAGAATCAGAATGTGAGTCATTGGATAGCTGGATTACCGCTGCCAATCCTGAGTTTCTCGGGGACCGAAATCATATAGATGTGTCTGCTTATGTGCTAATGAATACATGATATGTTTGCCTCGATTCGATATGTTCAGTCTGCTAGATAAGCTTTGCCCCAAGAGTTAGTTTTGTGTTGCACAATATATGCTGCGCACTACATGATACCGCACAGTCCCAATTCGTATGCTTATAGTTTGAATGTGCAAAACTGTTTCAAAGTTATGTTTTCAAAAGATGTAATCTGACTAATAGTTCTGAACAGCATGAAACGAACTTAGGTAAAAGTTGCAAGATCACTAGTAATGCAATGTTTTGCCACATGATTACTTAGTGTGGGTTTCAGGGGGTGTAGCTTCTGTTCAGTTGTTTTATCTCACCAGTACTTGCATAAAGTGCTGACCCACCAACAGTTTGCTTGTTCGCAGGTGCCGTTCGTGCGAGGAAGCGATAGCCGTGCCTCATCCCAAGGAACCGAAAATCTGGAGTCGATGTCTTGAGCCGCATCGAGCTGTGCTGCTTTTGTATAGAGGGACATAATATATGGAACGGTGTTATTGTAATCGAGAGAAGAGTGCTTGAGCGAACTGTAACCTCGGCCATGCGCCGCTTGTAACAATTTCGATTATCAATAGAAGAGCCTGTTTTCTTATGCCATTGTGTTCTTTACCTTTCTGCAATGTTATGTGCCGCTGCTTCAGTATCGAATAGCTTACTTGCCCTTGTATCAAAGCTTTGGCCTTGTGCAAGCGCATCTTAGGCTTGCACGGCATCACGCCCCGATGAGAACGATTGTCCTGCGGGAGAACTAACGTGGTGATTCACGTTCAGTAGGGACTATCGGGCTCGCGGGAGATTGGGGCGTGACACCTGCAGAATCCGCTAAAACCAGAGCCGCAGTTGGTAACCAAAACCCAGGAAAGTGTACCTTGTCCTACTTGCAGCAACTGTTTATACTTTTTTCTTGATTTATGACTGTAAGTTCTATGTTCAACCTAGGGCCGTGTGACATTACTTAGCTTCCGACTAATATTCGGGTGTCAACACTGTACGCAGCGTTGGGTAATGTCATCTAGACATGGTTATCGAGAAACTATACATTTTGTACTTGCTTTATCAAGTACATCATACCTCAGGACACCTGACACTTTTCATGAGACAGAATCTTCCTGAGATATTCTTGGTGATTCTGTATAGGATACAAGATTTGGACATATACATTGTACATGCTTAGATTTCATTATGACTTGTTGCATTAGATATGATCTTCCGTGACATGGACATGAGACTTCGTGAACCTGTGACGTGTGATTACATTGGTTGGGAAGAGATTTACCATACAAAAGGCTGATTATATATATATAATACTTTACTGGAAGTGCCTTAGACTCTGACACAGAGCTTTGGTACCGTACTGGCCCTTCGAGAGAATACTGCTATGGGTTTCCCCGACACAGATCCTATAGTAGTCTCAGCCCGAGTATGACTAAAACTCTCACTTGCATATCACTTAGCTGGTTATATATTTACCCTATTATTTCATTTATTTGCTGTACTGTATTTATTTTGGCATGAGTTATTTTGTACCTTGCTATGTCCCCTGAGGACCTGGATCTGAATTATGTCCCCAGGGTTAGCAGAAGATATCTATCCTGAGGTGTACGGAATATGAGCACTTCTCGGAGCAGTACCAGGAACCGAGGACGAGGTGATAGCTAAGAATTTCTCCTGAGTATATTCACATTCTATACTCAGTTATTTTTATTGTTAGACTCTTTATTTCCAGTTTATTGAGTTGATGTATCAAACTCATTGTCGGATTATTCCCCGACTTATGTTTTAATCAAGACTTGTTAATGCTTTATAATTCTGATATTGTTGTATTCATTTCTGTGGATGAGATTAGCAGACCCTGGTTGTTATTTTACACCTTAAGTACATCCTGATGGGTCCATTAAATTGGGTTGTCCATCGGTGTGTGCTGCTGGCCATTGCCACGTGGCTAGTCCCTCGTTATTTTGGTACTGGGGCGTGACATAGTTTTTGTGGTGGCCCATGCAGGTCAACGACTAAAATTGTTCGGTTTCAACTTAGGGACCGAACAAGCCTGCAATAATAATAGGATAAGTTTTTAGGATCTCATCCACTTGCTTGAATCGTTCTTGATATCTATATCGGATTCAAATTAATTTCTTGACTTGCATCTTGCCTTGATTCATGTGCGCCTCTTATAGTTTATTTTTGATGCAGAGCAATGGATCCGAGAACCAGCGACGAGAATCCCTTAGGTACACCACACGATGATGTGGTCACCTATGATGAAGGAGTAACACCAGAGAATATAGGACAATCTTCTCAAAGCGATCAAGCAGTCCAGCATAATTCAAGGTTCCGGCGTGATGACATCCCACTTCCGCCACAGTTCGTTCCACCAATGCCCGTATTCCCACAAGGGCAGACTATGGACGGGCAACAGATATTCCAAATGATCTACGCAATGATGCAAGCTCAACAGCAAATTCATCAAGAGGCTCAATGTCACGAGGCGGAGTACTTGAGGAACAACCTAGTAAATGCACTGGAGCAGGCCAACCTACCAGCTCGACGGCCAACGACGGGCTCTATCACTGATTTTCACCAACTGAAGCCCGAACCTTTTCTGGCAAGGAGGAGCCCACTGAAGTTCATGAGTGGCTCACCAACACTCAACATCAATTGGAAGCAGCTGAGCTTCCATGGGAACATTGGATGACTGCCGTCAGAATGCAATTGACGGACAACGCACATCACTGGTGGCTATCTGAGGAGAGACGGCTCGGACCAAACCGAGTTACTTGGGAGGAGTTCTCCAGACTCTTTCAGGAGATGTACATTCCAGCTATCGCTCGATCATAACTGCGAGACAAGTTCAATCGTCTCACTCAGGATACTATGACGGTGGAAGAGTAGAACGCGGAATTCAATCGACTGAGTCGCTTCGCCCCTTCCCTGATCCCGACAGAAGAAGAGAAGGCTGAGAAGTTCTTCTATGGACTAAACTTTGAGCTACAAAGAATGATCGGATCCATTGCACCTACTTCGTACACGGACGTCCTTGCTGCAGCTCGACATATTGAACGTGTCACCAGGCGAGAGTCCAACCTGAAGAGGCCTTCCACATCAGCACCAGCCCGAGCACCGCATGAAGAAGCTGCAAAGAAACCTAATCTGCATCAAGCACCACAGGGAGCTGCATCCAAATCCCTAACTCTTCCTACTTGTCACTACTGCGGCAAGATAGGCCATGTTGAGAAGGAGTGTAGACGTAAATTCGGGTTATGCTTAGCTTGCGGATCCAGACAACATGCAGTGGGGGAATGCCCTGAGCGTAGAGAAGGAGCACCAATAGTCAACCAACAAGCTCTACCAGCACCAGGAGGATATCAACCAAGGCCACACTTGGTGCCTCGAGCAGTACCCTTCCAGCAAGCCCAGCAACAGCAGAGGGCACCACCTCAAGGACGCGGACAGGCTTTTGCAATGACTTTGGAGGACGCGCAGACTCTTGGAGTAGCTAATGCGCGTAAGTTTTCGTAGTTATCTCGTTTAGTATTGCTTTAGTTCGTGCATGTTGGTTCGTGACCTTAGCCTTGACCTAGTGGTTTTTCAACTTGATAACCTAGTGATAACCTAATATGTTTTATAAATAATAACCTAGTTTTTCTAAAACTGTAGTTTTCTTACTAGATTTCTCTCTTATGGGAAATAATTTTCCTTATGTATTATTCTTACACCCTCAACCTTGATTCTCCTTGATCGTGATGTGCTTCGAACAATGTTTGTAACCGTGTCATCTCTGTTGACCGGTTATTCTTTGATTGCGAGGACGCAATCTTATTAAGGGGGGTAGATTGTAAACCCCCAGAAATTTTCAGATTTTAAAAATAAATTTTCTAGAATTTTCGGTGATTTTTAACTAATTAAATTAAGGTATTTTGAAATTAAATGATTTTTAAATATGTTTATTAAATATTAAAATATTAGGAAAATAATATTTTTGGGTGTAAAATAAAAAATTAGACTTAGGGTAATTTTTCTGGATTTTATTGGACCCAGGAAGCATTCTTTAAAGACCTAAAAATCAAGTTTTAAATAAACCAATTAAACCCTAGAAATAAACCCGGTTTATTTCAAAATAAACCAAACCGAACCGAACCGAACCAATCGGTCTAGCAAACCCAACCCAATTCCTTATTGGGTCGGATCCGGGCCCAAAACCCAAACCCGACCCGAACCCGACCCGCTACCCCTGCTACAGTACCGTCCCCTCCCCCGACCCTCGCTGCCGTTGCGATTCCGACCGCCGCCCGTAACCGCCGCCGCCTTCCCCGCGGCGTTTCACCCCGGCACCTCTGCCCGTAACCGCCCCGCTTCCTCCGCCGTAACCGCCTTGTCCTCGTCTCTATAAAACCCCTCGCCCAGCCGCCGTCTCCACTACCAGCACCACCGCCTTCCCCCTTTCCTCCTCCTCCCTGCTCCTCCGTCCTCGCCGGCCAGCGCCCCGCAGCTCCCCAGCCGTTTCCCTCCAGCCCTCTCCGCCTCTGCCAGCTGCCTCCGCAACCTCCGGCGAAGCCCCCAGCCGTGCCCAGCCAGCCCCGGCCAGCTCCGGCCACCGGAACCCTAATCCTAGACTGTGCAGCACTGTGTCGGTGTGTCGTGTCGACTCGTGGACACGAGAATCCCGGTTTCCACGGAGCCCTGTTCAGGTAGCTTTTTCTCTCTCCTCACTGCCCCATTTTCCGTCCCATCTGTTGTGACGCGTAGGCTGCGTGATCCTCTCGATGTCCGTGCAATCCGCTCGGTGTGTCGCGTCCTGTGGCGATCGCGAACCGCGATCCAAAAACTGGAAAATTAACACCCCATTTTCTCCCGGAACTGAGTGCGCCCCGCCAAATGGGATGACTTGGTCGCGTACGGTTTTTACCGAAAGGTGCGCGCCGTTGATACGAACGTGCAGGATTTTGCAGAAGTTGATTTGGATGTGCGTGCACACCGGAATCAACGCGTATCCGCCGACAACGTCCCGTATTCGCCTGTTCTGGAACTCGTTGTAACTCTTTGTACACACGTCGGATCGAAATGAAACTTGCGCCATCGGACTCATAGCAATACGCTGGTCATGTGACCCAAGTTTGGTTCGATTCGGAGAACGTTGACAAAATCGCGTATCTTGGGCCCCACGGCTCCACTTGACGGACGATTTTGTGATCGGCTCATCGGAATCCAATTCTGGAAGTTCAGTTGGGTTCGTATTATCGTTCTGGACTTGTTGACACTAAGTTTGACGAATTTGGAGACCTTTGGTCCTGACACGTTTTTTGGTGCAAAGCGGCTAACATGTAGATCCCGCTTTGACCAGAAACTGTCATTTTTGTCCCTGTGTCCAAATTGGACTCAAGGACAGGCGTTTCTAGCTATTTGATGTCTTCTGAATCTGATGGTGATGTCTATTTCAGCAATCGGAGAAGTACCTGCAGAATCCGCTGAAACCAGAGCCGCAGTTAGTAACCAAAACCCAGGCAAGTGTACCTTGTCCTACTTGTAGCAACTGTTTATACTATTTTCTTGATTTATGACTGTAAGATCTATGTTCAACCTAGGGCCATGTGACATTACTTAGCTTTCGACTAATATTCGGGTGTCAACACTGTACGCAGCGTTGGGTAATGTCATCTAGACATGGTTATCGAGGCACTATACATTTTGTACTTGCTTTATCAAGTACATCATACCTCAGGACACCTGACACTTTTCATAAGACATAATCTTCCTGAGATATTCATGGTGATTCTGTATAGGATACAGGATTTGGACATATACATTGTACATGCTTAGATTTTATTATGACTTGTTGCATTAGATATGATCTTGTGTGACATGGACATGAGACTTCGTGAACCTGTGACGTGTGATTACATTGGGTGGGGAGAGATTTACCATACAAAAGGCTGATTATATATATATAATACTTTACTGGAAGTGTCACGTCCCGCACCCGGAAATTCGGGCACGAGTGCGTGGGTACGTCCAGCCTACGCCGCAGTGTCGGCGGTAGTACGCTGTCTAGGGCATGATCACAGGTGATAAATCTAGCTCATTCACAATAATTAAATAGGCAAGGAAAAAAATAGCAGGAAAAAAATGCTAAGATTTTATAACCAAAATATGATAATCAGATCCAGAGTTTATTACAGAACCATTGATTATATCGGGGACAAACCTGATTACTAAGATGAAAGGAAATAAATAACTAAGGCTAACTACTCTGCAGGAGTAGTCTCCTGGGTGGGAACCGGCTCTGCAACTGTATCACCTGCTGTCTCAGAGGGTCCATAATAGGTGGGGGCAAGGTTCTCGTCATCGCCTAAACAACGGATCCAGTCAGGAAAGGAGCAAAGTACACAATGCACAACAAGATTTAAACTAAATATTTGTGACAGGTAGAAAATAACTGACTAAGCATTATGTTGAGAAATGCGTAAGTAAGTAGTAAAATTAACTGAGAAATAATGCTATAAAACAAGACTAGAAGTAAAATATGATTGATTGCTATAAGCCAGAAATCTGAGTAAAACAGGAATAAAATGTGACAAGAAATATAACTGTAACAAGACAGGAACTTATGTGCGTGAACTTGTGTATTTAGAATACCTAGTTGGCATGTAGGGGTTTATAAGGCTAATAGGGCCGTCATAGACGACTAGTACACAATGATTACGGGAATAATCAAGTATAAGGCTGATGGTACAATCGCGTACCAACAGCTGGTACACAGTGATTACAGGGGGAAAGGGTAAACTACATGCCTTCTAGTATTCTCCCACCCGACATGAAAAGCAAGACATGAAATACAGTATCCAAGACATGAAATTCAGTATTCTAGCACTACGTGTAGTCATCAAGGGTACTAGTAGAGCAGAAAATTAACTATCACAATATAAAGATTAAACTTGAAGTGCAGGTACTTGCCTGTTGTTTGGATCTGATTAATATGGTTCATTGGGGAAAAAATCCAGAGATGAGTCCAAAAGCTGAAATAGACATTACCATCATGCTCAGAAGATGTCAAATAGCGAGAAACGCCTGTCCTTGGGTCCAATTTGGAGACAAGGACAAAAACGGTAGTTTCGGGCAAAAACGGGGTCCGCCGGTGGGCCCGCTTTGCACCGAAAAACGTGTCCGGGTCAACGGTCTCCAATTTCACCAAACTTAGTGTCAACAGGTCAGGAACGCTGATACAAACCCAACGGAACTTCCAGATTTGGATTCCGATGAGCCGAACACAAAATCGCCCGTCGAGCGGGGCCTGTGGGGCCTACGACACGCGATTTCGCCAACGTTCTCAGAATCGAACCAAACTTGACCCACAGGACCAGCGTATCGCTACGAGTCCGATGGCGCAAGTTTCGTCTCGATCTGACGAGTGTACACGAAGTTAGGGCAAATTACAGAAAGGGCGGATACGGGGCGATGTCCGCGGATACGCGTTGATTCCGGTGTGCACGCACACCCGAATCAGCTTCCACGAAATCTCACACATCCGTATCGACGATGCGCATGTATCTGTAAAGACCGCACGCGACCAAGTCGTCCCGTTTGGCGGGGCGCACTCAGTTCCGGGGTGAAATAGGGTCTGTTTTTTCCTGTTTTTGGATCGCGGGGTGCGATCACCACAGGACGCGATGTCCCGAACAGTTTGTCCGGACACCGAGAGGGTCATACAGGCTTCACAACGCAATTTGCGGAATTGAAAACAGAGTTACGAGGCGAAAGTTACACGCACCTGAAGGGGACCCGAAAATCAGGGTCGAGACGTGTCCGTGTCGTGTCCGACACGGAATCCAAATTAGGGTTAGGGTTAGGGCTTCTGGCCGGCTACGGCGGCTGAGGGCGTCGCTGCGGTGGGGGAGGCCGACCGGAGGGCTCGGGCTGCGCCGGCGAGCTTGGCGGAGGCGGCGCAGAGGCCGGAGGCGGCCGGAGCGGCTGGAGTTGGTGCCGCTGCTGCTGCTCGTCGGTGGAGAAGACGAGGGAGGCAGAGGGGGAAACTGCGGGCGGCGACGACGTCGGCGGAGCTGGTGGGAGGTGGTGGAGGGCGGCACAGCCTAGGGCGGAGCCAGGGGGAGAGGGCGGAGGCTAGGCCGGTGGAGGTCGATCGGAGGGGGGGGTTTAAAGGGGAAGAAGGAGGCTGGGGTGGCCGGCTAGGCGGAGGGAGAAGCGGAGGAGGGGAGGTCGTGGCCGCGGGGTGCGGGGCTGCGTGGCCGGGCGGGGCGCCGCGTGGCCGAGCGTGGCGGCGGAGGAAGCGGGCGCCGGCGCGGTTCAGGCGGGGGAGAGAGCTGGGGGAGAACGGGTCGTTAGCGGTGCGGGTCGGGTTCGGCAGACCCGACCCGATAAGGTTGATGGGCCGCGGGGACTGGGCCG
Source organism: Iris macrosiphon (assembly GCA_036927795.1). Taxonomy (NCBI): domain Eukaryota; kingdom Viridiplantae; phylum Streptophyta; class Magnoliopsida; order Asparagales; family Iridaceae; genus Iris; species Iris macrosiphon. The sequence continues at coordinate 200,496,959 of JAYESA010000008.1, forward strand.
GGTGTCTGTGGGCTGGGCCGGGCTGATATTTAATAAGAAATAATAATAATAATAATAATATTAAATAATAATAATAATAATAATAATAATTAGTTAATTAAATAAATAATTAGTTTAAATAGTTTTTAGGTATTCAAAAATAGGTCTGAGGCCCAATAAATTCCAGAAAAATTACCCTAAGTCCAGTTTTTTATTTTACACCCAAAAATATTATTTTCACAATATTTTATTGTTGTTTAATATCAAATAAAAATTATATAATAATTTAAAACCCTGATTTTAATTTCAGAAAATTCCCAGAAAATTCCAGAAAATTGCGAAAGATCCTAATTTTAATATTTTGAAAAAATCAGGGGCTTACAATCTACCCAACTTATAAAAATTTCATTCTCGAAATTTAAATTAGCAGGGTTCTCTCTGTCTAAACTCACTTGATTACAGTCTAACGGGTTTCTCTCAGGTGAACATTGCGGTCGCTACCCAACTTATAGTTTTACCCATATCCTCTAAGGCTGTACAACTAGTAAAGCTAGGTCTCAACTTAATAAATCAGGGTATTGAATCTTAAGTCTGTAACACAAAATACAGCACCTAGGGTCTTGTCTTAGTCATAAAGGGTTATCATCAATTCGACCGGTACGAGGGGTATGTCTAGCACTACAAATCAACTTATACCAACCACAGGTTTTGTCTTTCCGAAATGAGGGAAGACGAGGATCAATAGTAAAGAGTTTAAGGCGAGGTGGTAGAACAGAGGTATAGGGATCAAGGCGTTTAAGGAATTCTAATGGAAATTGTCAGGCGGTTATGGATTTGAGGTTCTATTCTGGTAATCATTGTTCGTATGCTCGTTAGTACAGTTATGTAACTGATACGATATGCTTGGGCGTATTTAGGGACAAGTATACTAGTCAACTATCTATCTCAATCCACGTAAGGTAGTCGTGCGAAGTGCGAATCAAAATGCACTAAGGTTGATCAGACCGTAGTACACTGATTCTGAGTAGACACTTGTATTAGTGGGGTTGATCAGGCCTCAATAATACAGGTGTCATGAACAAGCCCGATAAAGAGTAAGCTTGCAAAACTAGGCTATAAAATAGCAGCATTAGTCGAGTTTAGCAAAATTAAGTGCGCTAGATGATGATGAAAAGAGGTACAAATTTATTAAAGTTCACAAGACACATATAATAAGCACAAATAGCAAAAACCTCAAAATCTCTACAGTTATCAAATATAAAAGCATTCCCGGTTATTTAGCAAGTTTAAAATTACTAGGTTGGGGCTGAGGTCACGAACCAACAGGCACGAAAACAATACTAGGAAAAGGTATCTACGAATCACTTACGCGCATTAGCTGCTCCCAAGGTCTGCGCGTTCTCCACGGTCATCACGTAAGCTTGTCCGCGTCCTGGAGCAGCGGCACAGTCCCTCACTCGATGTGCTGTTGATCCACAATACAGACAGGCACCTAGTCTCTTCCTACAAACTTGCCAGGTGTGACCTTGTTTTTTACAAAAGCCACAAGTTGGAACTCGTTGATTCTGTCCTTGAGCTTGGTGTTGGGGTGTTGTAGCTCGAGGGAGAGGACGCTGGGTTTGCTGCGGGGACCTCTGCTGTTGTTGTTGTTGAAAAGGGCGTTTGTTGGGTCCGGCATTTCCGGTATCTCTTTCCCGTTTTAGTCACTCCTCTAAATTTTTGCTGCGGGGACCTTTGGATTGTGACACGTTTTTGTGGTGGCCCATGCAGGTCCCGACTAAATTGTTCGGTTTCAACTTAGGGACCGAACAGGCCTGCAATAAGATTGAGGATTTTTTTTAGGAAAAGCTCATCCACTTGATTGAATCATTCTTGATATTCATATCGGTTTCAAATCATTTTATTGACTTGCATCCTGCTTTGATTTCTGTGCGCCTCTTATCGGTTATTTTGAATGCAGGGAAATGGACCCACAAGCCAGCAACGAGACTCATGCAGAAACACCACAAACCGTTATGGTTACCCAAGGAAACGATGTGATACCAGTCGGTGAAGGCCAATCATCACAAGGCAGTCAAGCAAGTCAGCCTGCCTCAATAATCCGTCAAGATGACGTTCCACCCTCGACGCAGCCTACTCCACCGATGCCTTCCTTCCCACTGGGACCGCCTATGGACGAACAACAAATGTTCCGAATGTTCTACGTGATGATGCAAGCCTATCAGAAGGTTCAACAAGAAGCTCAGCAAAACCAAGCGGAGAACTTTATCGACAGAATTAGCTCGGAGTCACGGAAGCCAAGCAGTTCAAATGCAATTACCTTCGACGAGAACGTCCTTACTGCAGCACGACCTGTGGAGTGTACCACAAGGATCGAGTCTAGCCGGAAGCGGCCGTATGCGTCAGCACCAGACCACGCACAGCAGGAAAGAGCGGCAAAACGACCACAGATGAATCCAACCCAAGGGCAGAACCAACGAGCTCCCACTTGTGGCTATTGTCGGAAACAAGGTCACATTTGGAAGGATTGTAGAAATAGGCTAGGTGTCTGTCTATATTGTGGATCAGCAGCACATCAAGTGAGGGACTGTGCAGCTGCTCCAAGGACACGGACAAGCTTACGCGATGACCGTGGAGAACGTGCAGACTCTTAGAGTCACTAATGCACGTAAGTGATTCGTAGATACCGTTTTCTAGTATTATTTTAGCTTGTGCCTATTGGTTCGTGACCTCAGCCCCAACCTAGTAATTTTGAACTTGCTAATAACCTGGTATGCTTTTATATTTAATAACTGTAGAGATTGTAGAGTTTTCTGTTATTTTGCTTATTATGTGAATTTAAATTTTGTACCTCCTTTCATCATCATCTAGCGCACTTAATTTTGATGTACTTTGTTTATGCTGCTATTCTATAGCCTAGTTTTGCAAGCTTACTCTTTATCAGGCTTGTTCATGACACGTGTATTATTGGACGCGTACACTAATACAAGTGTCTGTTCAGAATCAGTGTATTACGGTCTGATCAACCTTAGTGCATTTTGATTCGCACTTCGCACGACTACTTTACGTGGATTGAGATACGTAGTGATTAGTAGACAAACATACTTGACCTAGACATGCTGAGCATATCGTATCAGTTACATAACTAAACTAATACGAGCATGCGAATAAATGACTACCAGAATAGAACCTCAATCCATAACCGCCTGACAAATCCTACTAGAATTCTTTAAATGCCTTGATCCCCATACTTCCGTTCTATCACCCCATCCTTGAACTCTTTATTATTGATCCTCGTCTTCCCTTATTTCGGGAAGACGAAATCATGTGCTTGGTATAAGTTTGATACATAGATAGTACTAGATATGCCACTTAGGCCGATCACATACTTGAGGACTAACCTTTCGTAATTGAGGACATATCATATGTGATATGATCGGCGTTGAAATTTCGAGGATTGAATGACATGAGTAACCATATTAAGGAATATTTTCTTAAAGTATATAGTCTTTTGTGATGAATGGGTAAATTCTAAGTTGGGTAGCAATACAATTGTCAACTCGAGGGGAATGTCCTTTGGATTATGACCGAGTAAGGTTAGATTGGAAGAAGCAAGCCATTCTAATTTTTTTGAAAATTTAGAGGAGTGACTAAGATGATTAATGAATTGATATCGAGGACCCAATAGTTACATCCTAGGTACATGATTTAATTTTGAATAATGAGAGTAAAATCGTCAACTTGAATTTAGAGGATGTAATTCAGACTTGAACATTGGTGGACTACACTTAAATTATTTTTCAATTTGATGATTTGAATTAAGAATTTAAAAGTTGATGGTTGGACTACCTAGTTGGAATATTGAGGATGTGAATGTAATTTAAAAGGGCTGAAACATACAAATATTGTTGGACTCGAATCACTTCTAGAGGAATTATGATAATTCGAATCGTGAGGCAAGGTCATCTTGAAAATACTATATGGACTAAAAATTAAAAATCTGCTTGTGGATAATTTGAGGAAGTAATAATCATAGGTTGAATTTTGATTGGAACAAGTAGTCGTCTTAGCCTTGAAGTGATTGCAGTGGACATGATTAGAATTTAAATTATCGCAAGGAGATTGCGATTGATGTACATGAAGGGTTAACAGAGTATGGCTTAATTTTAAATTTCGAGGACGAAATTTTTTGTAAGTTGGGTAGGTTGTAAACCCCCTGAATTTTCAAATTATTAAATCTTGGATTTTTCCCAATTTTCTGGAATTTTCTGGGAATTTTTTGTAATTAAAATCAAGATTTTCAATTAATAAATGATTTTTAATTGGCAATAAATAATATTAAAATATTATGGAAATAATATTTTTGGGTGTAAAATGGAAAACTGGACTTAGGGCAATTTTCCTGGAATTTATTGGGCCCCAGACCTATTTTTAAACACCTAAAACTATTATATTTTTATTTATTTATTTATTTATTTATTTATTCATTTAATTATTATTTAATTAAATACCCGGCCCAAACCCTCACCCGCGGCCCAGCCCAATAACTTAACGGGTCGGGTCGGGTCCGCCGACCGAACCCGCCCGACCGAACCCGTTCCGGCCCGCTACCCGCACCCTCCGCGGCCACGTCCTCCCCTCGGCCGATTCTCCGGCCACAACCCACACCCGGCAAAAACGTGTCACGACCCGCACCCGGATATTCGGGCACGAGTGCGTGGGCACGTCCAGCCTACGCCGCAGTGTCGGCGGTAGTACGCTGTCTAGGTCATTTTCTGGGATCAATAACTATCTATCTCATCCACAAATATAAACAGGCAAAGATAATCACAGGAATAAGAATGCTTGGATTTCATCATTTAATCTGTGACAATCAAATTCACAGTTAATACAAAGCCAGAAGATAAATCGGGGACAAACCCGAGTATGTGCTGAAAGAAAATAAAATAATAACTAACTGGCTACTCCTCCTCAAAAGTAGTCTCCGGAGTGGGAACCGGCTCCTCAAAGTGTCACCTGCTAACTCATAGGGGCCATAATAGGTAGGGGCAAAGTTCTCATCATCGCCTAAAACAACGGATCCAGTCAGGAAAGGAGCAAAGTACACAATGCACAACAAGATTTAAACTAAATATTTGTGACAGGTAGAAAATAACTGACTAAGCATTATATTGAGAAATGCGTAAGTAAGTAGTGAAATTAACTGAGAAATAATGTTATAAAACAAGACTAGAAGTAAAATATGATTGATTGCTATAAACCAGAAATTCGAGTAAAACAGGAATAAAATGTGACAAGAAATATAACTGTAACAAGACAGGAACTTATGTGCGTGAACTTGTATATTTAGAATACCTAGTTGGCATGTAGGGGTTTATAAGGCTAATAGGGCCGTCATAGACGACTAGTACACAATGATTACGGGAATAATCAAGTATAAGGCTGATGGTACAATCGCGTACCAACAGCTGGCATACAGTGATTACAGGGGGAAAGGGTAAACTACATGCCTCCTAGTATTCTCCCGCCCGACACGAAAAGCAAGACACGAAATACATTATTCAAGACATGAAATCCAGTGTTCTAACTCTACATATAATCATCAATGGTACTAATAAAGCAGGGAATTTATTTATCACAATATAAAGGTTAAACTTGAAGTGCAGGTACTTGCCTGATGTTTGGATCCAAATATAGTTTGGTGTCTCGGGGAAATTTCCAGAGATGAGTCCAAAAGCTGAAATAGACATTACCATCATGCTCAGAAGATGTCAAATAGCTAGAAACGCCTGTCCTTGAGTCCAATTTGGAGACAAGGACAAAAACGGCAGTTTCGGGCCAAAACGGGGTCCGCCGGTGGGCCCGCTTTGCACCGAAAAACGTGTCCGGGTCAAGGTCTCCAAATTCACCAAACTTAGTGTCAACAGGTCAGGAACGCTGATACGAACCCAACGGAACTTCCAGATTTGGATTCCGATGAGCCGAACACAAAATCGCCCGTCGAGCGGGGCCTATGGGGCCCACGACACCCGATTTCGTCAACGTTCTCAGAATCGAACCAAACTTGACCCACAGGACTAGCGTATCGCTACGAGTCCGATGGCGCAAGTTTCGTCTCGATCTGACCAGTGTGCACGAAGTTAGGGTGAATTGCAGAAAAGGCGGATACGGGGCGATGTCCGCGGATACGCGTTGATTCCGGTGTGCACGCACACCCGAATCAGTTTCCACGAAAACTCACACGTCCGTATCGACGATGCGTACGTGTCTATGAAGACCGCACGCGACCAAGTTGTCCCGTTTGGCGGGGCGTACTCAGTTCCGGGGTGAAACAGGGTCTGGTTTTTCCTGTTTTTGGATCGCGGTGTGCGATCACCACAGGACACGATGTCCCGAACAGTTTATCCGGACACCGAGAGGGTCATACAGGCTTCACAACTCAATTTGCGGAAATGAAAACGGAGCTACGAGGCAAAAGTTACGCGTACCTGAAGGGGACCCGAAAATCAGGGTCGAGACGTGTCCGTGTCGTGTCCGACACGGAATCCAAATTAGGGTTAGGGTTAGGGTTTTCGCCGGAATCCGGCGGAGGGCGGCTGCTGGGCGGCCGGGCTCGGGGGCACGCGGCGGAGGGCGGCGCGGCGAGCCGATGGGGTCGTCGGCGGCGGCTCAGGGCAGCCGGAGGCGGCGGCTGCGGCTGCTCGTGCTGCTGCGGTTGCTGGTCGACGGAGGACGGAGGAGGCAGGCGGCGCCGAGGGGGGGGGACGGCGCTGGCGGAGCTAGGCGAGACGGGGCTGGGCACGGCGGGGGTCGACGGCGGAGCGGCGGGTTAGGTGTCCGGAGTGCGGGATGAGGCGGAGGAGGAGAAAAGGGGGAGAGTTTTATAGGGGAAAGCGGCGGTTGGGGGAGGCCGAGCACGGCGGAGGCGAGGGCGACGTGGCCGCGGGAAGCGCGGCGCTGCGCGCGGCGGCCGGCACTGGACGCGGGGCTCGCCGGAAAAGTCGGACGTCGTAGCTGGGGGAAAGAGAACGTGCGGGTCGGGTGGCTAACGGGTCTGAACAGACCCGCCCGACCCGCAAGGAAGGCGGGTGACGGGTTTGCGGGCGGGTCGGGTTGGCTGACCCGACCCGACCCGAAAGAGCGGGTGACTGGGCTGGGCTGGGCTTCGGCCCACTGGGCCGGGCCGGCCCAGAAAACAAAACAAAATAAAAATAAAAATAAAAATAAATAATAAATAATAATAATAATAATAATAACAGTAAATTAACTAATTAATTAAAATTAGTTTTTAGGTATTTAAAAATAGGTCTGAGGCCCAGAAAAATCCAGAAAAATTACCCTAAGTCCAATTTTTCATTTTACACCCAAAAATGTTATTTTCATAATATTTTAATATTATTTATTGCCAATTAAAAATCATTTAATAATTGAAAAGCTTGATTTTAATTACAGAAAATTCCCAGAAAATTTCAGAAAATTGGGAAAAATCCAAGATTTAAAATTCCTACAAAATTTGGGGGTTTACAATCTACCCAACTTATAAAAATTTTGTCCTCGAAATTTAAAAATTAGCCATAATCTGTTAATCCTTCATGTACATCATTCGCAATTTTTTTGCGATAATTAGAATCCCGATCACATCCACTGCAATCATATATCCCCTAAATTCAAATTGACGATTTTACTTTCATTATTCAAGATTTAAATCATGTATCCAAGATACAACTTATTGGGTCCTCGATATCAATTCATTAATTGTTTTAGTCACTCCTCTAAATTTTCAAAATTATAATGGTTTGCTTCTTCCAATCTGACCTTACTCGGTCACGATCCAAAGGACATTCCTCTAGAGTTGACAAATGCATAGCTACCCAACTTAGAGTTTACACATTCATCACAAATGACTATATACCTTAAGAAAAATATTCCTTAATATGCTTACCAACGTCATTCAATCCTCGAACTTCAACGCCGATCACGTCACATATGATATGTCCCCAATTACGAAGGGTTAATCCTCAAGTTATGTGATCGGCCTATGTGGCATACCTAGCACTATTTATGCCAAACTTATACCAAGCACAGGATTTTGTCTTTCCGAAATAAGGGAAGACGAGAATCAATAATACGGGGTTCAAGGGTGGGGTGATAGAACAGAAGTATCGGGGTCAAGGCGTTTTAAAGAATTCAAGTGGGAATTGTCAAGCGGTTTGTGGATTGAATCCTATCTTGGTAATCCTCGTATTAATACAGTTATGCTCGGACATATCTAGAGGGAAAGTATACTAGGCAACTATATATCTCAATCTACGTAAGGTAGTGCGAAGGGCAAATCAAAATGCACTAAGGTTGATCAGACCGTAATACACTGATTCTGAATAGACAATTTGTATTAGTGTGTCGACCTACTAATACACATGTCATGAACAAGCTCGATAAAGTGTAAGCTTGCAAAACTAGGCTATAGAATAGCAGCATAAGTTAAGTACATCAAATTTAAGTGCGCTGGATGATGATGAAGAGAAGGTACAAATTATTTAAGTTCACAAAACAACTTACAATAAGCATAGTAACAAAAGACTCTACAATCTCTAGTTATCAATTATAAAAGCATACCAGGTTATTAGCAAGTTTAAAGCTACTAGGTTGGGGCTGAGGTCACGAACCAATGGGCACGAGCTAAATAATACTAGAAAATGATATCTACGAATCACTTACGCGCATTAGTTACTCTAAGAGTCTGCACGTTCTCCACGATCATGCTGGTAGAGCATCTCGTGGTGATCTTGTAGGAACCTCGTCGCTTGCTGGTAGATCTTTTACTCTGCATCCAAAATAAACGATAAAGGCGCACAGGAATCAAGGCATGATGCAAGTCAATAAAATGATTCGAAGCCGATATGAATATCAAGAGCGATTTAATCAAGGGGATGAGCTTTCCTAAAATCCTCAATCTTATTGCAGGCCTGTTCGGTCCCTAAGTTGAAACTGAATAATTTAGTCGTAGACCTGCATGGGCCACCACAAAAACGTGTCACGACCCGCACCCGGATATTCGGGCACGAGTGCGTGGGCACGTCCAGCCTACGCCGCAGTGTCGGCGGTAGTACGCTGTCTAGGTCATTTTCTGGGATCAATAACTATCTATCTCATCCACAAATATAAACATGCAAAGATAATCACAGGAATAAGAATGCTTGGATTTCATCATTTAATCTGTGACAATCAAATCCACAGTTAATACAAAGCCAGAAGATAAATCGGGGACAAATCCGAGTATGTGCTGAAAGGAAATAAAATAATAACTAACTGGCTACTCCTCCTCAAAAGTAGTCTCCGGAGTGGGAACCGGCTCCTCAAAGTGTCACCTGCTAACTCATAGGGGCCATAATAGGTAGGGGCAAAGTTCTCATCATCGCCTAAAATAACGGATCCAGTCAGGAAAGGAGCAAAGTACACAATGCACAACAAGATTTAAACTAAATATTTGTGACAGGTAGAAAATAACTGACTAAGCATTATGTTGAGAAATGCGTAAGTAAGTAGTGAAATTAACTGAGAAATAATGTTATAAAACAAGACTAGAAGTAAAATATGATTGATTGCTATAAACCAGAAATCCGAGTAAAACAGGAATAAAATGTGACAAGAAATATAACTGTAACAAGACAGGAACTTATGTGCGTGAACTTGTATATTTAGAATACCTAGTTGGCATGTAGGGGTTTATAAGGCTAATAGGGCCGTCATAGACGACTAGTACACAATGATTACGGGAATAATCAAGTATAAGGCTGATGGTACAATCGCGTACCAACAGCTGGCACACAGTGATTACAGGGGAAAAGGGTAAACTACATGCCTCCTAGTATTCTCCCGTCCGACACGAAAAGCAAGACACGAAATACATTATTCAAGACATGAAATCCAGTGTTCTAACTCTACATATAATCATCAATGGTACTAATAAAGCAGGAAATTTATTTATCACAATATAAAGGTTAAACTTGAAGTGCAGGTACTTGCCTGATGTTTGGATCCAAATATAGTTTGGTGTCTCGGGGAAATTTCCAGAGATGAGTCCAAAAGCTGAAATAGACATTACCATCATGCTCAGAAGATGTCAAATAGCTAGAAACGCCTGTCCTTGGGTCCAATTTGGAGACAAGGACAAAAATGACAGTTTCGGGCCAAAACGGGGTCCGCCGGTGGGCCCGCTTTGCACCGAAAAACGTGTCCGGGTCAAGGTCTCCAAATTTACCAAACTTAGTGTCAACAGGTCAGGAACGCTGATACGAACCCAACGGAACTTCCAGATTTGGATTCCGATGAGCCGAACACAAAATCGCCCGTCGAGCGGGGCCTGTGGGGCCCACGACACGCGATTTTGTCAACGTTCTCAGAATCGAACCAAACTTGACCCACAGGACCAGCGTATCGCTACGAGTCCGATGGCGTAAGTTTCGTCTCGATCTGACGAGTGTGCACGAAGTTAGGGTAAATTGCAGAAAAGGCGGATACGGGGCGATGTCCGCGGATACGCGTTGATTCCGGTGTGCACGCACACCCGAATCAGTTTCCACGAAAACTCACACGTCCGTATCGACGATGCGTACGTGTATGTGAAGACCGCACGCGACCAAGTCGTCCCGTTTGGCGGGGCGTACTCAGTTCCGGGGTAAAACAGGGTCTGGTTTTTCCTATTTTTGGATCGCGGTGTGCAATCACCACAGGACGCGATGTCCCGAACAGTTTGTCCGGACACCGAGAGGGTCATACAGGCTTCACAACGCAATTTGCGGAAATGGAAACGGAGCTACGAGGCGAAAGTTACGCGTACCTGAAGGGGACCCGAAAATCAGGGTCGAGACGTGTCCGTGTCGTGTCCGACACGGAATCCAAATTAGGGCTAGGGTTAGGGTTTTCGCCGGAATCCGGCGGAGGGCGGCTGCTGGGCGGCCGGGCTCGGGGGCACGCGGCGGAGGGCGGCGCGGCGAGCCGATGGGGTCGTCGGCGGCGGCTCAGGGCAGCCGGAGGCGGCGGGTATTCGGGCACGAGTGCGTGGGCACGTCCAGCCTACGCCGCAGTGTCGCCGGAATCCGGCGTAGGCTGGACGTACCCACGCACTCGTGCCCGAATATCCGGGTGCGGGTCGTGACACATTTTTGTGGGAAGTGCCTTAGACTCTGACACAGAGCTTTGGTACCGTACTGGCCCTTCGAGAGAATACTGCTATGGGTTTTCCCGACACAGATCCTATAGTAGTCTCAGCCCGAGTATGACTAAAACTCTCACTTGCATATCACTTAGCTGGTTATATATTTACCCTATTGTTTCATTTATTTGCTGCACTGCATTTATTTTGGCATGAGTTATTTTGTACCTTGCTATGTCCCTTGAGGACCTGGATCTGGATTATGTCTCCAGGGTTAGCAGAAGATATCTATCCTGAGGTGTACGGAACAGGAGCACTTCTCAGAGCAGTACCAGGAACCGAGGACGAGGTGATAGCTGAGGATTTCTCCTGAGTATATGCACATTTTATACTCAGTTATTTCTATTGTTAGACTCTTTATTTCCAGTTTATTGAGTTGATGTATCAAACTCATTGTCGGGTTGTTCTCCGACTTATGTTTTAATCAAGACTTGTTAATGCTTTATAATTCTGATATTGTTGTATTCATTTCTATGGATGAGATTAGCAGACCCTTATTGTTGTTTTACAGCTTAAGTACATCCTGATGGGTCCATTAAATTTGGTTGTCCATCGATGTGTGCTTCTGGCCATTGCCACGTGGCAAGTCCCTCGCTATTTTTGGATGGGGCGTGACAAGGAGGGAAGGATGCGATTTGGGTCATCGAAGACAGGTTGACCAAATCGGCCCACTTTCTACCATTCAAAGAGGGTACGTCTACGTAGGGACTAGCAGAGATGTATGTACGGAGGGGCTGACCCATCTCTCTATTTTTTTACCCGATGTTAGACTAAAGCTCACTACCTAATATAACACTTAACAAAGTTCGTCAAACGGTGATACTGATTATCCCATAATACTTTTAGATATGGTCAATTTGGCACAAACTGGACCTTGTTTCGATATCTCAGTCAAAAGTTATGATATTTTAAAGTTTTAAATTTTATACTTTTGTCTGTAACTTGTACGTCTTGCTTCGGGTGAAAATTCTTTCTACACGAATTGTGTTATTCTCGTCGAAAACATACAAATCAACCTATTGTTTGACGAAAAACGATTTTTAAACAAATAGTTATGGCCGCTCGAAGTCTGCTCGACGACAGATTTTTATTTTCTTATGGCAGATTTTTTTTTAATTTTTGGATGTTCAATGATAGCATATTTTATTTTGGATGTTAAATTTTATTTTTTTTCTAATTTATTTAAAAAAATTATTGCTACAACAATTTTGTTTAAAAAAAACTAAACCTAAATAAAACTAAACATAAGCACATTAAAAAACAAAAATCAAACCCAATTATCCCAAAAAATCAACAAAAAAATACATTAAAAAAAAACACCGTCAGAATTTTGCCTACCCAGTTGGCGAAATTTGACAAATATATATAAAAAAAATTATATTTTTGTCATTCCAGATGGCGAAAGCTTTCGTGACTTCAAGTTTTTCCAAAATAGTTTCATTTTAGTTAATTTATTTAAAAATATTTTCTGTACAACATATTTTTTGTAAGTTTTACTATATTTGGTATAAAATATAATTTTTCTGAAAATATGAAACTGGGTATTAAAATTAAGTTTATAGAAATTTTTTTTTGAGCATATTTTTCTAAATCGACCATGTATATAGAGAGAGAGAGTGGAGGGGATCGGGATTCTGACAATTTTGTATCTCCAAAACATTTTTATGATCACAACCGTTAGATTTTGTTTAAGTCATATAATATTAACCATTGATTTGAATGGTTCAAATCAACGGTTAAGAATATATGACTTAAAAAAGATTCAACGACTCTGATCATGAAAAAAAAATTAAAATACATGAGAGTGAAGATCCCGATCCCTCCGCTATATATATATATATATATATATATATATATATATATATATATATATAATAAAGTTGGATAGAGTTCAGCTGTAGTTGAGTATGTGTCAGATTTTTTGGGATCATGTTCATGTCTGGTTTAGGTCTAAGTCAACTTTGGGTCGACTTAAGTCAGGACAAGTTCTTCTCGAGTCTAAGTTAGGGTTGGGTTGGCCATGGTTCGTGGATTTTGCATCCGATCGAGTTGGGTCGGATGAGACTTGTGTTTAGTCGGATTTGAGTCGAGTTCGGATCAGATTTTGGCGGAGTTAGGTTGGGTTCCACGTGTTGATGGAGAGAGTTTGATAATTTAAAATATGGTTATTCTTGTCATGGGGGGAATAACCAATATTTGGGATAATATTCTCTTCTATGCTGCTAGAATTATGATGTACAAGAAATACATTATTCTAGAAGTTCTCCGTTAGACTTATAAGAAGCACGAGGGAATGATACAACGTACCGTCTTATGGTTGAAGATAGAAATACATATTTTTTGTGTTTGTCTTTTATATCTTATATTCTTTGTATAGAAATATGTATTCTTTGTATAGAAATATGTATTCTTGTTCTTAAATCAAAGAAATCTTATATTCTTTGTATAGAAATATGTATTCTTTGTATAGAAATATGTATTCTTGTTCTTAAATCAAGAAAATCTTATATTCTTTGTATAGAAATATGTATTCTTGTTCTTAAATCAAGGAATCTTTTATATTTTTGATTCTCTCGCAATCTCTATATAAATATTTGGATGATAAAACATTATACAAGTCAATAACAAATAGAGAGCATAGAGGGGAAACTAAAAATGAAGACCATTTTTCTTGTTCTATTATCAATCGTTCACCTTGCCATTGTTTTTAGAGTGTCCGTTGATGCTTATTCAACTAAAACACCACAACAGATGTGGTCGTCGTCGCCGCCACCGTCCGGAGCATGGATGCCCATTGACAGCCCAAACGTATCGCCTATCGTCAATAAACTTGGGAAGTTTGCTGTCAGCGAGGCCGAGCGCACGAAGAAGTTAAATATTTCGTTCGTCGAAGTGGTAGGTGGGGAGAGCCGCAGCAGCGTAGAAGCGAGTGAGTTCCATCGCAGCAGCGTAGAAGCGAGTGAGTTCCGTCTTAGAATTAAAACCCGTCTCGTAGGCACTCACGATCATTACCGAGTCTATTATGCTTATGTAATGTGGCTTCGTTCCACCGATGCTAAGAAGCTCAAATCCTTCGAGCCCCTTTACTGACTTTATGAAACATGTAACAAAATAGTTGTTGTAACATGGACCCCAACAAGGATATGAAATGTCAAAGGAGATTGTTTTGTGTTGCATGTCATGGTGTATATTAGGCCTCACTTGGCCAAGAGCTCCTGAACCCATATGGAGCCCGAACCAGTATCGGAAAAAATTGGGCCAGGTTTAGTCGGGTCGGGTCCAAACTCAGACCCTGATTGTCCGGTTTTTAATTTTTTTTTTAAAAAAGGAAGGGGGGGGGGGGGGGGGGGGGGGGGGGGGGGGGTACGCTATGACTTTTGAGTCTTTTATTATAGTTAAAAAAAATATATTAATTAAAGATATTATTTTTATCGTATAAGTGTTTGTCGATATGACTTATGTTCAATGTCTTTCGATATCATGTTCATTATAAGTTATGTAGCCTAGTGTCCATTGAGGTTGCGCAGGTTGAGGTCCTTATACCCCCTGAGGTTGCGATGCGGGTTGAGATCATTGTACCCTCTGAGGCGGGTTGAGATCCTTATAACCCCTTGTGGTGCGGATTGAGGTTGCTTATCTTGTTTTTGTTGTGGTAGTTGTTCATTTTGTATGACGGTGAAAAAAAAAATAGCTACTTCATTGGATATAACACGAGATTGCTTGCAAGTATTATAAGAGAATAAATTTTGTGGTAAATTTGGATGGTTTAAATTATATTAATAAATAACGAAAACGACCTCATATATCCTTAGAATATAGTTGTTATATGAATATTTTGATTATTTTCAGTAAAAGGACCGAAATACTTAGTATTAACGTTCACAAACGACTAGATAATGGAGGTATTTTAATAAAAAAATCTCCTCCAAAGTACTAATATGGATGTTGGAGAGGTTTACCAAAATACCTCTAAGATTTATCTTAGAGGTTTATAGGAGATAAAACAGTAAAACAATCTTAAAAAATAAAAATAAAACCGAAATGGTTGGCTGGAAGAAATTTCTGATGGAATTCATATAAATACGGTGGATAAAGCATTATGGTGGTACAAGTAACAACCAAAGAGCATATAGGATTTTTTGTAACAACCAAAGAGCATATACCTAACATATAGTGGTACAAGTAACAACCAAAGAGCATATAAATACTGGGCATCTTGAATTTTCAGAGCAAATTTCATGGTATCGAGGATTATCGGGTCGATTGTAGATTGATGGTCTCCTTTTTTCGCTCTTTTGTGAGCAAGGTTGGATCCGGTCGATATATAAATAAATATATATATTAAAAAATATTTGTAAGAAAGATGATAGGTAAGGGTACGGTGGTTTTTTTAGAATTTTATAATATCCTATTACTTTTTCAGTTAACCTAGATTAAATTATTTTTTATGTTATAAATTTTAAATGGACGGTTCGTGGGCCGGTTTTTGTATCGTCCAGATTTAGTCCGAGTCAGATTCCAGTCCGAAGCTATTCGGACATGGATTCGAAGGTTTGACTTAAAACTCCGGTAAGATTCCGATCCATCTTCTTTTCCGGACGGATCCGATCCAGTCCAAAACTAGGCCAGATCAACTCTGGGCCTTCATATCACCAACCATTAAGGACTTACCTATATGAGAGATCGTGAAGGCCGCGACTATGGGACAGGGCAATCCCAGACAACTCTCATGAATGTGAAAAAGTGCGTATGGCCATTTAAAAGTGCCACCCGATAGACCAAGGACCTCTAGCGTACTATGTATGCTATTTTTCTAAATCTGGCTCAAGAAGTCTAATTCAAGGCATAGTCCATCAAGCACTTCTTCAGATTAAGGCAATAGTCACTACGTGAGATTCAAGACTGTAGTCCATCTCATCTATGCATAGTATTTTACTGCCCAGATGCTCTCTCTCTCTCTCTCTCTCTTTACTTCACTCTTATCTCTGTTTCGGAACTTGGTTTTTTTTTTTTTTTTTTGGGGGGGGGGGGGGGGGGGGAGGGATTGTTAGAACCATTGCTCAAAAAACTAACTTCACTTTTAGTCCCACATCGGTTAGGGTGTTTGATCTATGTGTGTATATATTAGTTTGTCTCATTTACTTGCTTGAATGCTTGTGGGGGTTGGACCCTTGGGCCACGCGTGCGCCGCCGCCCGGCCCGGCTCGGCTCGGTTCGGTTCGGCGTGCGTAACGGGTGCGGGTACCAAATGCCAAATGCCGATTCAATTTTCTCTTCGGGTTCGGGCTGAGACCCTAAAATTCTTTTTGCTCCTCTTCAATTTTTTTCGTTTAATATTCTGAACGTTGGAGAATAAATTTGTCCGTTACTATTTAATTTTGAACCGTTAATACATTATGTGTCCAGATTCATTCTCCATGTGTCTGTGTAACGGCTGAATTAATAGCAAATTAATTCAGACCGTTACATATTGGATGGATTCTTATATATGAATGTTTTTTCTTTGAAAACGGGATCAGAAATATTTTTCTCCAAAAACTTGCTGCCAACATATTATTCTGTCAATTCTTCGTCGTTTTACTAGTATCCAAGCTCTGGGCAGAGCTAAGTCCTGGTCATTCTGTCACGCCCCAGTCCCAAAATACCGAGGGACCGGACGCGTGATAATGGCCAGCAGCACACACCGATGGACAAACCCAATTTAATGGATCCATCGGGACATGCTTAAGCTATAGTACAACAATAAGTAGGTCCAATGATACAAGTCACAGTCTATACTAATCTCATCCACAACAGATAATCACAGATCAAATGCCAGAATAATGCAAATAAAATAAACTGACATATCTAAATAAAAGTGTCTCGGAGAAAATCCGAGAATAAGTCTGATACATCAATGCAATAGACTGGAAATAAAATAACTAGAAACAGAAATAAATGAGTAATCTCAAGCCAATACCCAGGAGAAGTCCTCTGGCACAATCTCGTCCTCGGGTGTCGGTACAGCTCCTGTATCAGCTCCTGCTGTTGTCCCGTATACCTCGGGATAGATCTCGTCTGCAAATCCTAGGGACATAATCCGGATCCAGGTCCTCAGGGGACATAGCAAGGTACAGAAAATACAAGCCAAAATAAATGCAGTGCAGCAAATAATGAAATAAATAGGGTAAGTATGTAACCATCTATGTAAAAATGCAAGTGAGAGCATCACGAGTACTCAGGCTGAGCCACTACAAGCTCTGTGTCGGGGAGGCGGTAGCAGTAATAATGAGTAATGGGCCAAGCTCGGGCTTCAGAGTCTTGTGCCTCACAATAATATGGGGTTTATATATATAATCAGTCTGTAGCCTGTGTGTCTCTCCCCACCCAATGTAACCACACGTCTCATGTCCACGATACATCATGTCCATGTCACGCACAATCATATCTAATACAGCCAGTCATATAATGTCTATGGATATAATGTATATGTCATAAAGTCTGTATCCTATACAGAATCACCATGAATATCTCAGAAAGATCCTGTCCATGAATAGTGTCAAGTGTCCTGGGTTATAGTGTACTTGATAAGACAAGTACGAGAATATAAAGGGTCACGAATGTCCATCTCTAGATGACAATACACAATACCGCATACAGTGTTGGCACCCGACTAATAATCGGACGCTAAGTAAGTCACACGGTCTTAGGTCAAGCATGCACAGCACTATAAATAAAGCAAGGAAATATGCAACAAGAACTGCACAGTCAGCAAGGTATACTTGCCCACTGATGTATAACTAAGTCAAGGAAATAAGTAGCAAAGCTGCAGGATTTGGCAAGGTACACTTGCCTGTGGTTCTGGCTCCAACGGTAGCTCTGATCTCAGTGTGATTTGCAGAGACTCCTCCGGTTGCTGAAATAAACATCACCATTAGATTCAGAAAATATCAAATAGCTAGAAATGCCTGTCCTTGGGTCCAATTTGGACACAAGGGCAAAAATAACAGTTTCTGGTCAAAGCGGGGTCCACATGTGGGCCGCTTTGCACCAAAAAATGTGTCAGGGTCAAAGGTCTCCAAATTCGTCAAACTTAGTGTCAATAAGTCAAGAACAATGATACGAACCCAACGGAACTTCCAGAATTGGATTTTGATGAGCCGATCACAAAATCGCCCGTCAAGTAGAGCCTATGGGGCCCACGATACGCGATTTTGTCAACGTTCTCAGAATCGAACCAAAATTGGGTCACAAGACCAACGTATTGCTACGAGTCCGATGGCACAAGTTTCGTCTCAATCTGACGTGTGTACACAAAGTTACAGCGTATTCCAGAACTGGCAGATACGGGACGTTGTCGGCGGATACGCGTTAATTCCGGTGTGCACGCACATCCAAATCAACTTCTGCAAAATTCTGCACGGCCGTATCAACGACGCGCACGTTTCGGTAAAGATCGCGTGCGACCAAGTCGTCCCGTTTGGCGGGACGCACTCAGTTCCGGGGTGAAATAGGGCGTTGGTTTTCCTGTTTTTGGATCGCGGTTTGCGATCACCACAGGAAGCGACGCACCGAGCGGGTTGCACGGGCATCGAGAGGTCATACAGTCTACGCGTCATAACTGACGGAATCGAAAATGGGGCATCGATGAGAGAGGAAACGATACCTGAATAGGGCTCCGTGAAGACTGATTCTTCGTGTCCGAGTGTCTGCTTCGTGTCCTGCGTCTACCGCGTCCGGGATGCTGCTGTGTCCGTGTCCACTGCCCTAGGGTTTAGGGTTCTGGTCTGGAGACAGCGGGGTCGTCGGTCAGCGGGGCGGCCGGAGATCGGCGAGGCTGCGCGGGGCTCGAGGCGGCAGGTCGAGGGGAGGAGACGGCGGAGAGGTGGTGGAGATGGTGAGGCGAGGTGGTTCTGGGGTCGTCTAGGCGGGTGCTGCGGGCGGACTCGTCGAGGGTCGGCTGGGAGTTAGGGCGGTGGATGGTGGAGCTCGTAGGGTGCTGCACAGGGGAGAAGTCGAGGATGATGGTGGTGGTGATGCTGCGTTGGCTCCGGCGGGTTGGGGGCAGGTTGTGGTCGAGGAGGATGACAGGGAGTAGGGAGGAGCTCAGGGGTGGAGGTCGATCGGGATGAGGAGAAGAGGTGGTGGCGTGCTGGTGGTTCAGGCCGACGGAGATGAAGTGGTCGAGCGGGGCTAGGGCTAGAGCTAGGTCGACTGCGGCGGAGAGGATGACGGGGGTGAGGCGAGGTCGTTCTGGGAGGAGGAGGAGGAGGGGTGTGGAGCGGCGGCTGGGAGTCGGGGAGTTAGGGTTCAGGGGAGTCTGCGGGTCAAAGACGGCAAGCAGAGGAGAGAGGGTGTTGACGGCGGGGCTGAGATGAGGGAGAGGGGCTCGGGGTGCGTCCGGGCGGCGCGAGGAGGAGGAAAGTGGAGGAGGGGATATGCAGAGGGGAAGAGAGACGGAGACGGGGCTGGGCACGGCGAGGGGAGGAGGAAGATGAGGTCGACGAGGAAGAGGGGAGAGGAGGTCGTTGGTGGTGGTGCTCCAGGCGGGCCGGAGGAGAGAGGAGGACGACGAGGGTGGATGGAGATGGCTGGGGGATTCGAGGCGGGGCGGCTGCTGTGGCTGGATCGAGGAGAGAGGCGTCGGGGTGGTCTTGTCCGGCGGAGCTAGGGTTTCGTCGAGGGTGGCCGGGAGGAGGTAAAGGGATTAGGATTTCGGCGAGGCTGCGACGGGGATTAAATAGCCTATCGGAACAGTGAATCCGATTGAGTTTACGACTTGGGGTTTAACGGGTTTGGGTCGGGTCGGGTTCAATATGAATCCGGCCCGATCCGCTAATGTTTAAGTGCGGGTTTGGGTCTGCGGGTTTCGGGTCGGGTTTAGATCCGACCCGACCCGATAAGGCTGGGTTCGGTTTAGTGAACCGAGTCTGGGTTGGTTTGGGTTGGTTTGGTTCAATTGAACCGGGTTTATTTCAGGGTTTAATTGGTTTATTTATTTAATAGTTTTTAGGTCTTTAAAACTGCTTCCGGAGTCCAATTAATTCACAGAAAATTAACCTATGTCCGGTTTTCCATTTTACACCATAAAATATTATTTCCATAATATTTTAATATTAATTAACTCAATTAAAAATTATTTAATTACCAAAAGCCTAGATTTTAATCCCAGAAAAATCCCAGAAAATTACGGAAAATTATAAAAAATCCAAATTAATAATTACTGAAAATCAGGGGGCTTACAATCTACCCAACTTATAAAAATTTCGTTCTCAAAATTAAAATATGGTAGGGTTCTCTCTATCCAATCTCACTTGATTACAGTCTAAAGGATTCCTCTCAAGTGAACATTGCGGTCTCTACCCAACTTAGAATTTACCCATCTATCATCTAAGGCTATACATCTAAATAAAGCTATGCCCCAACTTATTTAATCATGTTATTGAATCCTCAAGTCTTTAACACCAAACATATCACCTATGATATTCCCTTAATCATATATAAAAGGGTCATCAACAATGCGACCGGCCTGTGGGGTAGTACTGTCTATATATCAAACTTATACCAAGCACAAGGTTTCGTCTTTCCGAAATAAGGGAAGACGAAGATCAATAATAAAGAGTTCAAGGGTGAGATAATAGAATAGAAGTATCAGGATCAAGGCGTTTAACGAATTCAAATGGGATTTGTCAAGACAATTGTGGATTAAAATCCTATTCTGGTAATCATTTGTTCGCATGCTCGTATAATTAGTACAGTTATGTAACTGATACGATTTGCTCAAACATATTTAGAGGGCAAGTATACTAGTCGACTATATATCTCAATCCATGGGAAGTAGTCGTGCGAAGAGCAAACCAAAATGCACGAAGGTTGATCAGATCGTAATACACTGATTCTGAATAGACAATTGTATTAGTGTGTCGACCCAATAATACATATGTCATGAACAAGCTCGATAAAAGGATAAGCTTGCAAAACCAGGCTATATTAGCAGCATAAGTCAAGGTAGTACAACAAATATAAGTACGCTAGATGATGATGAAAGGAGGTACAACTTAATTCAAGTTCACAAAATAACACAAAATAAGCATAATAACAAAAGACTCTACAATCTCTACAGTTATCCATTATAAGCAAGTTCAAAATTACATAGGTTAAGGCTGAGGGCACGAACCAGTAGGCACGAGATAAAACAAATCTATAAACAGATAACTACGAAAAGTTACGCGCATTAGCTACTCCATGGGTCTGTGCGTCTTCCAAAGTCATCGCTGGAGCTTGTTCACGTTCTTGCAGTTGATTCCTCTGCTGCTGTTGAGCCTGTTGGAAGAGTGTTGTTTGTGGTGCCAAGGGTGGCCTCGGCTGATTTTCTCCTGGGACTGGTGGTCTGACTCCTTCAACTCTCGTTTGCGGTGCTTCCAATGTTAGAGAGGCTAGCCTTGGTGCTGGTAACGCTTGTTGGTTTACCATTGGTGCTCTTTCTCGACGCTCAGGGCATTCCTTTACTAAATGCTGACTGGATCCGCAAGCTAAGCATAATTTCCTTTTTTATCTGCACTCGTTCTCTATATGGCCTCGCCTGCAACAATATGGACAGACAGGTAGTACTTGCGGAGGTGCTTCTGGTGACTGGTGCATGTGAGACTTTCTTGCAATTTCTTCCTGGGGTGCTTCGGCTGGTGCTGATGTGGCTGGTTGATGAATCATCAATGCTTTCTCTCGATGCTGAGAACAGTCCTTAGCTAAGTGTTGATTGGTTATGCAAATCAAGCATAATCCTAACTTGCGTCTGCACTCCTTATTAATATGGCCTATCTTGCGACAATACTGACAGGTAGGCAGTACTTGCGGAGATGCTTCTGGCGGCTGGTGCATGGGAGAACTCTTTGCAATTTCTTCCTGTGGTTCTCCGGCAGGTGCTGATGTGGCTGGTTGATGAATCATCACTGTTTTCTCTCGACGTTCAGGGCAATCCCTTACCGAATGCTTTTTGGATCCGCAAGATAAACATCGTCCCAATCTGCGTCGGCATTCTTTAGCGAAATGGCCTACCTTGCCACAGTAGTGACAAGTAGGAAGGACTAGTGCAAGTGGTGTAGATGCTCTCTGTGGTGGGTTCATCTGTGGTCGCTTTGCAACTCTTTCTTGTTGTGCTTGGTCTGTTGCTGATGCATACGACCGCTTCTGGCTGGACTATATCCTTGTGTTGCACTCCATGGGTCGTGCTGTAGTAAGAACATCCTCGTCTAAGGTAGTTGCATTTGAACTGATTAACTTCCATAATTTTGAGCTAAATCTGTCGATGAACTACTCCGCTTGGTTTTGCTGAGCTTCTTCTTGAACCTTCTGATGGGCTTGCATCATCGCGTAGAACATTCGAAACATTTGTTGTTCGTCCATAGCCTGCCCTTGTGGAATGGTAGACATCGGTGGAGTAAACTGCGTCGATGGTGGAACGTCCTCTTGCTGGATTCTCGAGGTATGCTGATTTGCTAGACTACGTTGTTGTGATGATTGACCTGCACCAACTGATGTCACTTCATCTTCGTGGTTAACCACAACACCTTGTGGTGTTCCTGGATGAGTCTCTTCGCCGGCTTGTGGATTCATTTCTCTGCAATCAAAAATAAACTACAAGAAGCGTACAGGAATCAAGATAGGATGCGAGTCAAGAAATAATTCGAATCCGATACAGATATCAAGAACATTTCAAGCAAGTTGATGAGATCCTAGAAACTTATCATATTCTTATTGCAGGCTTGCTCGATCCCTAAGTTGAAACCGAACAATTTAGTCGTAGACCTGCATGGGCCACCACAAAAACCATGTCACGCCCAGTCCCAAAATACCGAGGGACCGGACGCGTGATAATGGCTAGCAGCACACACCGATGGACAAACCCAATTTAATGGATCCATCGGGGCATGCTTAAGCTGTAGTACAACAATAAGTAGGTCCAATGATACAAGTCACAGTCTATACTAATCTCATCCACAACAGATAATCACAGATCAAATGCCAGAATAATGCAAATAAAATAAACTGACATATCTCAATAAAAGTGTCTCGGAGAAAATCCGAGAATAAGTCTGATACATCAATGCAATAGGCTGGAAATAAAATAACAAGAAACAGAAATAAATGAGTAATCTCAAGCCAATACCCAGGAGAAGTCCTCTGGCACAATCTCGTCCTCGGGTGTCGGTACAACTCCTGTATCAGCTCCTGCTGTTGTCCCGTATACCTCGGGATAGATCTCGTCTGCAAATCCTGGGGACATAATCCAGATCCAGGTCCTCAGGGGACATAGCAAGGTACAGAAAATACAAGCCAAAATAAATACAGTGCAGCAAATAATGAAATAAATAGGGTAAGTATGTAACCATCTATGTGAAAATGCAAGTGAGAGCATCACGAGTACTCAGGCTGAGCCACTATAAATAAAGCAAGGAAATATGCAACAAGAACTACACAGTCGGTAAGGTATACTTGCCCACTGATGTATAACTAAGTCAAGGAAATAAGTAGCAAAGCTGCAGGATTTGGCAAGGTACACTTGCATGTGGTTCTGGCTCCAACGGTAGCTCTGATCTCAGTGTGATTTGCAGGGACTCCTCCGGTTGCTGAAATAAACATCGCCATTAGATTCAGAAAATATCAAATAGCTAGAAACGCCTGTCCTTGAGTCCAATTTGGACACAAGGGCAAAAATGACAGTTTCTGGTCAAAGCGGGGTCCACATGTGGGCCGCTTTGCACCATAAAATGTGTCAGGGTCAAAGGTCTCCAAATTCGTCAAACTTAGTGTCAACAAGTCAGTAACGATGATACGAACCCAACGGAACTTCCAGAATTGGATTTCGATGAGCCGATCACAAAATCGCCCGTCAAGTGGAGCATGTGGGGCCCACGATACGCGATTTTGTCAACGTTCTCAGAATCGAACCAAACTTGGGTCACAGGACCAGTGTATTGCTACGAGTCCGATGACACAAGTTTCGTCTCGATCCGACGTGTGTACACAAAGTTACAGCGTGTTCCAGAACGGGCGGATACGGGACGTTGTCGGCGGATACGCGTTGATTCCGGTATGCACGCACATCCAAATCAACTTCTGCGAAATCCCGCACGTCCGTATCAACGACGCGCACGTTTCGGTAAAGATCGCGTGCGACCAAGTCGTCCCGTTTGGCGGGCGCACTCAGTTCTGGGGTGAAATATGGCGTTGGTTTTCCTGTTTTTGGATCGCGGTTTGCGATCACCACAGGATGCGACGCACCGAGCGGATTGCACAGGCATCGAGGGGGTCACACAGTCTACGCATCACAACTGACGGAATCAAAAACGGGACATCGAGGAGAGAGAAAACGATAACTGAACAGGGCTCCGTGAAGACTGATTCTTCGTGTCCGAGTGTCTGCTTCGTGTCCTGCGTCTACCGCGTCCGGGATGCTGCTGTGTCAGTGTCCACTGCCCTAGGGTTTAGGGTTCTAGTCCTGAGACAGCGGGGTCGTCGGTCAGCGGGGCGGCCGGAGATCGGCGAGGCTGCGCGGGGTTCGAGGCGGCAGGTCGAGGGGAGGAGACGGCGGAGAGGTGGTGGAGATGGTGAGGCGAGGTGGTTCTGGGATCATCGAGGCGGGTGCTGCGGGCGGACTCGTCGAGGGTCGACTGGGAGTTAGGGCGGTAGATGGTGGAGCTCGTCGGGTGTTGCACAGGGGAGAAGTCGAGGATGATGAGACGATGGTGGTGGTGATGTTGCGTTGGCTCCGGCGGGTCGGGGGCAGGTTGTGGTCGAGGAGGATGACAGGGAGTACGGAGGAGCTCAGGGGTGGAGGTCGATCGGGATGAGGAGAAGAGGTGGTGGCGTGCTAGTGGTTCAGGCCGACGGAGATGAAGTGGTCGAGCGGGGCTAGGGCTAGGTCGGCTGCGGCGGAGAGGATGACGGGGGTGAGGCGAGGTCGTTCTGGGAGGAGGAGGAGGGGTGTCGAGCGGCGGCTGGGCGTCGGGGAGTTAGGGTTCAGGGGAGTCTGCGGGTCGGAGACGGCGAGCAGAGGAGAGAGGGTGTCGAGGGCGGGGCTGAAATGAGGGAGAGGGGCTCGGGGTGCGTCCGAGCGGCGCGAGGAGGAGGAAAGTGGAGGAGGGGATATGCAGAGGGGAAGAGAGACGGAGGCAGGGCACGACGAGGGGAGGAGGAAGATGAGGTCGACGAGGAAGAGGGGAGAGAAGGTCGTTGGTGGTGGTTCTCCAGGTGGGCCAGAGGAGAGAGGAGGACGACGAGGGTAGATGGAGATGGCTGGGGGATTCGAGGCGGGGCGGCTGCTGTGGCTGGATCGAGGAGTGAGGCGTCGATGTGGTCTTGTCCGGCGAAGCTAGGGTTTCATCGAGGGCGGCAAGGAGGAGGTAAAGGGATTAGGGTTTCGGCGAGGCCGCGGCGGGGATTAAATAGCCTATCGGAACAGTGAATCCGATTGGGTTTACGACTTGGGGTTTAACGGGTTTGGGTCGAGTCGGGTTCAATATGAATCCGGCCCGATCCGCTAATGTTTAAGTGCGGGTTTGGGTCTGCGGATTTCGGGTCGGGTTTAGATCCGACCCGATAAGGCTGGATTCGGTTTAGTGAACTGAGTCTGGGTTTGTTTGGGTTGGTTTGGTTCAATTGAACTGGGTTTATTTCAGGGTGTAATTGGTTTATTTATTTAATAGTTTTTAGGTCTTTAAAATTGCTTCCGGAGTCCAATAAATTCACAGAAAATTATCCTATGTCAGGTTTTTCATTTTACACTATAAAATATTATTTCCATAATATTTTAATATTAATTAACAGCAATTAAAAATCATTTAATTACCAAAAGCCTAGGTTTTAATCCCAGAAAAATCCCAAAAAAATACGGAAAATTGTGAAAAATCCAAATTATAATTACTGAAAATCAGGGGCTTACACATTCTCTCCGAGTCGTGTGCGGCGACGAGATACCGGTAGTGCGGGAGTTTTACCACTAGGAGCTTCGGGAAACGTCTGCACACAGATCCCGAATCAACTCTTAGGGCAGTGCTTCGTGCATTACTTCCCCAGAGGCCGGTAACATCAATCTATTTTTTTTTCTTTTTATTCACAAAGTTTTCAATAAGAAAACAAAAAATTTTCTAACAATCTAAGAGTTGATTTTTATGTTAGAATTGTTCATCTAAATCTTGTTAGAAAGCTTCAGAAATATTGTTAATATACCATTATTTATTCTCTGCTAAAGAAAAATAAAAATTAACCTTTTATTATATATATATTTCTCATCAGTTAGGTTAATATTTGTTGCCTATTCTTGCTACATAACCAAAAATTTTTGTTTGGGCATTGCTTAATTCATAATATTGTAGCAACATATTATTGGCATAGTAACATAAAATTTTCTGGAACAAAGTTGATTAATAAATTAAAAGTTGATAGTTACTGTAGCATAGTTGATAATTTATCAATTGAAAATTTGAAAATTTCTGACTATAGCAAGCTTTAACTTGTAGAAAAATTATTCTTACTGTAGCCAATATTATTAAGTTGCAGTAGTTTATTTTTTATTCTAGAAAATTCAATTTGCTTAATATTTACCATAGCAAATAACCATATTTAATATTTGCTATTTGACCATAATCGTTAACTCAAAACAGTTGTTAGCAATTTGCTTCATTTCCTTAATTGATTTATTTGTTGCTTACTATACTGTCAAATAACAAATTTGCTTAAAGTGATTTAAAAATTGTTAGCACATTTGATAATTTTGTCAATTGCAATATTTTTATCACAAAATTTCTTTCAATTGTAACATAAATAATCACTTAGTATTTTGAAAGTAATCTAGGAACAAAAGAAAATATTTTTGTAAAAAGAAAATTGTAAATAAAATCTTCAAATCTAAAGTTTCAAAGTAGAGGCAAACTCGGGCACAAGCCGAAAGGGTCCTTCTGTCAACCGGGTGTAAATAGCCCTAAGCGACATGGTACTTAAGAGTCTTCGGACCGCCGCTAGCTGGGAACCGGCCCCTACAGCTAACCTGAGTTGATCAACACTTGAAAAACTAAAGATTTTAAGATTGATTAGCAAAGACCACCTAAACTATTATCTTAGACATTGTTATTAAATAAATTTATATTTTTCAGACTGCAAACATGACTGGTAAGGAGGAATCCTCTACTGCAAAACCTGTTAAGTTTGATGGCTCATACTTTAAAAGATGGCAGAGCCAAATAAAATTTTGGCTCACGACCTTAGGACTTATTTCAGCCATTGATGGGTCCACACCCATCACAAATGATTATGATGAAACTGAGTCTGACATAGGAGTGTCCACCTCCTCGAAACCAAAAATCCCTAAAGAGATAGACTTTCACTGCTTTCATAGAATTCTAAGCGCATTATCTGAATCCTTGTATGATATATTTTTTGAATACAAGAGCGCTAAAGAACTTTGGAAAGCCTTGGAAGATGAATATGGCTGTGATGATGCCGGAATAGAAATATTTAATTCTTCAATCTTTAATAGGTATTTCATGGTAGATAACAAGCCAATGAATGACCAACTCCATGAATTCCAAGAATACCTTAGGCATATTCAAGCCAAAGGCACATCTTTCTCCAATGAGCATAAAATAGCATGCCTAATAGACAAGTTACCTCCCTCTTGGTCTGATATTACTAAGGAACTTATCCATACACAAGGAGATCTTACCTACAATTAAGTCCTAAAGAAAATTAGAACCAAAGAACAAATTAGATTGAGATCTAAGCGTAAGATTGAATCTAAAGCTAAGGTAAACCTTGTAGAAGGCCAAGGAAAACCCAAATCTAATTTTCATTATAAATCCAAAAAGAATTTCTTCAAGAAGAAGAAAAACTTTCAGCCTAACCATCAAAACCATCATCACCAAGACCATAAATCTAGAAACTTCAGTCAGACTCAGGATAAAAAGAGATTTTGTTTTGTGTGTGGTAAAACAAACCATATGGCCTCCAACTGCTACCATAGGAAGAAGGAAGCTGTCCAGACCTCCTACAAAGGAAAGGGCTCAGTTAGACCAGAAGCGAACATGCTTCACAAAGGTTCTTCGAGTTCCTTCAGGTCTGTAAGCTTTCAACCCTTTATTAACCTCTCTTACCATTCTGATGATTGGTGATTGGATTCTGGAGCTAATGTTCACGTTTTGTTTGATCGCTCCTATTTTTCAAACTATCAGGAATCAAGTGGTGGATGTGTAACCCTAGGAGATGGCTCAACGGTACAAATTATTGGAAGAGGAAAAGTTGACCTGAAGATGACATCGAAAAAAATCTTAACTCTTCATGATGTTCTTCATGTGCCGTCTGTCAGGAGAAACCTAATTAGTGGATCCCTTCTTGTAGCCTCAGGATACAAAATTGTAATGGAGGCAAATAAAGTAGTATTTTCTAAGCATGACTCCTTTATAGGAAAAGGCTTTGTAAAAGACGGTCTTTTTATTTTAAGCACAATGAATAAAATTTCTGATTGTTCTCTCATTGTCTCTAATATAGAATCTTCAAATGTTTGGCATGGCAGACTAGGTCATGTGAACCTAGGTTCTATTAAAAGAATGATGACTTTAGATCTTATTCCCAAGACTCCAATAGATGACAAACACAAATGTGATATTTGTGTTCAAGCCAAACACACTAAATTACCTTTCAAATCTGTAGAAAAAAATTCTGACCTTCTAGAACTTATCCATAATGATGTATGTGACTCAAATAGGATTTTGACCAGAGGCGGTAGAAAATACTTTGTTACGTTTATAGATGATTATTCAAAGTATTATTATATTTACCTTCTAAAAATCAAAGATGAAGTTCTAGATAAATTAAAGGTCTACAAATCTGAAGCTGAGAATCAATTAGAAAGAAAGATTAAGATCCTTAGATCTGATCATGGTGGAGAATATACCTCAAACGAAATGATTAACTTCTGTGAAGAACATAAAATAATTCATGAGGTAACTGCTCCATATTCACCTCAGTCTAACAGAGTTGTTGAACCCAAGAACCGCACTCTGTTAGATATGGTGAATGTCATGCTTCTCAGCTCTGGTGCTCCTGATAACTTGTGGGGAGAAGCCTTTTTAAATGCTTGTTACATTCTTAATAGGATTCCTAGTAAGACAAAAGATAAGACTCCCTATGAGCTTTGGAAAGGTAGAGCTCCTAGGATTAATTACCTTAGAGTTTGGAGATGCCTTGCTAAAGTCGGAATTTCCGAACCTAAAAAGAGAAAGATTGGTCCCAAGACTGTAGACGATGTTTTCATAGGATATGCCTTAGACAGCTATGCCAATAGATTTCTAGTGACTCACTCAGAAGTAAATGAAATCTCTAACAATACCATTATAGAAGCAAGAGATGCAGTTTACTTTGAAAATATATTTCCTTTTAAGGATAGAAGTTCAATCTCTTCCTCCATACCCTCTACTAGTTCTCATGTCCAAATACCGAGCTCACAATCTGAACAAGACTTAGAACCTCGACGGCAAATTTTAATTTTCTTATGGCAGATTTTTTTTTCAAATATTTTTATGTTCAATGATAGCATATTTTATTTTGGATGTTAAATTTTATTTTATTTCTAATTTATTTTTAAAAAAAAATCTACAACAATTTTGTTTAAAAAGTACTAAACCTAAATAAAACTAAACAAAAGCACATTGAAAAAACAAAAACCAAACCCAATTATCACAAAAGATCAACAACAAAAAAACATATAAAAAAAAAACTACTGTCATAATTTTGCCTACCCAGTTGGCAAAAATTGACAAATATATATAATTTTTTTTTATATTTTTGCCATCCCAGATGGCGAAAGCTTTCGTGACTTCAAGTTTTTTCAAAATTATTTCGTTTTAGTTTATTTATTTTAAAATATTTTCTGTATAACATTTTTTTTAAGTTTTACTATATTTGGTATAGCATATAATTTTTTTGAAAATATGAAACTCGGTATTAAAATTAAGTTTATAGAAATATAATTTTTTTTAGCATATTTTTCTAAATCGACCATATATATTATATATATATATATATATAGAGAGAGAGAGAGAGAGAGAGAGAGAGAGAGAGAGAGAGAGAGAGAGAGAGAGGGGGGGGATCGGGATTCCGACAATTTTTTATCTCCAAAACAATTTTATGATCATAACCGTTAGATTTTGTTTAAGTCATCTAATCTTAACCATTGATTGAATGTCAAATCATCGTTAAGATTAGATGACTTAAAAAAGATCCAACGGCTCTGATCATAATTTTTTTTTAAAATACATAAGAGTGGAGATTCAGATCCCTCCGCTATATATATATATATATATATATATATATATATATATATATATATATATATATATATAATAAAGTTGGATAGAGTTCAGCTGTAGTTGAGTATGTGTCAGATTTTTTGGGGGTCATGTTCATGTCTGGTTTAGGTCTAAGTCAACTTTGGGTCGACTTAAGTCAGGACAAGTTCTTCTCGAGTCTAAGTTAGGGTTGGGTTGGCCATGGTTCGTGGATTTTGCATCCGATCGAGTTGGGTCGGATGAGACTTGTGTTTAGTCGGATTTGAGTCGAGTTCGGATCAGATTTTGGCGGAGTTAGGTTGGGTTCCACGTGTTGATGGAGAGAGTTTGATAATTTAAAATATGGTTATTCTTGTCATGGGGGGAATAACCAATATTTGGGATAATATTCTCTCTATGCTGCTAGAATTATGATGTACAAGAAATACATTATTCTAGAAGTTCTCCGTTAGACTTATAAGAAGCACGAGGGAATGATACACCGTACCGCCTTATGGTTGAAGATAGAAATACATATTTTTTGTGTTTGTCTTTTATATCTTATATTCTTTGTATAGAAATATGTATTCTTTGTATAGAAATATGTATTCTTGTTCTTAAATCAAAGAAATCTTATATTCTTTGTATAGAAATATGTATTCTTTGTATAGAAATATGTATTCTTGTTCTTAAATCAAGAAAATCTTATATTCTTTGTATAGAAATATGTATTGAATCTTTTATATTTTTTGATTCTCTCGCAATCTCTATATAAATATTTGGGATGATAAAACATTATACAAGTCAATAACAAATAGAGAGCATAGAGGGGAAACTAAAAATGAAGACCATTTTTCTTGTTCTATTATCAATCGTTCACCTTGCCATTGTTTTTAGAGTGTCCGTTGATGCTTACTCAACTAAAACACCACAACAGATGTGGTCGTCGTCGCCGCCACCGTCCGGAGCATGGATGCCCATTGACAGCCCAAACGTATCGCCTATCGTCAATAAACTTGGGAAGTTTGCTGTCAGCGAGGCCGAGCGCACGAAGAAGTTAAATATTTCGTTCGTCGAAGTGGTAGGTGGGGAGAGCCGCAGCAGCGTAGAAGCGAGTGAGTTCCATCGCAGCAGCGTAGAAGCGAGTGAGTTCCGTCTTAGAATTAAAACCCGTCTCGTAGGCACTCACGATCATTACCGAGTCTATTATGCTTATGTAATGTGGCTTCGTTCCACCGATGCTAAGAAGCTCAAATCCTTCGAGCCCCTTTACTGACTTTATGAAACATGTAACAAAATAGTTGTTGTAACATGGACCCCAACAAGGATATGAAATGTCAAAGGAGATTGTTTTGTGTTGCATGTCATGGTGTATATTAGGCCTCACTTGGCCAAGAGCTCCTGAACCCATATGGAGCCCGAACCAGTATCGGAAAAAATTGGGCCAGGTTTAGTCGGGTCGGGTCCAAACTCAGACCCTGATTGTCCGGTTTTTAAATTTTTTTTTAAAAAGGAAGGAGGCGGGGGGGGGGGGGGGGGGGGGGGGGGGGGGGGGGTGAGGTACGCTATGACTTTTGAGTCTTTTATTATAGTTAAAAAAAAGATATTAATTAGAGATATTATTTTTATCGTATAAGTGTTTGTCGATATGACTTATGTTCAATGTCTTTCGATATCATGTTC
The DNA here is from genome assembly GCA_036927795.1 of Iris macrosiphon. Taxonomy (NCBI): domain Eukaryota; kingdom Viridiplantae; phylum Streptophyta; class Magnoliopsida; order Asparagales; family Iridaceae; genus Iris; species Iris macrosiphon. The sequence goes on from JAYESA010000008.1 coordinate 200,529,134, forward strand.
ATTATAAGTTATGTAGCCTAGTGTCCATTGAGGTTGCGCAGGTTGAGGTCCTTGTACCCCCTGAGGTTGCGATGCGGGTTGAGATCATTGTACCCTCTGAGGCGAGTTGAGAACCTTATAACCCCTTGTGGTGCGGATTGAGGTTGCTTATCTTGTTTTTGTTGTGGTAGTTGTTCATTTTGTATGACAGTGAAAAAAAAAATCCTACTTCATTGGATATAACACGAGATTGCTTGCAAGTATTATAAGAGAATAAATTTTGTGTTAAATTTGGATGGATTAAATTATATTTATAAATAACGGAAACGACCTCATATATCCTTAGAATATAGTTGTTATATGAATATTTTGATTATTTTCAGTAAAAGGACCGAAATACTTAGTATTAACGTTCACAAACGACTAGATAATGGAGGTATTTTAATAAAAAAATCTCCTCCAAAGTACTAATATGGATGTTGGAGAGGTTTACCAAAATACCTCTAAGATTTATCTTAGTGGTTTATAGGAGATAAAACAGTAAAACAATCTTAAAAAATAAAAAATAAAACCGAAATGGTTGGCTGGAAGAAATTTCTGATGGAATTCATATAAATACGGTGGATAAAGCATTATGGTGGTACAAGTAACAACCAAAGAGCATATAGGATTTTTTGTAACAACCAAGAGCATATACCTAGCATATAAGTGGTACAAGTAACAATCAAAGAGCATATAAATACTGGGCATCTTGAATTTTCAGAGCAAATTTCATGGTATCGAGGATTATCGGGTCGATTGTAGATTGATGGTCTCCTTTTTTCGCTCTTTTGTGAGCAAGGTTGGATCCGGTCGATATATAAATAAATATATATATTAAAAAGTATTTGTAAGAAAGATGATAGGTAAGGGTACGGTGGTTTTTTTAGAATTTTATAATATCCTGCTACTTTTTCAGTTAACCTAGATTAAATTATTTTTTATGTTATAAATTTTAAATGGACGGTTCGTGGGCCGGTTTTGTATCGTCCAGATTTAGTCCGAGTCAGATTCCAGTCCGAAACTATTCGGACATGGATTCGAAGGTTTGACTCAAAACTCCGGTAAGATTCCGATCCATCTTCTTTTCCGGACGGATCCGATCCAGTCCAAAACTAGGCCGGATCAACTCTGGGCCTTCATATCACCGACCATTAAGGACTTACCTATATGAGAGATCGTGAAAGGCCGCGACTATTGGGACATGGCGATCCCAGACAACTCTCATGAATGTGAAAAAGTGCGTATGGCCATTTAAAAGTGCCACCCGATAGACCAAGGACCTCTAGCGTACTATGTATGCTATTTTTCTAAATCTGGTTCAAGAAGTCTAATTCAAGGAATAGTCCATCAAGCACTTCTTCATATTAAGGCAATAGTCACTACGTGAGATTCAAGACTGTAGTCCATCTCATCTATGCATAGTATTTTACTGCCCAGATGCTCTCTCTCTCTCTCTCTCTCTCTCTTTACTTCACTCTTATCTCTGTTTCGGAAATTGGTTTTTTTTTTTTTTTTTTTTTTTGGGGGAGGGATTGTTAGAACCATTGCTCAAAAAACTAACTTCACTTTTAGTCCCACATCGGTTAGGGTGTTTGATCTATGTGTGTATATATTAGTTTGTCTCATTTACTTGCTTGAATGCTTGTGGGGGTTGGACCCTTGGGCCACGCGTGCGCCGCCGCCCGGCCCGGCTCGGCTCGGTTCGGTTCGGCGTGCGTAACGGGTGCGGGTACCAAATGCCAAATGCCGATTCAATTTTCTCTTCGGATTCGGGCTGAGACCCTAAAATTTTTTTTGCTCCTCTTTAATTTTAGGGTCTCAGCCCTGTGGGTTGGGTTTGGGGTACAGAAAAGGAGGACCACCACGTGCCTTGTGGGTTGGGTTTGGGGTGGGTCTTCTTTAAGCTGTAAGGAAAGTGATGGTCATCCATGCAAATGAAATGGATATAGATGAGAGGTTTTTTTTTTCCTTCTTAATTTCTCCGCGTCTTTTAATACGAGCCAACCAATTCCATAACGCCACAGCTAATTCCAATGACCAAACACACACTACTCGTTTTCTAGTCTCCTCTCTCTCTCTCTCTCTCTCTCTCTCTCTCAATTCCAACAACCCAATATAAATAATACTAGTGCGAATTAACTCCATCAAGAATATCAAAAGGAAAAAATGAAGAAGTCGTCTGTCTTATTCCTCCTCCTCGCTCTCTTTTCCGTTGCTGATCTATCTGCTGCTGCTGCTGATGGCACGGCAAGGAAGGCCTTGGGGGGAGGCGGTCGAGTCGGTGGGTGGACGCCCATCCAGGACACGAGCGACCCGCACGTGTCGGATCTGGGTAAGTTTGCGGTGTCCGAGCACAACAAGCTGATGCAGCAGCAGGCGGGTGCTGGAGCCTCCATGCTTTCGTTCGTGAGGGTGGTGAAGGGGGAGAGCCAGGTCGTTTCTGGTGTCAACTACAGGCTCGTGCTCGAGGCCCAAGATCACGGGAGAGCTCGCAACTACGAGGCTGTTGTCTGGGAGAAGGCTTGGATCCCCTCCAGGAAGCTCGTCTCCTTCAAACCTCTCTCTTAATTAGGCAGGGCTAGCTACCTAGCTAGCCTAGTAGTAATTGGTGTTGATGGTGAGTATTCCATATGAGTTATAAACTTATATGTATCAATAAAGAGATCGATCGATCTATCGATGTTTTGCTTAATTTATTATGTTATGTTGGGGTTTCTTCTTCTTCTTCTTCTTCGTGGATCTTGAAATCTTCTTGGTGGATTTGGCTGAGAGTTCATGATGAATTGTTTTCTTCTGTAAATTAAGAGAGACTGTTTTTTCTTTCTTTCTTTCTAAAACGGTTATATGTAAGAGTAATGATTATTTATATTTATTCCTCCAAATTACGTAACATCTGTCATGACAATTTTTTACCATTTTTTTAACCAATGTTAATATTAAATTTAACCGATATTGATATTAATATTAGTGATAATATTATATTAATATTATTTTTAGGACTAATTAATGTTTAGATTCTGGATTTTATAGATTCAATTGGAGAGTTTAGATCCTATAATTATATTTTATATTCTGAATTTTTTATCAGCTTAGAGTTTAAGTCAGCTTATGTTCAATTGGATAATTTAGACCATATTTTTTTTAATATTTCTTTTTCATTTTTCCGTTGACATGAGTATAAATACAACTACAAACTTATGTTGAAAAGGAGAGTACAATTGAAAAAATAAAATAAAATTTTAGGGTTCAAATTTTTTAAGTAGAAATGTTATGACTTAAATTCTAGAGTTAATTGTCGAAATGGTATATGAAAAATATAGTGTGTGTCATTTTAGTGATTTTTTTTTTGTCGAAATTGTGCATGAGTTTTACATTTTTGTTCAATTAGTTTTTGAAGTAAATTTCGTTTGTATTTTTTTTTATAAAAATCGATAAAAATAGATATGTAATGGTCACATGTCCTATTTTTAATGGTTATTTTGTCAAGTTTTAGATTTTGGACTATCATTTTCTGAATAATGTTAGTGTTTGGAGAAAATTGTTTGGATAAAAATAGTAAAAATTGTTAAAAATAGTAGTCAAAAATCAAAAATTTAGACAAAATAATCATTAAAAATATGGTACGTGTCTATTACATGTCCATTTTTATCGATTTTTATTAAAAAAATACTATCAAAATTTACTACAGATATTAATTGAGCCAAAATGTAAAGTTTATGTACAATTTTAGCCAAAAAATGTTCGATCATAAAAATGACAAATACTATATTTTTTATGTACTATTTCGACAACTAACTTTAAAGGCTAATTAGTTCTTAATTTTAAATTTAAATTTGTTATGTAAACTGTTACATTAACGGTTACTTTAGCTGACATACAAGAAGAAATAATTTGTAGAATTCCGTCCTAGAGGAACGAATAGTATTATTTATATATTTATTACTTATTAGTTTAATTAGTAGTCATGCATGTTGTGCTGTTGGACAGGTAATTGCGAAACGTAATGGATTCAACCAGCTTTGCTTTGCTTTGCTTTGAAGGATAGGATTGAAATAAATGGCTAGCCAGCTGCAATTCAAGTCCACCCCTTTCTCAATGTCAGGTGGGCCACGTACGTGCATCATAAGTGGGACCGCCAACAGTTAAAGAGAACACCAAATATAGGGGTTGACAACTGATTATGGATCTGGACCAAGTTCACGTAACTGATCTAACTCTCTAATAAAAGAATTTGGGATGAGTGTGTTTGTATTTAATTATTTATTTTTGGGTTGGAAACAAAAAATTGTCGTAAAAGTGAATGACTTAACTTGTTTGGTTTGGATGACCAAAAGTAGTTGGAAAAAAAAAATTGTTTGATAAACGATAATTATTATTTAGTTCTTAATTTTTATAAATTATAATTTGTATTTAATTTTTTTAGGATTAGTTGGATAAACTTTTAGTGGGATCTATATATATTTTTTTTCAACTTATACATTCAAATACTTCGATATCATAGAAGCGAACACCTAAATAACACCAAACGGAGCTAAATATGCATAAATTTTGTTGGGGTACTAAATATTCATTCAATCTGTGTATATTTAAATATTTGATTCTTGATTCCCACACAATGGTTTGTTAGCTGAAGTGGTGTGTGGTGGGTATGTTCAAATTCCAAATCTTTCGGACTCAGACGTGGTTAAAAGAACGTAAAATGATACTTTGACAACGTACTTTTGATGTGATAGCGTTTTATTTTTCTAGTCTCAGCTATTTTGCTAGTCTCTTTGTAGACTATTCAGTTCGTAACTGTCGATTTCGAGAGTAACTCATGAGTTATACAATAAACTGGTTGTTTAATTTTGTAATTTATGTCTTAATTTTCATTTATAAGTCTGCACTTGTGCAAATAAAGAAGACTGGATAAAGGTACTATAAAAATGATTCGAAACTAATCCAGTATTATTGCTATTACAGTCATATTTTTTTTTTTTACTTAGACTAGTCCAAATTTATTAGGACTGTCCACTCTCTTCACCTCCCTCCTCCTGCTCCTCTCCCACTCCCACCCCCACCCCCTTTGGCCTCTCCTCCTCCCTCATCTCGTGATTTTCGTCTCTTCGCATCGTCGATCTCGCCATCGACCGCGTTACCGTCGTCGAGTCGCACCTCAAGACCTTTCCGTCGGCTTCGTCATGAAGGCGATGAAGAAGGCGATGAAGAAGAAGAAGCAGCATGCGGGAGGCTGCGCGCGGCGGAGGCACGCACTCGCGGGGGGTTGCGGCTACGCCTCGCGCCGGCGTCAGCGATGGCGGCGGCAACATCAGCAGAAGCGGCATCAACAACGGAGGCGAGCGCGTGCGCCTACGTCTCGCCGTCGCCCCCGCGCGCGCCTCCGCCTCCTCCCCCGCCTCCCACCGTCGCCTCCTCCTCCTTCCGCTCCTCCGCCTCGTCCCCCCCATTCGGCCTCCACGCAGCTTTCCCTCGTGTCACCTCGCGTAGCCCTCCCCTTCGGACTGTCAAAATTGTGACAGTTCTATCAATTAGAAGGACTGTCAAAATTTTGACAGTCCTACAAAATTAACATATTTTTTTATGATTGTCAAATTTTTTACAGTCCTACAAATTGTTAGGAATTTTGACAGTCCTTCTAATTTGTAGGACTGTCAAAATGATTGTAAAAAAAATCAATTAAAAGTGGACAATCTGATTAATAATTTTTGGGAAGGACAACTTTGTAATTATCAATGTAAAAAAATTTAAGGTGTCCTGAGCCCATTTTTTTAGTCCCTCTATCAAGAGCCATAAAGAACTTTGGGGACCAGAAGAAAAGAGTCATTGCTTTTTGCTACAACGTCCAAGGACTTGTATTAAATGGCTAAATAGGTATTTAATATCTAATCTTATTTAATGTGGGATACATGTACGGTCCACCGTACTAGAGAGGACATTCAAGATTATAGAACTGGACCTAAGTCACCTAATAAAAGTAAGTGAATAATTTATGAAGGACGAATACACATGAATTTTAAGAATAATAAAATACATATAAGATAAAATGAAGAATACGTTAATAGTATCACATACAAATACAATTCTTTCCCTGTTGCTCTATTATTTTATTCCATCCCTTTCTGAAATGTGGCGATTCTCCTGCGCTTCTATTCCTCCCATCTCCACCTCCTCTCCTAATAATACTTTCTTGGTTGAGAAACCCTAACCCTAGATAGAACCCCCTCCCCCCTCGCCGTAGAGAAATCCTAACCCTAGCCCGAGCCGAGACGGCGTCAGTTCTAGCCCTCGTCCGAGCATCGCAGACGAAGAGGGCTAAGATTCGCAGTCGAGTGCTGCATTGCTGGTGCGGAGGAGGAAGCGGGGGAACGATGAAGGGGCTCTTCAAGTCCAAGCCGAAGACCCCCGCCGAACTTGTCCGCCAGATGCGCGATCTCCTTATCCTCTTCGACGCCATTGCCACCGGCGGCAATGGCTCTCCGTCGTCGTCATCCTCCCCGTCCCCCTTTCTCAAGGAGTCCAAGCGTGAGGAGAAGGTCTCTCGTCTAAATCTTTTTGATCTTGATTCGGTTGTGCATTGTTCAAACATTCTACGTGGAATCGAGACTCTGTGCGGTTTCTTGAATTTTTCTTAATCGTGATTTGCATTAAAGTGATTTTTTTATATTAATTTTGTCCGTTTTTTTTTTTTTTTTTTCTTTTCCGTCTTTTTTGGGTTATTTTTCTGGCTTTTCTGCTGTAAATGATCTGGGATTTCTAGGTTGTTGATATTCATTTATTTAATTATTCTCTGATATTTAGGCGTAATCATGATCTCTTTATGCATAATGATTCAATCTTAGTATTAGGTTTAGGTTTGGGAATACTGTATGGGGGAATTTGTGATTTGCGATTTTTTTCTTTTCTTTTATGTTGTTGTTATGTGACATGAAAAATTTGTAAACACTCGAATTTTATGGATCTGACGTATTATATTTTGTCCTACTCACAAAAAAGTTGAACATCAACGAGACACTACACGTTAGACATGAATCCGATGCCACTATGCATCGTGGTCACGATAGGAATGTCGTAGTAGGGTCCACCGGTCCAGTGCTTGTCTGACAGGACATGACACAAATATGACACTGATTTTGGAGTGTGTATGCTTTCTGGAACTCCATTTGCCATCTCTAGGCTTTTAATTTTTTATTTATTTATATTTTTGTAGAAGAAAAACTATACAGATCTAAAATGTCTTTCTTTTGAAATTTGAGCTATTTTTCATTATGTAATGTTGGTTTTTTTTACTCTTGACCAGTAAGTGCAGGTTGAGGTCTAATCTAGTGATTCTTATGCAGCATTCGGATGTCGACTTGTGATTTTTCCACATTATTCTAATGCGTGCAAATCAAGGAAGGATAGAGATTTAATGTGCTATTTTTCCTTGTCTGGTTGTTATAAGAGCATATTTATTCCTTTGTTATTTACTAAATGTAATTGCGAATGCAAAATCAAAACATACATAGCTGATCTAGATTGTGTTTTTTTTTTCAATGACTACCAATAGGCATTGATTTGGAGTTCTTTAAGCTCTTTTTTCACATGTATAGACTATAATAAATATCTTATTCATTTGGTGAGATAATGGAAATAAGACTAATTCATCCACGATTATCTTAATGTAGGACGTGTTTGGTACGCGAAATACTATATAGCCGGAAATTCTATATTCTCGGGAATTAAATTCCCTGGAATTAAATTTGTGGGAAAATTACATTCCCATGTTTGGTGAATGTATAAATATTCTTGGGAATATATAGTTCATATTAAAAATATAACATTTTAGATTGATGATTAAATATATTTAATAGTTTTTACTCTTTGTTTCTCAGCGTAGTTAGTTAAGGTGAAAGGTTAGTGGTATTCCAGAGAACATGATTGGAATCCTATTTACATTATAATTTTTTTACACGTAAATTAATTTACGATCATTTATTTCTAAAATAAGAAAAAAAGTAAAAAGTGAAAAAGAAGAAGAAAAACAATAAAAGACGAAATTATTTTTAAAAAATTAAGAAAAAAAATGGCAAAAAACTGGGGATTTTAAAAAAAAGGAAAAACGGAAAAAGAAAAATTCTAAAAACCGAAAAAGTGTAAAAAGACAAAAAAGAAAAGAAAAAACTGAAAATTATTTTTTTAAAAAAGAAAAAAAAAGAAAAGAAATTTTTTATTAAAAATGGAAAAAAGGGAAAAAAGTTTAAAAATGAAAAAACATAAATCAGAAAACAAAAAAGTCTTCTAAAGATGAAGAAAAGGAAAAAAAATCGATAAAAAAATTAGTATAAGAACCAAAAAAAGAAAAAGATAATAAAAACTAATATAACCATGGATTGAAACCAGACTCTTCCGAACTCGGACCCGATTTTGAGCTAACCCGATTTATTACCATGGAAAAGTAATATACCCACCTATTTTGGGGGGAATAGGTTTCACACGATTCATGGAAATATTATTTTTCCCGGCATTCAAATTTTTTGAGAACATATTTTATAACTCAAACCAAGCATGGTAATAACTTTCCCACCCTTAAATTGTCCCGGAATAAAAAAAAATTCACGTAACAAACGCACTCTTAAGGATGGTTTTGTTCACTACAACCTTCTTTCTATTCCTTCCTTTTTGTTCATGCGATAGATTTTTGTTATTGATTGATTGTGTGGTGCTGCCTTGTTCGTTGTTGATAGTCATGCTTCTGGCCTGTTGTCTCGTACTTTCCTGTTTGTTTATCGATAAATTTTGATTATTTGGGACTGAAATACGATGATTAGGTTTAGATTTGTGACAATTGTTTTGCTCGTCAAGTATTCTGTTTTGAGGCAATTTTTTTTTTTAACATGAAAATTTGTGCATAACACAAATCTATTATGAAACTAAGCATATCAATATTAGATGAGAATTAGTTTTACTTTGAATAGATATTTTTTTGAACAATGATTATTTTATAATAATTTGCTAGTATGTTCAAGTTCACGTGAAATTTAGCTAGTCAAAATTGGTTCCAGGCCTTCTTAACTCAACTTATAACATGGTTGAAAGATTGCAGGTGACAGATAAAGATGAAAACCGCCAGGCACCTTGTGAGATACATGATATTTCGTCTCTAGTAACTTGTGCGCCTCACCATAACTAGAGATTTTCGTCTCTAGTTACTAGAGACTTTTGTCTCCAGTAATCTTTGGAACAATGATATGTTATAATTTGCTAATATGTTCAAGAATGTCTCCAGTGCATGTGGGATGCAAGAGACTTTCGTCTCTATTAACTTGTGCACCTCACCATATCTTGATACATGGTTGTTCATCGCTTCTTGCTTCCCATGTGCACCTCATTGTGTCGTCTCGGAGCTGCAGTCAACATTTAAAGTTTCTGCTTTCTGTTTGTTTATGTAAACTATGAGACTGGAAATAAGATTTGATATCTCATGAAATATAGGATTTTACAATGTGAATCAAGATATTCATTGTTAGTTGTATTTACTTGTATCCTCTTACAGATGGCAGAACTAAGTAAAATCATTCGCGAGTTAAAAGATATTCTTTATGGCAAGGCTGAACAAGAACCAGTAACCGATGCTTGTATGCAGTTGACTCGAGAGATGTTTAAAGAGAATACATTACGGCTCCTAATTTTATCTCTGCCAAAGCTGAATCTGGAGGTAAGTGAATGTACCAATTCTTAATCAGTCCTAAACTTTACTTTTGTCAACTATTATAGGATTTTGATTTTTTACATTTATTGTACTCCAATAGATATCATTAAATCTAATTCCTAGAAGAATGCTTTTTATCTGTATAACTTTCTATATTTTATCGTTGTTTTAACTTTTTTAAAATAAGGATTTGAGAGTTTTTGTAGGCCCGTAAAGATGCTACTCAAGTTGTAGCAAATCTGCAAAGGCAACAAGTCAATGCAACAATAGTTGCTTCTGAGTACCTAGAAGAAAACAAAGATCTTTTGGATATTTTGGTGTCTGGGTAAGCTATAGCTCTAAGTGATTTTGAATTTTGGACGAAGTCCTTGTTTGTATGATATCAATATTTCTGCTCCTGTCTATCCCTTCATTCTACTCCACTTGAGATTTGCAATGCGACTTTTTTTGGATGGTAGTTTTATATAAATTTTGATATTCTAAGTACTAGGTAGGTAAGTATCATTCTGGAGTAATTTTGGTGACAATCTTTGTTTACCAGAATTATTGGAACCATTCAATTTTAGTTGACCATGAATAACTTCTAACATTTTCTGTTATATTTCTAGGGTCAGACATTGGCACGACCTTTTGTTGTGCATATGGGTTTGGGTTTTTCTTTTTTCTTTTATAACCAATGTATAAAACAAGCCGTCTTGAAAAATTGGATCCCGATGCATATAGGCCTTACCGAATCCTTGCTCATTGCTAGCCCTATGCACGAACCAACAAACTTTTTGTGACTGTTTGCGATTTCTGTTTCCAACTTTATTCACTTTTTCTTAGGTTTTGATAGTCTATCAATATCTCATTTTTGTCCAAGTGCCATGATCTAACACACCTTTCTGTGGTGCAGGTATGATGACATGGACCTAGCTTTGCATTATGGTTTTATGTTGAGGGAGTGCATTCGTCATCAAAGTATAGCAAAGTAAATTTCAAGGAACCCAGTGTTCTTAGTTTCTTTCTGGACCACTAGTTTTAGGGCTAAGAATCATATGCTAGAAAATGATTTCTTATGTTTATTTTGATAAATTAATGATAACCGGGACACCTCATCATTTAAATTTATAATTTCAGTAAACCGTTTATGGAATCATTTCACAGCTAATCTCAAAGCAGTTTAGTGAATCAAAATTTGATGAGATACCCAGAACATTTATGCTGCAGTTGATAAATTGATAGTATGACAATTTTGTTATAAGTGAGCATGATTTTCTTGACAATAGCCTTAAATCAAAGAAGGAAAAACAAATGATGTTGAAAGCAAATTTTTATGGCATGTAATCTTCATAAATATTGCCAGCTTTAGGTTGTCAAGTTGTTCTTAATAGGTTCAAAGGCAACATTTGTATTGCGATCTAAACCCTGAGAACTACTTAAAATAACTGGACGGTGGAAATCTGTTTGAGGAGTTTATTTCTGAAATACAAATACCTAAATTGTTATTAATCTTCAGATATGATTCCTTAATATCCCTGTTAGATATGTTCAAGATCCAACTATGCACTCACAACTTTGCATTATTTAGATAAGCAAACTTTTTGCAGATGGAAGGGCTTGTGTTTTTGTTAGACTAGGGATGATATATTAGATTCTTGAACATTAAATATGGAGGAACTGTGATATTTTTAGGTTCAGAGCCCCAAGAGCAACCTAATGCAGTAGTGTAAAGGGAATCATAAGGAGAGGTTACAGTTTTTTTAGAATGAATATGTAGCGATATAAACTAGAATGGAATGTTTGTTAGTTGTGGATCTGATAATGTAAATACACATATTAGTAGCTGTAGCATTTAGTTTACTTTTTACTAATTCCTATTTTATATGTATGCTTGTGTACACCTTCATTGGGACTCTTCATGTGTAGGTAAAATTTATGCGAACATTCTATTTTCTTATTACATGTGTTGTTGATGGAGATTAGTAGTATGGATTGTGTTGTATTCTGCACCCTAAATAGTTTGGGAAGTACTCTACATCTACTACTTTGTTCAAATGCAAATTTAATGATAGGCTATTGATAATTGGATTCCTAGCCATTTGACCTTGCTCTTTAATATCCAAAATGCATTATTGAGAACATTATAAGATGCTCTTGGAGTTTCTTATGCACCCTAGATGTATCAAATGAACAAACTTAAATTTTATACAATTATCAATGAGATTTTCCTTGCAGGCATTTAAACCTGCTTAAGATATGTTAATGTTCACTTTACATGGGTAGAAGGTTATATCCACACTGCAGAATTACATTTTTACCTTGCATATCATAAGTTTCACTTGTTCCATATGGTACTGGGATGATTCTACAGATGGGTCCTAATTAATAGATATTTTAAAGTCAAGATACATATTTCGATTATAAATCTTAGATAGTCAAATCAACTGTGGGTTATATGGATGATTGGTTGGAGTGTCCTACCATTTTAATTTGTGTGAATTTGGTTGTACACATATATATTGCAAATCCACTTTTTAGGTCACGTTCTAAATACATAATATGCTGCTTTAGATTTTTCTTCAAAAGAATATATTTCATCAGAATATGCATCTTGCTTTCTGATAAAACTTGTACCTTGCTATTTAAAGATTGTTCTTTTTGCAAGCCCTAGATACCGTTAATGAAAAAGAATTCATTTTGGTGTAGATGAGATGATGGCCTAACATATGACCTAAACTCGAATCATACCCAAAACAACTTCCTATCCAGCTAGACCAAGATTTGCACAACGCAGCTGATACCGATACATATCGCTGTTTTGTGTCGGATTTGCACATACCCAAATCAAAATTAGCTCTAAGTATCTGTATCAACCCTTTACACCAATTAGGAGGGATTTTTGCCTCAATTTTAATCATTTCAGCCAATTTTAGCTTCGTTTAGGCTGTAATCTATTGTAATCTTCCTAAATGTGGCTGGAGGAGAATTGACACGTTGAGTGGGCCTGATACTAATACCAACTTTTTGAATATTGGTCTAGACATTTGTCTATGCTGGGGATTTTTCTTCTTCTTTTTCTTATGTGTGAGGTGTGTGTAGGGGGGGGGGGGGGGGGGGGGGGGGTGTGTGTGGAAACGACAACGAAGCCTTTATCCCAAATTTCTCTATGTAAGGGTATCATGTTTATTATTCTTTTTCCAGCTCAATATTGATAATTTGAAGTGACGTATCACGGATATTTTTTGGGCAAACATTACAACTCCCTACTTAGGTTAGCATAATACTCCAAACATCGGTGCAATGTGTTCGTGTAGGAATTGTATTAAATATGACACTCCAAATTGCAATAGGACATGTCAAAATAGGTGTTGAATCCTGTCGCTGTCTCTATCGTGTCATATTCTTTCCCTGCAAAATATCTTGCTAGTACTCCTTTAAACATTTGCTGGTTTTCGGACATGAATGATGGATTATATGACTATATGTGAGTATTATTTCTGGAGAAACTTACTGACATTTCTGTTATTACTGCAGGTACGTATTGGAGTCTGAGCTCTTGAAGAAGTTTTTCAATTATATACCGCTTCCGGAATTTGAAATAGCATCTGATGCCGCTTCGACCTTTAAGGTTAACTTCTGATTTTTATCCTTTATTGGTTACAATTATTATATGTTTTTTTTTTCCTAGAGTTATTGCTGAAAAGTTAAAGGCTATTGTGCAATGATTCTTACTTTTTATTCTGCATCCATTATTAGAAGTCTCTCTATTTACATTGCTGTGACTAATATCTTTATGCTATCGTCTTTCTCTTGCAGGAGCTTCTGACGAGACATAAGTCAACTGTAGCTGAATTTCTTTCCAAAAATTATGACTGGGTAAGTGATTACTATTTGCCAGAGCTAATTATATGATATTGTAATTGTCACTTCCCCGAACCGAAATACGGAGACAGACATAGCCAGCTATCCCGTACAAGGTACATTACGTCGTACGGCGATCACGGCTGTAACTAGACAAGGGGGTGCATACTACGATGGAGTCTTCCTAGGGTCTCAAGGAACATTTATGTCTCAATCAGTCCAATAGTTAGCAATAAGAGATGAATATATATGATAAAGCAGTAAGGCGTCCCCGACGCTCTATCAAAATGCTAAAAAAATAGCTATTACAAAATGTTGAGCTAGTACAAGGTCAATAGTACATAGTCGTTATCAGCTGCAGTCTGAATTTACACAAATATGTACAAAATTTGCCAGCTAAAGAATGTCGGTGGCTAAATGCCCAAAATAATACAAAATACTATAGTGGGGAAGAAGAAAACCCACTCAAGCCCCCTGCCGACCATGCTCCTAGTATGCACCATCAGTCAGGTAGAAGGTAGAGTCCTCAGACTCCGCTACAAAATCTGGCCAAACAAAACCAGCGGGGTCAGACCTTGAATAGCAAGTACCACAAGGAAGCACAAGAGAAGAAACAAAACCAATAACTGAAATAAATGCACGAAAAGAGAGCAAGGCCTGTGCCAAATCAGAGGTATCTGCATCATAGTTCGGTCCATAGCCTATCGTAACACAACCGTCCAACCCCACAACCAAACAAGAACAAGGGTTGAATCATCGTGCCATGACAGTCCATGTCCCTAAGCTACTTAACAGATGACAATTCACAATCAAACATAATTTAATTAAACGACCAATTAATCCTACGGCTTGCTAGGTGATGTCTATGTAACCCCAGTAATGGAATATAATTGGATCCTCAAATCGTGCTATGTCCGAGCAGGGCTACCCGAACCAATAATATACAACATGAATAAATAAATAAAATGCGCCAGTCCCTCGTAAAGCTACTGTGCTAAATAATCAGTAAAAGTTTTAGTTCTCCTTTATAGTGGGATACTGGCTCGGTTATAATAATATTAGTGGCCGGATACTGCACTTCCCTAGTGCGGATGATATACAGTATCCTGGTGGCCAGCCTTGCACCCCATGATTAATATCTATGACGTGGTCGGCATGCACGATCTCGGGATCCGTTCTCCCCCAATGTTGCTACAACTTTTTGTTACCTAATTATCCGTACGGTTATCTGGAATCTTGTGTCGTGGTCACACAATTATCCTCCTAGATGTCGTACCTTGGTACGGGTACGCTAGGGATGAATCCGTATTGGTTGTTACGGTTTCAATCTGGACTCATTCTGAGCATAATGCAACAACCAATTAAGAAATCTAACCACGCTATTCTGACTAGCTACGTGGGTTTTCGTGCAATCCTCATTTTAGTACTAACGAGCATATAATAAGAATATATTTATAACATAACATCGCAATGTATATGTAGCACCTCAGTGCACGAGAGCAAGATAGCACACTTGGTGCGATATTAAGGAGTATCAGCACAAATACAAGTAGTCAAGTCAAGATTCTATGGTCAATTAGTTAAATCAAGTGAAATTCCTTTGCTCACATCGTAGCATGGATATCGGATCAAATATACGACCAATGCTTCTACTATAAAGTTCTAGTTGGGCCTATAATTCTATTATATGGTACATCAAGCATTTGTCATTATTTAGATAATAAGGAAACATATAAGTTCTTAATTCACTATCACATACAAGGTCACAAGATTTGATAAAAAATCAAATTAATTGAAGAAAATGATAAAAAAGACAAATAGCCAAAAATAGGTAAAAATAGTCAAAATAGGCAAAAACAGCTTTTTCGCGTATAAAACAGTCAAAAATGGCTTAAAATAGGCAAAAGTAGCTTTCCGCGTACAAAATAGTAAAAAAATAGCAAATATGTGCACAAAACGGTCAAAAAAGGCAAAAGTAGCTCATCCGCATACAAAACAACAAAAAATAGCTCATCCTTGTACAAAACAGTCAAAAATTGCAAATATATGCAAAAAGTACGCAAGGGAGGGAGTTCTGCGCAGTTTTTACGTCCAGAATTGAATTCTGCGTAATTATACGCAAATGGGAGGACTTCTGCGCACTTTTTACGCAAAAGGAGGGACTTCTGCGTAGTTATACGCAAAAGGAAGGGTTTTTGCGCAGTTATACGCAGGGGGTTCTGCACAGTTTTTATGCCAGGGACTTCTGCACAGTTATACGCAGCACCGTTCTTCTTTCTCAGCCGACATAAAAATTTTAAAAATTGTTTTGGCCATAAATTTTTTATTTCAACTCAAAATTCGACGTTTCAAAAGCCAAAATTGAATAAAATTTAATTCCCCACAATATGGGATAATTATTTTCAAAATTCCAAGTTTTAAAAGATCAAATCCATGAAATTCGTAAAATTCTAACTTTGAAACTTAGATCTACTCCAAACCGTTCACCAAAATCAAAAATGACAAATAGTAAATTTGTTGAGGATCACTAGATACACATTATAAGCTAAAAATATGCAAAAAAAATTTAAGAAATAAAATATTCCGAAAATTATAGTTTCTCCACTTTGTTCAAGATGTACTTTAAATGTTAGGTAACACTAACTCTAATCTCTTCCAAAGATAAGAAGGAAGTAAAACTCCTAGGCTAGATGTAGGATTTGGGGGTTTGAATTTGGAGATGAGTAGAGAGAGGAAAGGAGAAGAATGAAGAAGAGAGAAATATGTGCTAATATATATGAGATGAGATTTAATCTCATCCATCCACCTCATGAATCCATGACCCCAACTCATCTCACCCGTCCAAGAAAACACAAGTCTAGTGGTTCAATAGTGAACCGGTTTTAGGGATTCTATCTATGTTCGGGTCCTAATACGGGTCTATGGCAATTGCCAAATGAGTTCCTACGGTCCCGGGTAGTCTCTCAAAAAAATCAAATTTATAAAATACGGAAATATAATACACAACCAAGTACAGGAATACGAAATCAGAGAACATATGTGACATCTCTCTCCACCTTAGAAAATTTTTGTCCTCGAAATTTCGTTTAAGACCAGATAAGAGAAAATTACGAAACAACTAAGCTAATCATGAGCACATCTACCATACTATTATAACTAAGTGAGCAAGTCATGCAATGAAGAAAAGCAACATCCATTCCACATGGATGTCGAGCAAACACTAAGACTAGATATGAAGGCATAAGAAGGAATATACCTCCGGAGTCGAACAAGTATGGCTATCTGGCTCTGATATCGTCCTCGAGTTCCTACGTCGACTCTTCCGGTGAGTGATGGCCCCAAGCGACACAGACAAGACGGATAGTCCGGTTCTGAGCACCTTCTCTCTCAGGTCCAAAATGGACACGGACTGCTCCTCATAAGACAAGTCGGTACCAACAACTAGCTTTGAATGGTCGAGGATGTAACGACCCGCTCCGCATCTATGCGGATAGCCGATTCAAACGGCACAAGTGCGATGACCCGACCCGCTTTGCTCAGCGAGAAGACTTGCTTGAGGCAAAGGATTTCCAGACTTGGCCCTTCATGAGTTCAGACTTAGACTTTTAGAGGCTCGCTCGGAGTATCGCTCGACCGAGGCGAATCATCGCTAAGGTGGGTGGCTACGATGAACTTGTCTTTGCTTAGCCAGCACATTTAAAATATTGTTGATATATGCTAGTCGCTAGACGAATCACCCATTTTCATGCTAATAAAAAATATAACACATTTAGCTAAGGGAATAATCCCATCTGATATATCTTTGCATAGAACATGGAAGTAGATCGGTTGAACGGGATGGTAGGCTCGCTTTACAGTTCTTATAATTTTACCTCGTAGTGTTACTTTTGTTCCTTATATGTTCTTTGAAGTACATTATTCCATATGTCTTGAAATGCTCATCACATAGATACGACCTCGGTATAGAAGCACAACATAGATTTTGATTAACTTACCTGTGGCAGAAGACTATCAAAATAGTAGTTCCAAACCAAATAATAGAAATATAGAAAGTCTTCGGGACCGTTGGGTTGCCAAGGCAACGACCAAAATGGAAGCTGCAATAAGAAATAAACCGTCAGCATAAACGATGCATGGAAATAGAAATACACCAGATCATGAGATCTCTGAACGAGTGAAATGAATAATCACTGTGTCAAGTAGCTATGTTCATTCAAGGTCTTAAGATGTTGCATATAATAAAAGTTTAGTGTTGATGGTCAATGGTCATGGACAACCTGTCCACAGGCTTATGGTTCCTGCGGACTGTACGTTGGTCGTGCCGGGCTCGATCCGAATCGGTTAGGAATATTTCATATAGTCGTTTGCTTCGGACGGGAAGACTTGTAGCGAGGCTCGCTATCTGCGTTGTATTCCATTTCCGTGCCGAGACTATAATTTGTCCATGGCGGTCAGTTCATAAGACCAAGTTTGTATCATTAGTATATTGCATACGTGACGGCAACCCGCGTATGGGCTCGTAGGAACTTGTGGCAAGTAACGAATATACGATGCACTATGCGTGCAGATCGTTAGTTGGACCAAGTAACCTAGCGGGGACGGCCGATTCCAGCGGAAGATCGAGGCGTGACATATTGGTATCAGAGCATGGCTTTAGGTCCTTGAACTTCTTATCGATTCTCTTAGTTTCGAAAGCTCGTTCGTGGGTTATGCTACAGACGCTCTCTCTCAAAGTTTCAACGGAATGTTCCATACAATGAGTCTAAATATTTTCGAAAGGTGCATATGAATGATATGATTGCTTGATCGAGATTTCGATGCGAAGGTCTTTGTGCCAATCTGTGTCAGACTTTGTGGGAATAGACTTATGTTAGAATCTGCAAGTTATATGTGAACCTGAATACCTATACGAGAACACCAAGCGGGTTAGTGTGCGAGATAGAATATCGTTCAGACAATTGCCTATGCACACAGCCTTTCGGCTAAGTTGTGTTTAGTACGATACGCCAAGACCCTTGGTGCTAGTGAGTTGCAAGCAAGATTTGGGTATTGTTCGAATAAGAATAAAGTTGGACTTAGAAGGGAAATCAATAGAGACGTTATCGGAGTACCGCTAAGGCGAATAATGGAAATCGTGTTTGGATTTTTGAGATATAGTTGAACGGTTATTCGTAGCGATAAGTTACGATTCAGAACATAGTTTGTATGAAGGACTATCGATAGAGGTACATACGAGACTAAGATCGTTAAGGCAGCAAATAGGGACCGTGCTGGAGTTCTAAGGAACGAATTGAAGATATGAGTCAACGACGCGAACGCGATTCAGGAGTTAATAAGATGACTCAATTTCTGAGTGGTGTATTCGATAGTCTTATGATCGAGTAAGCGAATTGCGAATAAAAATAAGCTATAAAGATTCATAGGGTATAGCTCGAATCCTGAGTGGCGTATTGGTCGACTTAGAAATGTTCGAACGAATCGTGGGTTTCGGGGTATTAAACGGGTCTAGCAGCAAAGGCGTAATTGTGCGAGGCCTTAGTATAAATAATGCCTAGCAAGTAAGCGAATTCGAAGGAATCATGCATGATTTGATTCGAACAAGTTAGAATGAGTTGAACATGGGATAAGGCTTACATCAAATAGAAATAAAGAGTACTTGGAATTGATATCATGGTCGGAAAAACTTACTGGATCGTACGAGCGATTTTGAATTGAATCAAACGAATTAAAACTTGAGTTGAGATTGAATAATCGGGGATGCGATCGGAGTTAGTGCAATTGGAATATGGCGCGAACGAATGATAGCGCGCGTGAAAAATTTGGATTTGAGTAGGATATCGCTCGATAGAGTTCGGTCTAAGTACGAATGCTTCGGTTTCAAATTTGGGAGACTTTATATCATATCAATGGTTGGAAGATAGCATGGATTGATGCAAGTTAGAAAATCTTGGTTCAATGATTAAGGTAGGCGATAACGGATTTAATCTTGACTTGGACGAACGATCTTGAGTTGAGTTCAAAGGTAACACTCGACATCAGGCCCAAACGAGATCGATTATTCCGCGGGAGCGCTGGCGTGATGATTTCACGTCCGACGGGGATGCTCGAACTCGCAGGGACATGTTCGAAGATTTTACAAATGTACTCGATAAAATGGAACGTATCGAAAGTGAATAGACTTGGGTTTGGGATTTGAAACTTAGTGTTGAGGAATACTAGAAGTAGACTATGGATTTATCAAACGCAAACATTGAAGTTGGATGATTTTACTAGACGGATTATGATCATGGCATGAACTCATAGACGGATTTGAAACTTAGTAGTGATTTCACGCCTCGATGGAAACGGTCGTCACGCGGGAGCGCTGGTGCGGTGATTCGCGCCTAGCGGGGACGGCCGATTCCAGCGGGAGATCGGGGCGTGACAGAGGATGTGGTTCGGATTCGGCTACGCTACTGAGATACATGAAACACATTATGTACATCACGTAGCCAAGGCGGAAGGGCAAGGCGATAAGCAACATCACCCACCCGCTCGATGATATCAAAGGGACCGACGTACCGCGGACTAAGCTTTCCCCGGGCTCCAAATCTAATGATTCCATGGGTAGACAAAATTCGCAAGAATACGTGATCATCGACACTAAAGTCTAACGGCCTATGACGTTGATTTGTCCATTGACGCTGCCTATCCTGTGCAACTCGAAACCGCTCTCTAATCAATCTGACTACCTCTACTGTCTGAGTAATCATCTCTGGTCCCAACATCTTCCGCTCACCAATGTCATCCCAAGCCAATGGAGATATGCACTTTCTTTCGTACAATGTCTCAAACGGAGCCATCTGAATACTGACATGATAACTATTATTATATAAGAACTCAACTAGATGAAGATGATCCTCCCAAGACCCTCCAAAATCCAATGTACAAGATCGCAAAATATCCTCGAAAGTCTGTATAGTCCTTTCTGACTGCCCATCTGTCTGTGGATGGTAAGCCGTACTGAATCTCAACTTGGTGCCCAAACTCTGATGTAGACTCTGTCAAAATTGAGAAGTGAATCGAGTGTCTCGATCCGATATTATACTGGCTGGAACCCCATGCTGCTTCACTATTTGCTTCATATACATTTCTGCCAACTGCTCAGTGGGCTGCCCTACTCTGAAGGAAAGAAAATGAACGACTTTTGTGAGCCGATCCACTATTAACCAAACTGCATTTCGGCCAGTCGGGGATCTAGGTAAACCAGTCACGAAGTCCATCGTAATGTGGTCCCACTTCCATTCTGGAATCGGTAGTGGTTGTGACAATCCTTCCGGCCTCTGCTGCTCGTTATTCACTTGCTGACATATTAAACATCGAGACACGAACCTCGCTATCTCCCTCTTCAACCCATTCCACTAGAAATGTTGCCTTATATCCCGGTACATCTTCGAGCCTCATGGGTGAATAGAATACGGGAGAATGTATGCTTCGGTCATAACTTTTTGTCGAATATCTCCACTCGGCACACAAAAACGATTTCTAAACCTAAGTGTTTCATCTTCATGAATCGTCAATTCTTTCCTAAGGCGGAACTCACACTCTGTCCAAAGCTTCTGAATCTGTGGATCCTCTACCTGAGTTGCTCTGATCCTCTGTACCAAAGTAGACTGGATCTGCAAATTGGCTAATTCCGGTATCCTTCGGGAGTACCACTTCTATACCCATCTCATGAAGATCCTCCAAGATGTGCCTCTGAGTCGTCAAGACGAATGCACTACCCCTTATACTCAGTGCATCTGCTACCACATTCGTCTTGCCTGGATGATACTGAAGCTCCACATCATAATCCTTTAACAACTCGAGCCATCTCTTATGTCGCATGTTCATGAACTTCTGCGTGAATACGTACTTCAAACTCTTGTGATCGGTATATATCTCCACGCGATCTCTATACAAGTAGTATCTTCAAAGCTTAAGAGCAAACACTACCGCTGCCAGCTCCAAATCATGCGTTGGATAATTCTTCTCATGGTCCCGAAGTTGTCGAGATGCATATGCTATCACCCTGACATGACGCATCAATACGCACCCAAGTCCCTTCCCAGACGCGTCACAATATATTGTGAAACCTCCAGATCCTGTCGGAAGCATCAGAATTGGTGCTGAGATTAACCTCCTCTTCAACTCTTCGAACAATGCCTGACACTCAGTTGACCAAACAAACTCTACCTCCTTACGTGTCAGCCTCGTCAATGGTGCAAAAATTCTTGCAAAATCTGCCACAAATCTCTTGTAATATCCTGCCAACTCCAGAAAACTGCGAACCTTTGCTATTGTTCTCGGAATTGGCCAACTTTCTACCGCCTCAACCTTTTTTGGATCCACCGATACTACTACCCCTAAAATGATGTGCCCCAAGAAAGAAATGCGATCCAACCAGAACTCACACTTACTAAGCTATGCATAAAGCTGATGCTCCCTCAAAGTTTGCAATACCCTCAAAAGATGCTCCTCGTGCTCTGCCTCACTTTTGGAATAGACGATGATGTCATCTATGAATACCACCACAAACTGATCTAAATAGGACATGAATATGCGGTTCATCAAATCCATAAACATCGCTGGTGCATTGGTTAAACCAAATGGCATCACCAAGAACTCATAGTGCCCATACCGTGACCTTAACGCTGTCTTGGGTATGTCCTGTTCCCTGCCCCTTACTTGATGGTACCCTGATCGAAGATCAATCTTAGAGAAAATCCTAGCTCATCTCAACTGATCAAATAAGTCATCAATTCTCGGAAGTGGATACTTGTTCTTCATTCTCACCGCGTTCAACTGTCGATAATCGATACACAACCGCGTTGACCCATCTTTCTTGTTCACTGGCACCACTGGTGCTCCTTAGGGTGATCCACTAGTCCGAATGAACTTCTTCGCCTTCAGCTCCTCTATATGTTGATACAGCTTATCTAACTCTGAGGGTGCCATCGGGTAAACCTTACAAGATATTGGTTCTGCTCCGGAAGTCAACTCAATACAAAACTCCACATCTCTCACTGGTGGCATCCCTGGGAGCTTTTCTGGAAAAACATCAAGAAACTCCTCGACTACCTTAGGGATCTGTTCTTCTAATATCACTGTTGTTGCAACTCCACCATCTGGCTAGTCTTCTACGGTTCTAACGAAGACGAACTCCTCCAAACCTGGGATGCTAAACAACACTCCCCTCCCGCGACAATCTATCGTAGCATGACTGTCTCTCAGCCAGTCCATGCCTAGGATAATATCGAAGTTACCCGTAGGAAATTCGATCAAATGTGTTGGTAGATGATACCCACACACCACAACTGGACACGTTAAACATACCCTACTAACTCCCACGAGTCCATTGCCAGTGAGTATATTTAACCCATTATGGCAATGCCTCGAACTCCATACCAATACGTGTCGCGAATAGTGTCGATACAAAAGAATGAGAAGCTCCCGAATCAAACAACGCTAAAGCAGGAAAATATGCAACTAAAATAGTACCTGCCATTACGTCGTCCGAAGCTAACGCTTTTTCTAAAGATAGGGTGAATGCTTGACCTGACCCTGTTGAGCTCTCTGTTGTTGCTGCTGTCTTTGTCCCTGCTGACCCTGCTGGGGTCTCTGCTGTCCATACTGCTCCCTTTGCTTGCCATGCTGCTGTGGCCTCGGCTGACCCTGGTGATGTTGTTGCATCTGCTCGTACATTTGAGCCTGCGTCGGCAACGGACGCTAGGATAATGGTCTAACTGCCACTGTCGACCCTCGGTACTGCGTTGCCCCTGGAGCTGGCAACGCTGGGAACTGCTGAATCGAGGCCTTTGCATTTGTGGACAAGTCGCAATCTTATGATCTACGCTTCTACACCTCAAACACTGCCCCTTTGCTGCACGGCACACATCCCAGGTGTGACCTCCCTTGCCATAATGAGTGCACCCTACTTGCATTCCCGGGCGCGGCTGTTGCTGCTGAGGGCGCGACTGTTTTTGCTGAGGACGTGGTTGTTGTTGTTGGACCAGAGCCGCCACAATTGCTGCTGCTGGCCTCCGTAATAAGTCACGAATACGAACGCTAGGTGCTGGTGCTGACGTCCGTGGTACTAGCCCTCCGCCTACGCTCTGGACATGCGACCTCTTTTGCCTCCCAGTCCTTGCTGACAACCCAGAGTCAACTCGTGCCTTCTTGCTGCCACGGACACATCATTAAAAGTGGGGTAGTCATGCCCCTCCACCAACTGCAGGATCTCCAGGTGAAGCCCATACTGGAACCTCATCACCCTCTCTAACTCCGTGGCCACCATTGTTGGAGCGAACCTGCTCAATCTGCAGAACTCCGCTGCATAACCATCCACGGTCCTACCAGACTGCTTGAGATTTATGAATCGCTGTTGTAGTTCATACTGTGCTACTACGCCAAAGTACTTGACCTTGAACCTTGTCCTGAAGCTATCCCAAGAGATAGGACGCCTCAAGCTAACCTCTACAGATAGGACGCCTCAAGCTAGCCTCTATATATGCCCACCAGTCACGGGCTAGGTCTTGAAGCTGCAACTTGATCTGATCCACTTGCTTTTTTGTCGGAACCTTAGCTGCTGCCATGATAGCCTCCGTATCCTGCAGCCAAAAATCTGTCGTAATAGTATCCTCCGTGCCATCAAAGTATCTCGGGTTGAATCGTCGGAATCTAAGCGACGCACCCGAATCTGATTTCCCGTCTCTCGCTAAGGCCGCCTGCAATCCTTGATTCAGAAGAACGTTCTGCTTTTGCTGCTGGTGATGCTGGGCTGCCATCTGATGTTGCTGGGTAGCCATCATTCCTTTAATGATCTCTAATAATGCGGGAGTGTCAAGTGTTACTGCTGGTACTGCTGGCATTGCTGAAAGTACTGGAATATGAGGTAATGGTTGCCCTGCCTGCCCAACCACTGGCTCATCCGTCTGACCCAGCTCGACCACTGGCTCCACTCGAACCTGACTAGGAGGAAGTGTCGCCTCTGGCTGATGTCCCAAGGAATCCTGCCTAACTGGTTGTTCTGCTAAGCCTGCTCCGATAACTGAGGACGAAGTGCCCCTAGAGGAAAGGAATGCAAGGTATCAAGGATAGGACGAGAAGGAACAATGATGCAAATGACTTATCAGTTCAAGGGTGGCATAGAGAACGGATTCGGAATATCAAGGAGGACAAGTGTTGATTGAGACTCCTATAAGTAAAAATATCCCACAAGTCTGAAAAACAGACATGCATGGGCCACCAATAAAACCTTGTCACGTCCCAGTACCGAAATACGGAGACGGACATGGCCAGCTACCCCGTACAAGATACAATACGTCGTACGACAATCACGGCTGTAACTAGACAAGGGGTTGGATACTAAAATGAAGTCTTCCTAGGGTCTCAAGGAACATTTATGTCTCAATCAGTCAAATAGTTAGCAATAAGAGATGAACATATTTGATAAAGCAGTAAGGCGTCCCCGACGCTCTATCAAAATGGTCAAAAATTAGCTATTACAAAATGGTGAGCTAGTACAAGGTCAATAGTACATAGTCGTTATCAGTTGCAGTCTGAATTTACACAAATATGTACAAAATTTGCCAGCTAAAGAATGCCGGTGGCTAAATGCCCAAAATGATACAAAATACTATAGTGGGGAAGAAGAAAACCTACTCAAGTCCCCTGCCGACCATGCTCCTAGTATGCACCATCAGTCAGGTAGAAGGTAGAGTCCTCAGGCTCCACTACGAAATTTGGCTAAACAAAACCAGCGGGGTCAGGCCTTGAATAGCAAGTACCACAAGGAAGCACAAGAGAAGAAACAAAACCAATAACTGAAATAAATGCAAGAAAAGAAAGCAAGGTCTGTGCCAAATCAGAGGTATCTATATCATAGTTCGGTCCATAGCCTATCGTAACACAATAGTCCAACCCCACAACCAAACAAGGACAAGTGTTGAATCATAGTGCCACAACAGTCAATGTCCCTAAGTTATTTAGCAGATGACAATACACAATCAATCAGAATTGAATTAAACGATCAATCAATCCTACGACTTGCTAGGTGATGTCTGGGTAACCCCAGTAATGCAATATAATTGGATCATCAAATCGTGCTATGTCCAAGCAGGACTAGCCGAACCAATAATATACAACATGAATAAATAAATAAATAAAATACGCCAGTCCCTTATAAGGCTATTGTGCTAAATAATTAGTAAAAGTTCTAGTTCTTCTCTATAGTGGGATACTGGCTTGGTTATAATAATATTAGTTGCCGGATACTGCACTCCACTAGTGCGAATGATATACAGTATCCTGGTAGCCAGCTTTGTGTAACACCCCGTTCCGCTCAAGCGGACTGCCGTCTCAAACGGCAATAATGCAACTGTCCCGACCCGCTTTGCCTCGATCAAGAAGCAAAGGATATCCAGACTTGTCCCTACAGGAATCCGGCTTAGGCTTTCAGAGGCTCGCTCGGCGTATCGCTCTACCGAGGCGAATCATCGCTAAGGTGGGTGGCTACGGTGAACTTGTCTTTGCTTAGCCAGCACACATAAAATTTGGAATATTCATGCTAGTCGCTAGGTGATTCACCCCCTGCATGCTAATAAATCCAACGCACCTAGCTAAGGGAATAATCCCAACTTGTATTGCTTGCTAGAACATGGAAATTGAAATACTGCTTATATTCAGACCCTCGCATGCTAAGTCCCTTAACGGTTTCAACTCTCGGCTTACCTTCGGGTCCGAGCAAATGTGCCTGCTTTTGTCCCTTAGAAACGCATGCTTGTCTGCTTGTAATGTTGCCATGTTTCCATCCAAACCCCGGAAGACTACTACGTAGTCGTTCCGTGTTTGAAATAACCTGCAAGTATTCGGGACCGCTAGGTCACCAAGGCAATCTCCGCCCCAGGAGAATTGCATCAAGGGAAAGTCATTCACTGAACAACGAAACAGGCAATGCATCTTGTCTTGTACTATTGTTGCCTCAACAGCTTGTACTCCTGTCTTGTACTCTTGTCTTGTACGCTTGTTGTCCCAACCATGTAAATGGATAACTTACCCGAGACGCCGTTCGATCACGGACAACTTGTGCACAGGGATGGTCTAGCGGGCGATGCTGGGGCACTGGCATCGTCCCGGTCCGGGCGAGACCAATTGTTTTAGTCTCTTGTTCTTGGCGGAATGGTTTGCAGCGCCTCTTGTACTTTCGTTGCATACCATTCTCGTCAAAGACTATACCGTCCATTATGGCATACGCCAGTGATCACCTTGTACTTAACTTGTTGCATGCTTGCTTGTAAATGAAAGATAAACAATTCATCCTCGCTTAGCGGCTATCCGCATGCGAGATACTGTATCGCATGAAACAAATAAACTGAACACCTGAATGATCTTGAAATAAGTACTCGTGTTTGCATATGATATGCCTTCTGAATGTTTATACATGCCCCTGCTTAAATTAACAATGTTTGCCTTGGACAGGAAAGGATAAATGGTAAGTTGGTAAGTCTCGTCGTGTTCCCTCAAACATCGCACGGCGCACTACCCGACACGTTAGGCTATTCAATGCTTGTATGAAACTGATCCTAAGGCAACTAGAAAGACAACTTAATAGTTGTGCACGGAACTTATATTACGTGTTTGGATTTGTCGAGCGGGCGAGTAGCTTCCCCACCAGTGCATTCAATGTACTGATAATCCACCAGTTTGATATGCAGGGTGCGGGAGAACCTCGTTCGGTGCGGATGCCTCCAACGTGCGTGCTTAGGCGTGAAGATCACTCCGAAGCAACGGTGCGTCCGGGACTGAAGCACATATACAAGACATAATGTTGGAACATAGCCCGAACTCGCCTGATCATCGCCTGTACAATCATTTCACAATTGTAGCCACTTGGCACGCTTTTACTGTTTCAGAGAGAGAGGCTTGAGCGACTTGTAATCTCGGCTATATGCCGCCTGTAATACATGTTCATATCAATAAAAGAGCTTGCTTTACTTCAACTTGTGTTTCAATGCTTCCGCTATATTTGTCGACTCAGTGAACCTGTTACCAAATCGCTATGCGTTCATGACTCCGCTGCACTCGGACAATCTGTGCGACTCTGTGGCTTAGAACTCTTGCCGCCAGCCAATGAACCATGGCCTTGCACGGGCGTGGATCACGCTCGTGCGGCATCACGCCCGGATGGGTCAAAGCGATCGTCCCACGGGAGCGCTGGCGAGGGTGATTCCCGCCTAGCGGGGACGGCCGAAATAGCCTGCGGGAGATCGGGGCGTGACACTTTGCACCCAATGATTAATATCTATGACGTGGCCGACATGTACGATCTCGGGATCCGTTTTCCTCAAATGCTGCTACAACTTTTAGTTATCTAATTATCCCTACGGTCATCTGGAATTTTGTGTCGTGGTCACACAATTATCCTCCTAGTACCTTGGTACGGGTACGCTAGGGATGAATCCGCATTGGTTCTTGCTGTTCAAATTTGGACTTATTCTGAGCGTAATGCAACAATCAATTAAGAAATCTAACCATATTATTCTGACTAGCTACATGGGTTTTCGTGCAATCCTTATTTTAGTACTAACAAGCATGTAATAAGAATATATTTATAACATAACACCGCAGTGTATATGATGCACTTTAGTGTGCGAGCAAGATATCACACTTGGTGCGATATTAAGGAGTATCAGCACGGATACAAGTATTTAAGTCAAGATTCTATGATCAATTAGTTAAATCAAGTGAAATTCCTCTGCTCACATCGTAGCATATCGGGTCAAATATACGGCCAGTGCTTCTACTATAAAGTTCTACTTGGATCTATAATTCTATCATATGGTACATCAAGCATTTGTCATTATTCAGATAATAAGGAAATATATAAGTTCTTAATTCACTATCACATACATGGTCACAAGATTTGATAAAAAATCCAACTAATTGAAGAAAATGACAAAAAAGACATAAATAGCCAAAAATAAGTAAAAATAGTCAAAATAAACAAAAACAGCTTTTTCACGTACAAAACAGTAAAAAAATAGCTTAAAATAGGCAAAAGTAGCTTTCTGCGTACAAAATAGCTTAAAATAGGCTAAAATAGCTCATTCGCGTACAAAACAGTCAAAAATAGCTCATCCTTGTACAAAACAGTCAAAAATGACAAATCTGTGCAAAAAGTATATAAGAGGGGCTTCTGCGCTGTTTTACGTCCAAAATTGAATTCTGCGTAATTATACGCAAATGAGAGAGCTTCTGCACACTTTTTACGCAGGAGGGACTTCTGTGTAGTTATACGCAGAAGAAAGGGTTTCTGTGCAGTTATACGCAGGGGGTTCTGTACAGTTTTTATGCCAGGACTTTTGCACAGTTATACGCAGCACTGTTATTCTTCCTCAGCCGACATGAAAATTCTAAAAACTTGTTTTGGCCATAAAATTTTTATTTCAACTCGAAATTTGACGTATCAAAAGCCAAAATTAAATAAAATTTAATTTCCCACAATACGGGATAATTAGTTTTCAGAAATTTCAAGTTTTAAGAGATCAAATCCATGAAATTCGTAAAACCCTAACTTTGAAATTTATTGAGGATCACTAGATACACATTATAAGCTAAAAATATGCAAGAAAATTTTAAGAAATAAAATATTCCGAAAATTATGGTTTCTCCATTTTGTGCAAGATGTACTTGTCTTAATTGTTAGGTAATAACTCTAATCTCTTCCAAAGAGAAGAAGGAAGTAAAACTTCTAGGCTAGATCTAGGGTTTGGGGGTTTGAATTTGGAGAGGAGAGAAAAAGAGAAAATGAGAAGAATGAAGAAGAGAGAGAAAGATGTGTTATATATATGAGATGAGATTTAATCTCATCCATCCACCGCATGAATCCATGATCCCAGCTCATCTCACCCGTCCAAGTAAACACAAGTCTAGTGGTTCAATAGTGAACCGGTTTTAGGGATTCCATCTATGTTTGGGTCATAATACGGGTCTATGTCAATTGTCAAATGGGTTCCTACGGTCCCGGGTAGTCTCTCTCAAAAATCCAATTTACAAAATACAGAAATATAATATACAACCAAGTACATGAATACGAAATCAGGGAACGGATGTGACAATAATATTTTCTATTATCGTGCATATTTTTCTGCAATGGTAAGTCTACATCCTACTGCTTGGCTTAAAGATCGGGTCTTTTTTTATTACATTAATCTCCTTGGACTTCCGGGTCTGAGTCTAGGCCTCTGTACAATGATCCTCAATTATTGCATCTAATGAACCTACCTCGATCCACATCTCGTACCCCATTGCATGCTCTTCTCCAACCGACCGTCGGTATTACGATCCTTAGCATGGGTAGACCACTCTGCCAGGTATACTACTATTAGCATGGGTAGACCACTCTACCAGGTATACTACTATCCTTCCTTTTAATCTCAGCCACTCATTCTTCTTCTAATCTCAACTCTGATAACTCCATCGTTTCTTCTAAACTCCATTATCCACTCTCTTATACATCTCAACCCTTATAACTCCTCTCTCTTTTAATCTCCAATATCTACTCTCTCTCGATCTCAATCCTTATGACTCCAATCTTTCTTTTGATTAAGGTTCACAGTATCTATATCAGGATCAGTTTCAATCCCTTCTTATTAGTAGCGTTGGTTTCAGAGTTATTCTTTTCTGAAAGTGGAATTAATAATAATATTAATAATAATTGAAAAACTAGAAAATATTTCATATACTAAGGAAGTAATCAAGCGGGCTTAAATTGCAAAAATTAAAATCTTCGTCTAGTAATTACCTTCCTCTAGTTATAGCATACACTATATTTTGGACCAGTTATATTTCAATGAATGTTTGTGGTTTATCTTTGTTAGTTGCTTTTTAGAAATTGGCGGGTCCTATATTGTGAAATGAGTTAATGCCACTCTTAACTTAGTTTATTTGAACACTAGTTTGAAGAATAGTGTTTTATTTACTTCAATGTTTCTCGTGTTAAATATTGCAAGCTATATTGTATGACATTTTATGATTTCAGCCCTTGTCCCCTTTTGTCAACTACTGGATGGAAGACACTAAATACATGAGTAGAGAAATGCATTAATTTGACATCTCAAATACCTCTCGTCTTGGTATGAGAACATTGGGATATGTTTGAGTATTTAACACATTCACAATCCTATCAGTATCCTATTTGTGCCTTATGAATAGCTTGTTTTGAATTCCATGCCACGACACCACACCTTGGAAATGATGGTAAGGGATATACTATCTATATTTCAAACATGCATGAATAATCTTATGAATCTTGACTGTTAACCAAATTTTCATACTTATGGCTAAACAAGGCAAGTGAAATCACACATCATAACATGCACTGTTGTTGGAATGGTTTCCTTTTGAAGTGTTCTCTGTAATATGAAGTGACTGGTTGTTAATTGCTGTCTCATTGGATATTATTATATGTTTTGTAGCATGCATGTCTGATGTCTTTAACTGGTTATACTGGCTAGCTAAATTGTTCTATATATTCTGATTGTGGCTGAAAAGTAAAACATAATAGTATTTATAAACTCTTCACGGTTGTTTGAATTGAAATTGTCTCCATTTAAAGTTCCTTTGTTCTCTTTAACTGGGGTTGATGGCCTATTATGTGGAATGACATTGTGATCCATTATTAACTTCTATTTCTTGTTTGAGATCTTTTTTTAATTGAAATGACATTTAGTATATTGTAGATTCCATTGTAATTATTTGTTCGCGTTTCAGTTTTTTGCAGAATATAACGAAAAGTTACTGAAATCCGAGAGTTACCTAGCAAGAAGGCAAGGTCTTGAGGTGCTAATTCATTCCATGCTACGCTAATAAATTTTATATGGCAACAAAGCAAATTTAGTATGTTTTCAGTTTCGCTTCTCTTGTGTACATTTACATTTTGTGCATCTTTAAGATGGACAAAGTATTCTTAAAAGCCTCTTCAATTATGAACTTGATAAATATTGTTTTGTTACATTCACTTTAACAAGTTTACAGATGGATGATTGTGTTTGGTTGTATATGGTGGTTTATGCTTTTAGTATTATCTTTAGAAAATGTCTAATTCTTTTTTACCTTTTTGGTTGTTCTTCTTTATTTCAGATTTTAGGAGCTATGCTGTTGGATCGATCAAATTCAGCAATTATGGTGAGATATGTTAGCTCGAAGGACAACTTGCAACCTATAATGGACCTTCTCAGGGTATGCAATATCTCTCCTGCCTTACCTGATTTTCACATCATTCATTTCTTTCTCTTACTTGAAATACTTATCTTATGCTAATCTTGGCTTCTTTTTCCAAATAGCATAAGGATGTTAGAAAAAGCTTGTTTATATACACTTGGGAACTTCTTAGACGTCTCACATACTTGAAACTATGAAGCATTTTAGGAACACTTTTTTTGAGATTCCTCTACCTTTACTCTTTTGTGTTCCATTATCATAGGGCTTTGAGATCAAAGAATACCCTTGAATTGTAAAACAAGTCCTATTAGCCCCTGCTAGACCAGCAAATATTTAATGGGACTGAAGGTTAGAGTTAAGAAACATGTCTAAAAAATGAGCACTGCAGCTAGTAAGTAAGATGGATGGGGCAATTCATTGAAAGAAAACAAACTGAGTGCATCTTAGAGAAGTTAAAGGCAATTTCATTTGAGGACAAGATGAGAGAGATCATTAAGATGATTTGGTTTATGCACCAGGTCGGAGGATTTCATGATACAGAACCTGCTAGAACATGGTTTAAACTAAGTGAACATGAATCGAGGATCTGAAAAAGGAAATGGCAGTTGCTAAATGCTAATGTTAGAAGGAAAAGGTCCTGAAATGAGATGACTGGAGGAAGAGGGTTCACGTAGTGGTACTCTCATGGGCGTTTACTCGTCACAGTTTATTTGCTTTAAAGATACATGTGTTTGCAGGTTTATTTTATACTAGCATTAATAATTTGAAATCAATGTTAAATGTGATCTTCGTATCCCCTACATCTCAGCATGGAAATATCCCTTTTCTTGTCAACCACTTTGAATTTCTTTTGGAGGTTATTCTCTCCGTTTCATGAGAATCCTGACCTATTGCATGGAAACATATATGACGGAACATGATTCAGAGACACGGCACCGATTTGCCTTGTCCTATTTTATTTTGGAGTACCTTTGTCGCTTTTGATACGTGACTGACCTGTCGTGAGAAACAAATTGTTACCTCAGTATGCTTTAGTATTTGATGCAGTGCTGTACCCCCATATAAAATTGTTACTTTTGCTGTCTTCACTTCCACGTCTCTCATTTACTTGTGAAGCTCCTACAGAACTCTGTAGATGTGAAAATGGGTGAATGGCAGTGGAGTAGAAAATAAGTGTATTGGTGTGGAAGATGGAGGTAGTGCCATTTGAGGATAAGTTGAATCATTTCTGGTGCTATGGGCATGTGAAATGTGACACTAATAGGTGTACCACTAATAGGTGTACCAGATAGGAGCGACGGGATAATATAGAAGAAATGGCCCTTGACAAACTTGGATTGAGTCTGCAAAAAAGGGTTATGGTATTTGTTAATGTTAGAAAGGGACGTGGCCCTTAATTGAGTAAGGATTGAGGAAATGAATTTGTGTTACTTGCGGTAATGATTTCAAGTTTAAATGCAAATGTGAATGCTTTTTTTCCACTTTCATTCGAGCTAGGATTGTAAAAGAGGTGATCAACTCTTCCCTTAAAAAAAGGGGTTAAACTTGAGCTCAGACGAGCCTAAATTCTAAAGATCAAGATCAGCTCATAATAATATTCTCAAGCTTTGCTTGCGAAATGCTCGTTTAAATTGGAAATACAGGTTTGAATTTTAGCAAAAGCTTAAGCCTATGAACTATTGATGTCATCTAAGAACTAAGAAGTTGGTCACATAATGGACTTACTCTAGATAGTAGTATGATCATACAAATTAAGAGCTTGCTCATGACCATGACAAGACGAATACCCCTAAGCTCAGACTACAAATTTACTTCCATAACAGAAATTGTTCATTTTTTCTCCTTTATTTTTTTCTCTCCTCATGCCCCTTTAGATCTCCACAACAAAAACATGTTCTTTTCAACGAAGAACACAAATTTACTTCCATTCAGCTTATTATATGTAATATCTGATATATCCTTTATTTGGATATAAATCCTTCTTCTTTTTTTTGAAAATTTGACATTATATTCCCTTAGGCCATCTCCAATGGGGGTTTCTATCTATTGTAGAAACTTTCTTTAGAAAAAACTTCTCCCAATGGTGGTTTCTTTTCCAATTTCTATCATAGGTGGCATTGATGTAGGATGGAGAATTTTTATGAGGGTTTCTACATGTAGAAACTCTTAGAGAAATTCTCCATCTCTCATGGCCATTATTATTGGGCCCCACACCATTAAATTCATCCTTTAATTTTGTGACATCTAGGATAGAAATGGAGGACCATTGGAGAGTGTTTTTTTTGTTTGTACAATTTATGTATAGAAACTCTACCAACTAGGATAGAAATTTACTAAAAGTACAATATTGATAGAAATTTACTAAAAGTACAATATGCCAAGTAGGATAGGAACTCAATTTTAGAAATCCCCATTGGAGATGGCCTTATGCCCCTTTAGATCTCTATAACAGAAACTTGTTCTTTTCAATGAAGAATACAAATTTACTTCCATTCAGCTTATTGCAGGTAATATCTGATATCTCCGTTATTTGGATATAAATCCCTTGTGAAAAATATGAAATTATATTCAAGATGTCTCTTCGCAATAAGCAATTATGACCACAAGCCAATTTTGGTTGTCTAATTCCTCATTAGGTAACAGTTTAATAATACTAACAACGATGCTTCGATGATTTATAATAAACTATGCCCGTTTCCTCTTTATATAACTGATGCTTAGGTGCAATGAGTTGTGGCTGTGTGATGTTGCAGGTATTTACTGTGTTTTTCACATTTCACAATGCCTGTTAGCTGAATATGCAGTCATATTGACCCAGTGTTTCTTTTCTTTCGGTGCTAAAAAGCCGTCTTTTATTTGTAGGAATTAAGAAAGAAGAATATCCAAATAGAGGCATTTCATGTGTTCAAGGTAACAAACTCTTCTTGCTTGGTGTGAATTAGTCACACTTTCTTGTTGGCTAAAAGTGGTTTGCTTTCATATCCACAGTTATTTGCAGCTAATAAGAACAAGCCACCCGAGATTGCAACCATATTACTGCAAAACAAAGAGAAGCTTCTCCGGTTCTTTAGTGACTTCAAGATAGAGAAAGGTAAAATAAGTTGTTTTTGTGTGGGATTTCCGACCACTTATCTTTTTCTTTGGTTTCCATCTAATTTAACTAAGCTTTCTAAGTAGTCCATGTCTTACTGTAAGTCGATGTTTATTTCATGTTTCATGTGATGCGTCATCTTCTCTAGGCTTATTTTTGCATTTTTTTGCTGCTCGGTTGCATGAGCTTAAACTGCTATCAAAAGGTAAGTCAAATCGCCAATAGATGGGTCAATCTACCTGCCAACTACCTGTCTATATTTTATGTCATGGCTGTCTCGTCCATAGCCAACTTTGTTAGGAAGTTAGCACTAACATGTAGAGTGTAGAAAATCTCGTTAATTCTTTTATGGAGATCTCTTAATTCTTATGATCCATAGTTGACCCTACTTTTGATGGGAGAGTTTGGATGATGATTATCATGTTGGGTTTCTCCATTATAAATGTCCAGTTTCAACATGTATCACCATTTTATATTGATATATAATGTTATGATAGAAATTTATGTAATTTGCCCGCCTGGATTTATCTTCTGCAGAGGATGAAAAATTTGAAGCAGACCTAGCTGAAGTGGTCGAAGTGATCGAATCACTGTAATCTGGAAATAATCCTTGCATGGAGTTAGTAAATTTGTTTCATTTATTGTCATCTGTACATGACCTGAATTAAGAGAGCTCGCATGATTCTCTTCAACCTGTGTATCTACATAGAATGCTATCATGACGAGTCCAAGTCAATTGATGACAGGTGTCTCCTTACTGTTTTATCCACTTGGATGATTGCCATAAGATCATTTTGGGATGTTTCTAATTGCTAAGTTACTCGTTGATTATATTGGTGGCAGTTAAAGTTCGATCATGGTAACTCTGTTGCATTATATATGATTCCTATTAATATATGAGGTAGTATATTATACATATTAGTTTTTTTTATAAGATTAGTACTTTTCTTGCTTACTATGGATAATTACACTGATTGGTTGGATGATGTGATGAGCAAGAGGGAGGGTCTATATTGTGTAGTTAAGAGCATGAACTCCAACTTTGATTCTTAGCTAGCTGCTTGCTGCCCTAAGGGCCTGTTTTGTAACTTCAAAGTGGGGCTGCATTTGGAGATTCACTTGGATTTGTGCTGCATCCATGATATCCAGTGTTTGGTTCGGGGTGGTAACTTAGTTAAGCTTCTTTTCTGACACATAACTTCCAGTCCACTTGTAAAAGAGGCCCCTTGGAGACCTCTTCACATCCTCATTCCTCTTGTGGATGTGGTCATGATGGACTCCAATATGTGCCCTTAAGTGATTTCCTTAACAATTATTATTATTATTATTATTATTATTATTATTTTGTGATGCCTAGTGATACACATGAGACTTTGTACACGTTGCGTTGCATATCATATGGGTCCACTGTCTTACACCTCCTCCGCGGTTTGATTCCGAGATCGTCTGCATATAGGTAAACGGGATATGAGCCATAGATTCATATTTCTATATTTGCCATAGGTTCATATTTCTATATGAGCCAATGCACATGTGGATCAATAGAAATGGAATGTACTAGTACACATGTGGACAAATGAAGTGTACTAGTGCACATGGAATATAGGAGCCTATTTCTATTGGTCTACATGTGCATGTCTTATTTTTTATATATTTATGGTAAACGAAATATTAGCCATAGTGTTCATATTTTTACATGAGTCATGCACATATGGACCAATAGAAATGGAATAGTCAAACTTCTTTGGTACCGGTTTAACACTTGCAGGCTCAATTTTTTTTTTTTTTTTTTTCTGGAGAAAGAAGGCACAGAATGTAAAACAGTATGAACATAGATAGACACATATAATCAGTGTGTATATGTATTTGTCACCACGTGACAGTTGGATTTGTCCTCATTCTCAAAGCAGGTGGTCCATGAACAACAACAAAAATGTTTTGTAATACTTGATGGTAATAGTTTTTGCTTGGGTCTGTGCCTCCCTTATAATTTACAGATGCTCTGGTTGGTCTATAGAGGCAGATTCATTGAACCATAAATATTTGATCCGGAAGAGGGAAGAATCTGCCAAGAATATGGAATATTACTGTAGGTCTCGTGAAGAAGTAAGTGAGCCATGATTTACCGATCTTCTTTAATTTGGCCAGTGGGATGTTCTTTTTTGTTATATTTCATTGTGATGCCATCGCCATTTGGCTACGTTTTATTACATTTATAGGTGAAATAATACTATTAATTTCTTCAAAATATTCTTCGAAATCATTTTTCTTTAGCGTGACAGCTGATGTGATGGTTAATATGATGGTTGACATAACAAATTTTAAAAATAAAATTAACATCAAAATTAATATTAATATTAACATTAAAATTATTATTAATACTAAAATTAACATTAACATAACATTGAAATTAATATTAATATTAAAAAAATTTAGATGATTAATTTTTGTTATTAAAATTTATCATGTCAGCTGTAATATTAGATGTCACATAATACTATTTAACAATACCACGTTAGCTGCAACATTAGGAGTCACGGATCAGTCGATCGTCGGTCGGAGAGGGATCGACACGGAATAAAGCGCCGTTGGACAATCGAAAGGGGACGAGAAAATATTGAAATGCTCGAAATTTTGTTTTGGGAAGAGAGCCGAATGGAGGGAAGTCATTCGATTGTTGACTATTGTTAAAATTTTAGCGACGTCGTCTTACGACAGTCACATATATTAAAAAAATTAGCGACGTGTACTACATAACATTGCTACATGTCACTAAAATTAAATTATTAGCGACGTGCAATGACTCTTAGCTAGCGACGTTGATGTCTTCATTACATAACTACAATCTCAAAATAACAATGATTGTCACTAAATTGTAAGAAGTTAGCGACGTCATGTTTTGGAGTTGCTAATTGCACCGCTATTATTACTTATTTTCGTAGTGGTTTTTGCTAAAGCTGAATGCCTCAGATTTATTATTATTATTATTATTATTATTATTATTATATATATATATATATATATATATATATATATATATATACACAAAAATTTATATATCTGTCAATTTTGTAAATTGTGTTAATCAATCAGCTATAGAACTGCTGAAGCGTAATTATGTGAATTCTAAGATGAACAGATACCTGCAGCTGCATTTTAACTCTCCAAAGAGCCTATTATGCAAATATATGGTTCTTGACTATATAAAGTTAGAAAAGAACTTTACAAAATTTTTGACGAAGAGTTTTTTCTATGACATTAATCCTAGAATCATCGAGGGGGTGGGATTAAGCCCATAAGCAAGTCACCAACAGAGGCAACCCAACCGAGTCGGACTGGAGATCCCAAAAAATCAGTTCAATAGGCAGAAATAAGCTGGACTTAGATGACTAATATGGAACACTAACCCTAAGATTAAATTCTCATAAATTAATGCGACAAAGCGGCTGTACGAAGTTGTAGAAAGATACTCCATCTCTATGACAGTGTTCCAATGTGATATGGTTAGGACGAGTATTTAAAACTCTTAATAGTTCAAATTATATTTATGCAGGGTTGACACCGATTACCAACCCTTTGAGGACTTACCTACATGAGATGTCGTAAAGACCGCGACTATGGGACATGGCGATCCCTGACAACTCTCATGAACAAAAAAAGTGCGTATGACTAATAAAAAATGCCACCCGATAGACCCAATAATTTCTAACGTACTATGTGTGCTATTGTCCGAACCTAATTCAAGAAATCCATTAAGTAGTTCTTAAGTTAAAGACAATAGTCACTAAGTGAGATTCAAGGCTGTAGTCCATCTCGCATATTGTATATAGTATTTTTTTTTCTAAATTTTTTCTACTTCTACTCTTTTGAATACTGTTATTTCTGTTTTTGAAACTTGATTTTTTTTTTTTTTAGAAAATTGTTATTATTATTGGTGGAAAAAAAATAAAAAATAAAAATCCAAAAAACCCTATTTCTTCTCTCATATGACCTACTCTCTAGCATGACATCTCCTATTCTCTTTCATGACATCGGACCTATTCTCTTGCCAATTTACAAGGAACTTTGGCCTAATCTATAACATGTTCTATGCTATTAACAGAGAGCATATATAAACCCATGCTTCCGAATAGAAAATAGAAAAGAGAGGTATCCAACCTTATCAACTCCCCCATCAACTCCATTATATACAAATACTCTCGTCCTTCTACAACAACAAAGTTCTACTATTATGTTTCCCTACTGTGTTTATTCTAAATTTATGGATAATTCGGAACACTATCTCGAAGCTGATAGCACAGAAATTTTACTTCTAGAAGAATTCGAGAACAAATCTGTACATAGAACTCGAATAATCTTTCAGGACCGTGTTTCGTACATGACTGTTTCAGAGGCCGACCCTTTGTTATTTTGTCTACATAAAATCAAAGAAAATTCTAACAAACTGATGAGCAACTTGAAGGTGCAAGGATAAAAATATAGTTAAAGAATATGGACCAGTGGTACTTAGTTGCTTGCAAATTGGACTTGAGCATGTTCTCACTTGGTAGCATGTGTAACCCTATATTTCATAGACAAAAAAAAGAAAAAAATCCTCAAAAGTTTTAGCTGGGTCAATTCACTACAAAAATGCTGTAAAATAGCGAGGGATCTCAGCGATGGATAAAATTTTGTCACTGGGTTAGCGACGAAAAACCAACGGCATAATGACTAATATATTTATATAAGAAACATATATTAATTTCCGTCGCTATTCCGTTGCTGTGGTGTCAATTTTTTTTCTGCGACGGAATAACGACGAAATTTTTTGTCGCTGTCAAACGTTAAAATTCAATGTTCTAGTTTTATTTTCATTTTCCCCCAAACACTCTCCCTCTCCTTTCTCACCCCTGACCCCCGACCCTCCGACCCCCTCTCCTCCTCCTCCTCCGGCGGCAGCTTCCCGACGACGAGCGTCGAGCGACGACAGCTCATCCTTCTCCTCCTCCTCCGGCGGCAACTTCTCCTCTCTCACCCCTGACCCCCGACCCTCCGACCCCCTCTCCTCCTCCTCCTCCTCACGACCCCCGACCCTCTGCCCCCCTCTCCACGACACCCCTGACCCTCCCCCCCCCCCCCCCCCACTCTGGTCCCCCTCTCTCGACCCCCCTCTCTCCACCACTCCTCCTCGAAGGTAAACCATAATCATAGTTTTTATTTGTTTATTTATTGGATTTGGGATTTGGGGGTTATACATAATTTTTGCATTTGGGATTTGGGTGCTGGACACGTACAGACACGATACGTTGGACACGGACACTAGAACACGGATACCCAGACACACACTCCACCTCCCAGTGAGCATTATTTCGTTCGATTTCAGTCATAGTTAGGGGTGAGCATTATTCGGTTCGGTTTAAAAAAATTGGTATATTTAGTTACTATATATATTAGCAAAAAAAGCGCAAATAAACCGATTGAAAAATCGAATTGTATTATAGTCGTTTATAGTTATACTTTAGAGTACTAATATAAATAGTAATTAGTAGTTACTATAATTATGTACTAAGTACTTAAAAGTAGGTAAATTGCAAATCATACTATCGGCCATATCGTCGGTTACGGATCGGAGTATCAGATTTTTTGTATCGAAAAACAAATAATTATTAATAAATTAATAATATTTTAGAAAATATATTTCATACATTTAGACATAATTTTAAGTATTTCTAGTGTTGTTTCTTAGTAGTTTTGAAATTGAATGAAATAGTAGTCACCCTTGCCGATTAGTTTACATGTGATAGATAAGTTTATTTTTTACTTGCTTTTACAACCTTACTATGCTAAGGCATGTATCGGCCATATTCGGATGAGTATCGAGGAAGTATGATTTTGGATACGTGTAAAATAAGTATCATAACTCTAGCTTTTACAATATTTAGTTCTTTATGAGACCTCTTCATCAAGTATTCTAAATAACAAATCATTTAGCAAATATCTTAATTCATCTTGAATCTAATTAATCCATATTCTTCATCAAGTACTTGCAGGTTCAATTGCACAGAAGAGCTATTTGATAGTCTCCTGGTTGACTCGAATGCATGTACAATACAATAACGTTAGACATTTGTAAGCAGGAAAGCATGCGTTTCTAAGGAACTTAAGCAGACACGTTAGCTCGGGCCCGAAGGTAAACCAAGAGGTGAAACCGTAAGGGACTTTCCGAGCGACAAGATTTAGGGTAGCATACGAGGGTCTGAATATAAGTAATATTTTATTTCCATGTTCTAGCACAAGCAATAAAAGTTGGGATTAATATTCCCTTAGCTAGGTGCGTTGTATTCTTATTAACATGCATGGGGTGATTCACCTAGCGACTAGCATGTAGCATTCATATTTTAAGTGTGCTGGCTAAGCAAAGACAAGTTCACCGTAGCCACCCACCTTAGCGATGATTCGCCTCGGTTGAGCGATACGTCAAGCGAGCCTCTGAAAGCCTAAACCGGAATCCTGTAGGGACGAGTCTGGATATCCTTTGCTGTCACGCCCCAGTCCCAAAATACGTAGGACTAGGAATACGTAAGCATGCCAGCCGTAAGTATATGGCAACTCCAATATATGGATACCATAATACATACGTACGCTGTAATATAAATATTAACTCACATGTGGTATATATATAGTCACAAGTCGCAGAAATACTAATCTTATCCACACAACAACTCACAGAAAAGAAATAACTAAACTAAAATAATAAGTCAGAGTAATCCAAAAATAATAGTCGGGTGGAGACAAATCCACCACCAATGACTATATTTATACTAAAATGAAATAGGAGGGTAAATCTCCAATATAAAATAAGATGATGATATAAAGGTATCAGCGAATCGATCCATCGCTAGAGATAATCAAAGATGCTCAGAAGGTAAGACCTCCTCGGCAGAAAATAACGCGTCAGGTCCTGGCCCGTACTCCTGCGGATACTCCTGGTCTTCTATACCTGGCAAGGGACCAGGTCCTCAGAGGGACGTAACAAGATACATAGAAGCATGCTAATTTGAATACAGTAAACATGCATAATAGATAAAAATATATAAGTATGTTGTACAAGATAATCTATATAAATATGCATAATGAGGACAACTTTTCGACGTATGGGCATGGGTAGGCTACTCGATCTAAATCTCATAACTCACACACACGACAGGGACATCAGAAATCGACATACCGCGAGGGTAGCGACCAGCGTGACACACTACCGTAGTGCGTGCTAGATACTACGGTTTACCAGAGTGGTTATAGCCCATACGCCTACTGATTGTCCTCCCCTCCCATGATACTATGTGTCAAGTGTGTGTCAACATATATATAGTATATAATTATGACTGAAAGAAAATACACATGCAATGAATATATAAAATATAATAAGCATACAATAGTACTGTAAGCAATTTGGCAAGGTATCTTGCCTGGTCTGAAAAAGGATGTAGTCCCAACTCAAGGCGTCGTCCGATCTACCCGTCACATAAATTAAACAAGTTAGGTTACAAAATTGGGTGAATAGTTTCCGCCATTTTAATCTATTTTAACTCTGAATAAAATAACCTAAAATAGTATTTTAATCTTATTATAATCTGATTTTATTGTTAAACCCTAATTTTGGTCCAAAGAAAGTCAACTTTACGGATTTGTGATCCGTGGCACACAAATCGAGGCAATCCGTTGACCAAAAAGTCAATCGACTCAAATCCTTGATTTGTGTGTAGAATTCTATAGATTTTAGTGCTACATGAACATCGGAATCAATGGTTTCATAAAATCACAAGTCGGTAAAGAGTTATGTCCACAAGGGCGCACAGATGATAATTTTTGGTGGTTTTCTATTTATCTCTACGTTGTACAAATTTTACAATAAATTAAACTTACATTTTAAATTTTAGAAATATTATTTTATGTAATTTCATCATGTCAACTTTCCGAAACTTCAAACGGTTCATAATTCCGAATTCGGGATCTCCCGAAATTTCGAAAATACGGAAACGCGTCTGATTTCGGACAGCTGGCACTTTTAGAATTTTCTAGAAAAATAGGTTCATAAATTATTAAAATAATTTATATATTCAGAAAACTAATCTTGATATAGTTCTAACAAAAAAAATTGGAGCGCGTTTGGAGTCCGGAACTAGGAGATATCGTCTTTTTAAGTCGTCATAACTACTAGAAAATTAGGCTGAATTTATGACGAATTTTGACTATTTTTTGACGAAAAAGAGAGGAGCTTGTGAAAAAAAATATGAAAGAAGAGTTTATTCCATAAGTCTAATAGGTATTTATAATGGTGGAGACTACTTAATTGAATACGACTAGGATTGACTAATTTGGATTTGATTAGGATCAGTTTAAATAAGGATATGATATGCATGAAGTTGCTTTCCTATTAGGCTCAGGATTTGAATTAATTTAAAATAGAGTTTGAGTTTATCTCAATAATTTATAATCTTAAATAGAATTAAAGATAATACAAATAATTTATATATAATCTTATTAATATCTATTAACACTAAATTAACATCTATCTAATATTAAGACTATATATATCCAAATAAATCCTAAATAATTTAAAAATCTAAATAAATTTCTTAAAATTCTAAATAAATTACAGAAAAATATAATTGAATATTTTAACCTAAAATAAATATTTGGTAGTAACAATATGCAAGTATGGTCTCATAGTAAATCATGAAAGTCCTAAAAATTTACGTTTTCTATGTTTTAATTACCCAAAAATTCTAGAAAAATCTCCAAAAATCTAAAATAGCCTAAAAATGATTCTAAATAAATATTTATATAAGTAAATATATCAAAAAATTTATTTTTTAATTAACTATTAGAATACTCTAAAAAAATTCAATATTTAAAATAATCTATAATAAATGTAATAATATAAAATACACACAAAATACCTATTTTGGGTGAGGGGGTTTACATTTGCCTCAAACGAGTATTCTCGCCTGAGCAAAACGGGTCGGGACATTACACTTTTGCCTTTTGAATCGGCAGTCCGCTTGAGCAGAACAGGGTGTTACAACTGTATCCTACGATATGTGATGCATGCTATTATATTAGAAAATCTAAGGTAGGTGTAGCAAACATTTTGATGTTCTTCATCTCCTTGCTCTGAACAGAGCTAAGTCCTGGTCGTTCTCTCCAAGTTGTGTGCGACAAAGAGAAACT
Source organism: Iris macrosiphon (assembly GCA_036927795.1). Classification (NCBI taxonomy): domain Eukaryota; kingdom Viridiplantae; phylum Streptophyta; class Magnoliopsida; order Asparagales; family Iridaceae; genus Iris; species Iris macrosiphon. Next base: position 200,573,230 of record JAYESA010000008.1, read on the forward strand.
GGTAGTGCGAGAATTTTACCACTAGGAGCATTCGAGATACGTCTGCACATAGACCTCGAATCAACTCTTAGGGCAGTGTTTCGTACGCGACTTTCCCCGAGGTCGGTAAAATTAATTTATGTTTCTTTTGTTTAAAGTTTTTTTTTAAGATAAACCAAACAAATAAAAATTGTCTAACTTGTATTGTAACTTTGTATTCATGTGGTGGCAGATATAATTTTAGTCGAGAAAACTTTGCTAACTTGCATTGTAACTTTGTTGTGCTTAGTATCTGTAGTGTAGGTAAGATCTAGAGATTTTAATCACTTATCCATAAAGGCGGAGATGAAGTACTTTTTCACTTTTATCGATGATTACTCGAAGTACGCTTTTGTCTAACTCCTCGAGTCAAAATATGAAACTTCAAAAAGTTTAAGCACTTTAATGCAGAAGTTGTCACGACCCGCACCCGGATATTCGGGCACGAGTGCGTGGGCACGTCCAGCCTACGCCGCAGTGTCGGCGGTAGTACGCTGTCTAGGGCATAATCACAGGTAATATAAAGTCTATCTCATCCACAAAAGTAAAATAGACAAGGAAGATAACAGGAAAAAGGAATGCTGAGATTTCATAATATTTAATCTGTGACAACCAATCCACAGTTAATACAGGCCAGAAGATAAATCGGGGACAAACCCGAGTATATGCTGAAAAGGAAAGAATAAGCAGCTACAGCTAACTAGTCCACAGAAGTAGCCTCCTGGGGGAAACTGGCTCCTCATGTGTGTTACCTGCTAACTCATAGTGGCCATAATAGGTGGGGGCAAGGTCCTCATCATCGCCTAAATCAACGGATCCAGTCAGGAAAGGAGCAAAGTACACAATGCACAACAAGATTAAACTAAATATTTATGACAATTAAGTATTGAATATCATATTAAGAAAATTGCATAGAGGGACATCATTATCTCATAGTTAATGCTGTAAACAGAAATATGAGAAAAGCAGAAAATAAATGAGACAGGAATGAAACTACAACAATCAGCAAGAAATATAACAAGACTAGAAACTATGTGTGTGAACTTGTGTATTTAGAATACCTAGTTGGCATGTAGGGGTTTATAAGGTTAAACCGGCCGTCATAGACGGCTATTATTCACGAATAATCGAGATCCGGCTGATGGACAGTCGTGTACCAACAGCTATTATTCACGACACGGGTCAGGGTAAACTACATGCCTTTCAGTATTCTCCCTCCCGACACGAAAACAAGACATGAATTCCAATATTCAAGACATGAGATACAGTATTCTGACACTACGTGTAATCAGCAAGGGTACTAGTAGAGCAGGGAATTAATTATCACAATATAAAGATTAACTTGAAGTGCAGGTACTTGCCTGTTGTTTGGATCTGATTAATAGGTCTTGGGGGAAATATCCAGAGATGAGTCCAAAAGCTGAAATAGATATTACCATCACGCTCAGAAGATGTCAAATAGCTAGAAACGCCTGTCCTTGGGTCCAATTTGGAGACAAGGACAAAAACGACAGTTTCGGGTCAAAACGGGGTCCGCCGGTGGACCCGCTTTGCACCGAAAAACGTGTCCGGATCAAAGGTCTCCAAATTCACCAAACTTAGTGTCAACAGGTCAGGAACGCTGATACGAACCCAACGGAACTTCCAGATTTGGATTCCGGTGAGCCGAACACAAAATCGCCCGTCGAGCGGGGCCTGTGGGGCCCACGACACGCGATTTCGTCAACGTTCTCAGAATCGAACCAAACTTGACCCACAGGACTAGCGTATCGCTACGAGTCCGATGGCGCAAGTTTCGTCTCGATCTGACGAGTGTGCACGAAGTTAGGGTAAATTGCAGAAAAGACGGATACGGGGCGATGTCCGCGGATACGCGTTGATTCCGGTGTGCACGCACACCCGAATCAGCTTCCGCGAAAACTCACACGTCCGTATCGACGCTGCGCACGTATCTGTGAAGACCGTGCGCGACCAAGTCGTCCCGTTTGGCGGGGCGTACTCAGTTCCGGGGTGAAACAGGGTCTGGTTTTTCCTGTTTTTGGATCGCGGTGTGCGATCACCACAGGACGCGATGCCCCGAACAGTTTGTCCGGACACCGAGAGGGTCATACAGGCTTCCCAACGTAATTTACGGAATTGAAAACGGAGATACAGGGTGCAAGATACGAGTACCTGAAGAGGCTCGAAAAACCGGATATTTCTGTGTCCGTGTCGTGTCCGACACGACACGAAGAATTGGGATTAGGGTTAGGGTTCAGGGGTGCTTGGCCGGAATCCGGCATCTCGGGCGGCGGGGAAGGCCGGAGGCAGTCGAGGCGGCGCCGGCGTTGCTGGCGGGCACGGCGCCGGCGGCTGAGCGGAGCGGCCGGCCGGCGCTGAGCGGCGGAGGCGGCCAGAGGAGAGGGTGCTGCTGCTGCTGCCGCTGCCGGCGAGGAGGGAGGAAGCTGGGGCGTTGGCGGCCGGCGGCGAGGTGAGGGGCGGTGGACAGAGGCTGAGCCGGGCGGTGGCGGAGCGTGGACGGGGTCGGGACAGCTGCCGGAGAGGGGGGGGTTTAAATAGGGGTCGGCCGGTGGGTTAGGCGGAGGAGGCGGAGGAGAGAGGGGAGGTCGCCGGGAAGGGCGGCGGAGGGGGCGGAGCTGCGTGGCCCGGGCGGGGCGACGCATGCGGCTCGCCGGCGGAAGCGGCGCCGGACGCGGGCACGGCCGGAGGACTCGGGGGCTGGGGGAATGGGGGAGACGGGTTAGCGGGTCCGGGCGGGTCGGGTTCAGGCGGACCCGACCCGACCCGTTAGGGTGTTGGACTGGGCCGCGGGCCGGGCTGGGCCGAAATGGGCCGGAATAAAAATATAATTAATGATAATAATAATAATAATAATAATAATAATAATAAATAAACAAATAAATAATTATATAGTTTTTAGGTGTTTTAAATTAGGTCCGGGGCCCAATAAATTCCAGAAAAATTATCCTAAGTCCAGTTTTTTTATTTTACACCCAAAAATATTATTTCCATAATATTTTAATATTATTTATTAACAATTAAAAATCATTTATTAATTAAAAACCTTGATTTTAATTATAGAAAATTCCCAGAAAATTTCAGAAAATCGCGAAAAAATCCCAATTTTAATATTTTTGAAAAATCAAGGGCTTACAATCTACCCAACTTATGAAAATTTCGTCCTCAAAATTTAAAATTAAGCCATAATCTTTCACGTATCTCAATCACAATCTCCTTGCGAAATTTTAAATCCTAATCATGTCCACTGCAACCACTTCATGATTAAGGTGACTACTGTTCAAATCAGAAATTCGATTTATGGTTATTACTCCCTCAAGTTACCCACAGGCAGGTTTTTGATTAAGTCCACATAGCATCTTCCAGATTGGCACGGGCTTATGAATTTACCTCACGATCGTAATTTCTTCTGGAGTAATTCGAGTCCTGTATGCTTCAACTTTTCATCTCCTCAATAATCCAACTAGTTAGTCAACCATCAATATTTGAATTTGTAATTCAAATCATCAAATTGAAAAATAATTAAATGTAGTCCACCCATGTTCAAGTCTGAAATTCTATAAATTTCATCTTCTAAATTCAAATTGATGATTTTACCTTCATTATTCAAGATTTAAATCATGTATCCAAGATACAACTTATTGGGTCCTCGATATCAATTCATTAATCATTTTAGTCACTCCTCTAAATTTTTTTCAAAAATTATAAGGGCTTGCTTCTTCCAATCTAACCCTTCTCGGTCACAATCCAAAAGACATTCCTCTCGAGTTGACAACTGCATTGCTACCCAACTTAGAGTTTACCCATTCATCACAAAAGACCATATACTCTAAGAAAATAATCCTTAATATGTTTACTTATGTCATTCACTCCTCGAACTTCAATGCCGATCATATCACATACGATATGTCCTCAATTACGAAAGTTTAATCCTCAAGTATGTGATCGACCTATGTGGCATATCCAGTACTATCTATGTACTAACTTATACCAGGCACGAGATTTCGTCTTTCCGAAATAAGGGAAGACGAAGATCAATAATAAAGAGTTCAAGGGTGGGGTGATAGAAAAGAAATATCGGGGTCAAGACGTTTTAAAGTATTCAGGCGGGAATTGTCAAGCGATTGTGGATTGAATCCTATCGTGGTAGTTCCTACTCACATGCTCGTATTAATACAGTTATGTAATCGATACGATATGCTCGGACATGTCTAGAGGGCAAGTATACTAGCCAACTATATATCTCAATCCACGTAAAGTAGTGCGAAAGGCGAATCAAAATGCACTAAGGCTGATCAGACCGTAATGCACTAATTCTGAATAGACAATCGTATTAGTGTGTCGACCCACTAATACATATGTCATGAACAAGCTTGATAAAAAGTAAGCTTGCAAAACTAGGCTATAGAATAGCAGCATAAGTCAAGTATATCAAAATTAAGTGCGCTAGATGGTGATGAAAGGAGGTACAAATTATTTAAGTTCACAAAACAACCTACATTAAGCACAATAACAAAAGATCCTACAATCACTACAGTTATCAGAAAGCATTCCAGGTTATTAGCAAGTTTAAAGTTTACTAGGTTGGGGCTGAGGTCACGAACCAATGGGCACGAGCTAAACAATACTAGGAATGGCATCTACGAATCACTTACGCGCATTAGTTACTCTACGAGTCTGCGCGTTCTCCACGGTCATGCTGGTAGAGCATCTCGTGGTGATCTTGTAGGAACCTCGTCGCTTGCTGGTAGATCCCTTACTCTGTATCCAAAAATAAACGATAAAGACGCACAGGAATCAAGGCAGGATGTAAGTCAAGGAATTAATTCAAATTCGACATAGGTGTCAAGAACGATTCAAGCAAGTGGATGAGATCCTAAACTTATCCTATTCTTATTGCAGGCCTGTTCGGTCCCGAAGTTGAAACCGAACAATTTAGTCGTAGGACCTGCATGGGCCACCACAAAAATGTGTCACGACCCGCATCCGGATATTCGGGCACGAGTGCGTGGGCACGTCCAGCCTACGCCGCAGTGTCGGCGGTAGTACGCTGTCTAGGGCATAATCACTGGTAATATAAAGTCTATCTCATCCACAAAAATAAAATAGACAAGGAAGATAACAGGAAAAAGGAATGCTGAGATTTCATAATATTTAATCTGTGACAACCAATCCACAGTTAATACAGGCCAGAAGATAAATCGGGGACAAACCCGAGTATATGCTGAAAAGGAAAGAATAAGCAGCTACAGCTAACTAGTCCACAGAAGTAGCCTCCTGGGGGAAACTGGCTCCTCATGTGTGTTACCTGCTAACTCATAGTGGCCATAATAGGTGGGGGCAAGGTCCTCATCATCGCCTAAATCAACGGATCCAGTCAGGAAAGGAGCAAAGTACACAATGCACAACAAGATTAAACTAAATATTTATGACAATTAAGTATTGAATATCATATTGAGAAAATTGCATAGAGGGACATCATTATCTCATAGTTAATGCTGTAAACAGGAATATGAGAAAAGCAGGAAATAAATGAGACAGGAATGAAACTACAACAATCAGCAAGAAATATAACAAGACTAGAAACTATGTGTGTGAACTTGTGTATTTAGAATACCTAGTTGGCATGTAGGGGTTTATAAGGTTAAACCGGCCGTCATAGACGGCTATTATTCACGAATAATCGAGATCCGGCTGATGGACAGTCGTGTACCAACAGCTATTATTCACGACACGGGTCAGGGTAAACTACATGCCTTTCAGTATTCTCCCTCCCGACACGAAAACAAGACATGAATTCCAATATTCAAGACATGAGATACAGTATTCTGACACTACGTGTAATCAGCAAGGGTACTAGTAGAGCAGGGAATTAATTATCACAATATAAAGATTAACTTGAAGTGCAGGTACTTGCCTGTTGTTTGGATCTGATTAATAGGTCTTCGGGGAAATATCTAGAGATGAGTCCAAAAGCTGAAATAGACATTACCATCACGCTCAGAAGATGTCAAATAGCTAGAAACGCCTGTCCTTGGGTCCAATTTGGAGACAAGGACAAAAACGGCAGTTTCGGGTCAAAACGGGGTCCGCCGGTGGACCCGCTTTGCACCGAAAAACGTGTCCGGGTCAAAGGTCTCCAAATTCACCAAACTTAGTGTCAACAGGTCAGGAACGCTGATACGAACCCAACGGAACTTCCAGATTTGGATTTCGGTGAGCCGAACACAAAATCGCCCGTCGAGCGGGGCCTGTGGGGCCTACGACACGCGATTTCGTCAACGTTCTCAGAATCGAACCAAACTTGACCCACAGGACCAGCGTATCGCTACGAGTCCGATGGCGCAAGTTTCGTCTCGATCTGACGAGTGTGCACGAAGTTAGGGTGAATTGCAGAAAAGGCGGATTCGGGGCGATGTCCGCGGATACGTGTTGATTCCGGTGTGCACGCACACCCGAATCAGCTTCCGCGAAAACTCACACGTCCGTATCGACGCTGCGCACGTATCTGTGAAGACCGTGCGCGACCAAGTCGTCCCGTTTGGCGGGACGTACTCAGTTCCGGGGTGAAACAGGGTCTGGTTTTTCCTGTTTTTGGATCGCGGTGTGCGATCACCACAGGACGCGATGCCCCGAACAGTTTGTCCGGACACCGAGAGGGTCATACAGGCTTCCCAACGTAATTTACGGAATTGAAAACGGAGATACAGGGTGCAAGATACGAGTACCTGAAGAGGCTCGAAAAACCGGATATTTCCGTGTCCGTGTCGTGTCCGACACGACACGAAGAATTGGGATTAGGGTTAGGGTTCAGGGGTGCTTGGCCGGAATCCGGCGTCTCGGGCGGCGGGGAAGGCCGGAGGCGGTCGAGGCGGCGCCGGCGTTGCTGGCGGGCACGGCGCCGGCGGCTGAGCGGATCGGCCGGCCGGCGCTGAGCGGCGGAGGCGGCCAGAGGAGAGGGTGCTGCTGCTGCTGCCGCTGCCGGCGAGGAGGGAGGAAGCTGGGGCGTTGGCGGCCGGCGGCGAGGTGAGGGGCGGTGGACAGAGGCTGAGCCGGGCGGTGGCGGAGCGTGGACGGGGTCGGGGCAGCTGCCGGAGAGGGGGGGTTTAAATAGGGGTCGGCCGGTGGGTTAGGCGGAGGAGGCAGAGGAGAGAGGGGAGGTCGCCGGGAAGGGCGGCGGAGGGGGCGGAGCTGCGTGGCCCGGGCGGGGCGACGCATGCGGCTCGCCGGCGGAAGCGGCGCCGGACGCGGGCACGGCCGGAGGACTCGGGGGCTGGGGGAATGGGAGAGACGGGTTAGCGGGTCCGGGCGGGTCGGGTTCAGGCGGACCCGACCCGACCCGTTAGGGTGTTGGACTGGGCCGCGGGCCGGGCTGGGCCGAAATGGGCCGGAATAAAAATATAATTAATGATAATAATAATAAAAAAAATAATAATAATAATAATAAATAAATAAATAAATAAATAATTATATAGTTTTTAGGTGTTTTAAATTAGGTCCGGGGCCCAATAAATTTCAGAAAAATTACCCTAAGTCCAGTTTTTCATTTTACACCCAAAAATATTATTTCCATAATATTTTAATATTATTTATTAATAATTAAAAATTATTTATTAATTAAAAACCTTGATTTTAATTATAGAAAATTCCCAGAAAATTCCAAAAAATCGCGAAAAAATCCCAATTTTAATATTTTTGAAAAATCAAGGGCTTACAGAAGTTGAAAACAAACAGGTCAACAACTCAATGATCTTAATAAAAATAAGGTAATTATAATGAAATATATGTATTAATATACCAATTACCAAGTAAAGCACCTTAAAAAAGAGATAAAGCATCACAAGAAGCATCAGAGAGTTACTATATTGGTTCTGCATTATTCTTAATAAAAATACATACTATATCTATAAAACCACTTGATTAATATATGGATTAAAGGTCTATCTCTCTTGTTACTAAAATATACACTGAATCGTAATCCTATCCAAGCACGATAACTCATATTTTGAATCCTTCATGATAAACATGATATATCTAAACTCTTGATCTTCTATACTAGTTTCTAGGTTAAGATTTGTTAAATTTAGGATTTGTGCAACTTTGCATGAAGAGTATCAACTCTACATTTCTCGGGATATCACTATCAATTGGGATTGTTATTTTTATTAGGCCTCTTTTGTTTCTTGGTCCATATTTTGAACATTTTTTTTCTTATAAAAAATGTATGTTCTACATATTTCTAAAATTCATGATTATAGAAATATTTAGGAAAATTATATTTATATGGTTGCAATGATTGTGTAGAATCTTTCAAGATTCCTATAAAATATGATGCTTTACCTACACTACAGATACTAAGCACAACAAAGTTACAATGCAAGTTAGCAAAGTTTTCTCGACTAAAATTCTATCTGCCACTACATGATCTTCCTCTCCCTAGATCTAAGAGTTGATCCTTAATATTCTGTTCAAAGTAAAGTTTTAAAACAAATATTTGCGTTCTTCATTTTCATACTTGCTGTTTATTCAAATATGTTAGTACCACAGTAGCACAAACCTGTTAATATTTGTCAGCACAAATTTTTAGTACTTGTTAGTATTAAACTTGTTAACATTATTAGTTAGAGAAATATTTGCTTATAACCATTTATTTAAGCACTGTGTGTGTGTCCGTGTGTGTGTCCATGTGTTCGGGTCCATGTGTCAGTGTGACTCCATGTATGTCCGTGTTCACGCGTGTCCATATGTGCCCGTGTCCATGTGTGTCTACATGTGTGTCCATGCTAGTACGAATTGTGTCATGTAGGATCGTGTCTTGTGTGTGTGTCCATGTGTTCGGGTCCATGTGTCAGGTTTAGGGTTGTGTTCTGTGTGTGTTCATGTGTCCTGATTGTGTCCAGTATGTGTGTGTGTGTCCTAGTTGTGTCCATGTGTCCTGATTGTGTTCGGTATGTGTGTGTTTCCTAGTTGTGTCCGGGAGTGGGTTAGGGTTTACGGAGCAGGGAGGAAGGGAGGAGGAGCGCCTGATAGTGGGGTCGAAGGAGGAGGCCCACGCCGGAGGGGAGGAGCCGCGCCGGAGTGGGAGGATCCTCGTCTGGGGTTGCCTGTGTCGAGGTTGGGGGGCGAACACGACCGCGTCGTGGTGGGGGCGAGGGAGGCTGTCGAGGGATAGGTCGCCGGAGCCGCGTAGGGTCACCGGGGGAGGATGGATCGCCGGTGGGGGCGCGCATTTTCGAAAAGTTGGGGGGGGGGGAGAGAAATAAAAAGTCGAATAGACGAGGGAACCCTATATTCAGTAATTTAACGATGTCCGACGAGACGTCACTAAACGTCGCTAATTAAAAAATTAGCGACGACATAAAAGGACGTCGCTAATTGAAAAAGTATCGACATCATAAAAAGATGTCGCTAAATATCGCTAATTGAAAGTTTGCGACGTTAGAGACGTCGCTTAATACGTCGCTAAAGAAAAAAAAATAACGTCGGTAAATACGTCGCTGAACGTCGCTAAATCATAAAAATCAGCGACGTTTAGCGACGTTAAAAAAGCTTATAGCGACTATTCTTTTAAAAATTGAAGTACAGTCGCTAAACGCCGGTATGTGTCACCAATAGCGACGTATAACGACGTTTATTTTAGGAGTCGCTCAAGTCTTTAATATTAGCGATGTTTTATTATGACATCGCTAAAAATATCGCTATTTCATCATATTTTGGTAGTGCTCCGACGGCTACTTCAGCTCCATCAGTGCCCTGCTCCGACGTTCCTTCTGGTGCAGCTCAGGACGACTGTGCATAAGCTACATGGACTGGTCCGACAGTTGAGACACTCGTGATAATGCAGCACCTGCTCCTCGACGGCTACTACGTTGGCTCCTCGCTACCTACGTCTCGCTCTTCCGATCGGCTTCTTCGGGATGGTTGGGTACGTCCAGCCTACGCCGCAGCATCGGCGGTAGAACGCTGTCTAGGTCAACTATCTAGATAATAATCTCACTAGGTCAACTATCTAGATAATAATCTCACACAAAAATCGGGCATGACCTCTCCAAAAGGAGGGCAACCACACAAACAATATAAACCTGTAAGATCTCAACTCCAAACGGAGGAGCAAATATCAAATGATAATCACAATATACTCAATCACAAATCTAAGCACGATAAGATAACACAGAGATCTAACAACTATAAGGTCTAACCAACAACAACTACTACAACAACCACAACATCCATAATAATAATACATTATCCAAAATAATATACAAACAAGGTCTCAATCCAAAACCGGAGACAAATCCGGTGCTAAAGCTAATAAAAACAATAACAAAGACTCAGTGATCCCGGCTACCAACCCGAAAATCACCCCTAAACTAGAGGGTCCATGTCTGCACCATCGACAGGCTCAGGTCCATAGAACGTCGGACACCAATCCTCCGGATACTCTGGAAAAATATGTCCAGTCAGGACTGGAGCAAGTACATCTCTAACAGCAGTTCCATTTAAATGATAAAAACTATAAAACAGTTATAGCAAGTAGCAAGAAGAAAGAAGTAAGTATGAAACAGGAAATAAACATGTATCACTGGTGCATAAAGGTAAAGATGCAGGAATATCAGAAACAAGATAGTAGTAACTGTAAGATACAAGAATCTAAGCTAAGATCAAGTCCGTGCACATGAAAGTGTAGTGAGTCCAGCATGAAAAATATGTAGTGAGTCAAGTCCAGAAACATGTAAGTGAGACAAGTCAAGAAATGCATGAGAGTCCAGACTATAAAGAATGAACTCGGTGTCTTTGAAATACTTGTTTCGACATGTAAACGGCTAGGGGTAAGTACGGCTCACCGCGCACTGGGTGCGCGGCTGCTATCATTCCAGATTAGACCAGAGGGAGTGATTCCTGATGATGCCAGATAGGAATGTTTACATGTCTACTCGAGTATTTCTCCGCCCCGACTAATACAAGTGGATCCAAGATCCGACACGCAAATCAAGATGAGTCCAGCCTGAACATGAATGATGCTTGTAAGTGATTCCAGTAGTGATTCCAGAATAGAGGCCAGAAACATGAAATGTACGTGTCGCAAGTAAATGAATCCAGAAATATCAATCAGTATCCCGTGTTGTGCCAGAATAATCAGATGATACTATACTAGAAGCTGAATCATAATAATCATCAAATAATGAAAACTATCAGAGAATGTACTCGCCTGACGTCCTGAGCAACTGGCGATCCGAACCGGTGTCGCAAGAACCTAATGCGAAAAGCAAGGTTAAACAGGGTTCTAATGAGTTAAACAGATATAAAATAATTAAAAATAGGCTTCTAGGGTCGTTCTAGGTCAAACGGGTCAAACCGGTGAAATCTGGGTCAAAAAGTCAACTCTAGGTCCAAAAAGTCAACTCTGGGTCAAAACTAGGTCAAAAGTTGACTTTGGCGGTCAACCGAGTCAACTACGGTCAAGTCTGGGTCAAACTAGGGTGCTCCTGAAATTCTAGGTCAAACCGAGCTCATTAAGCTAGAAAACTCACAAACTCGCCTCCTTGAGATACCGGGATACCCTCGGTATCCGATACCTCAACCTAGGCTACGCACCCCGCCTAAACCCGCTAAAACCTATGCTAGCACGCGTAAATATATACACATATACATATAAAAATCATTCCAATACTATTCCTAGGCTATTGCTCAAAAACCCCGCTCGAAACCCAATACCTTGGTTATCTTGAGGTATTGAAATACCTCGGTATCTCAAGGTATTGAGGTTTCGCTCTAAAACCCTCTAACTAGCTATCTAGCTATTGATTATGCACCTAGTTATTAATCTAGGCTAGGTAATATATATATCTATCATATTTATATATATCTAAGTAGGTATCTACCTATATATATAGATATCCACACAAATATACATATATACCCTTTACCTTACCTACACACATATATATACATCTAACTATAATATATATCTAGCTCTAGGTATATATATATATATATAGGTATCTACCAAATACCTACCTATCTATCAATCCATAGATAGATTTATCTATCTATGTATCTACTAACTACCTATCTATCTTATTTACCTAACTATCAAACCCAATATCTAACTAATAACTTAACTATCTATCTATGTAATTATCTATATGTCTATCTATTTAACTAACTATCTAATCTACCTAGTACTCTATCTATCTATTAATCTAGCATATATATCTATCAATCTATCCATCTAACTAACATACTATCTATTTATCTAACTAGTTATCTATATCTAGTTACCTATCAATCTATCTAACTATCTATGTATCCATCTCTTTACCTAGCTATCTATTCATCTATCAATCCATAAATATATCTATCTAATAGATAAACATAAATCTATCTAAATGTCTAACTATCTACCTATCTCTCTAACTATCTATGCATCTATCTATCCATTCATCTATAGATATATATATACATCTATATATATATATATATATATATATATATATATATATATATATATATATATATATATATATATATCTCCTTTCCTCGCATTTGCCGCTGCTGCTAGCTACAAAAACTGCTGCTGCTGCTGTGCTTATCTGCTGCTGCTGCCACTGCTTTTGCTGCTGCTGCACCTGCTGGTGCAGCAAGTTGCTGCTGCTGCAGCTGCTGCTTGGCTGCTCCTTCTACTGCTGCTGGTTCTCAGTTCAGCCCCCCCCTCCTTCTCACATACACACACACACCCCTATATACATATACATATATACATATACATATATATACATCTATATATATATATAACTAGATATCTATATATATATTCACACTCATCTACACACTCTAACACACACACTAGCACACTAATACACACACACACACTCACAACACAAGCACACACACACACATATAATTATATACACATATCTATATATACATACACACACACATATAAACATATATATATATATATATATATATATATATATATATATATCTATCCTCACTCACACACACTCACTCTCACACACCCTCACACACACACTCTCACACACACTAGCACACTCTCTCACAAACACACAACCTCACACACAAACCCTCATACATATATATACATATATACACACAACTCAAACTCATATATATATATATATATATAGGCACTCACTCACACTCACACACACTCACCTACGCACTAGCACACACTCACACAAGCACTCACTAACACACTCACAAACACACAACCACACACATATATATATATATATATATATATATATATATACATAAACACACATACAAATATATATATAAATATATATATATAGACACTAACACTAACACAACACCACCACAACGATGCACACAACGCTCACAACGCCCCACCTACGCACGCCCAACGACCCCGACACGCACAAACACCTATAAATATATAAAATATAGCCCAAAAATTCTAGCACTCACTCCCCGAAGCTAACCCAACGCGCGCACAAGCCCGAAACTAGGAAACCACGCCGAAATGGCCGTTAGGTCATTTCGACGAACACGCGGTGCGCGGCTCGAAAAACCTCCTGAAACGCACACCAAACGAACTCGGAATCGGCCCAAAATTTACCCATGCGCTCTACACGATGTCTAGATCCTAGAAAATGCGCTCCCGTGTCGATTCTAGGCCCGTGGCGGAAACGCACACGCACTTAGAATCGGCGACGACGAAAAGCCCCAATTTCGCCCGAAACGCCCGTTTCTCCGCGACGCGGCTTCCCGTGTCCGAATGGAGACACGCTCTCACCCTCAAGACACCCGACAACGTCTACCTAGGTCCATCTAACCTAGGGCATCACCCAAAATTGGGCCAAATTCGGATTCCACCCGAAATTGACACAAAATCTAGTGTTAAAGTCTCTAAACACTACCCAACTAGTTCCAACTTCCTCCCACGGGTAGCCTAAGGGTCTAGGAAGGTTCTAAAATATTAATTACACTATAAAAGAGTAATTACAAGGGGAAATTTAGGGTTTACCTCTTGGGAGTTGGAATCCCAAGCAAAAATCCCCAAAATGTTCCAAATCCTCCAATCCAAGCTTCCAAGCCTCAAATCCAAGCTCCAACACCAAATCTAGGCTCTATCCACCTAGGTTAGGAAAAGATCTAGGGTTAGGGTTACATAAAGAAGAAGGAATGGAAGAAAGAAGGAAGAAAAATGAACTTACTTGAAGTAGGAAGGAGAAAGGAAGAAGAAAAATGAGTGGAGAAGAAGAAGAAGTGAAGAAGAAGAGTGGGGGGGAAGGGGAGCTGCTGTCCACACGGGTCTGGGAGTGAGGAGGGGGCCGGCCACAACACATATAAGGGTTTACAAGTTTCTAAATTCCCAAAACGCCCCTATTGACTTGGTTTCGGGTTCCGGGTTCCAAAAGCACTCAAACTAGTTCCAAATCTCTCCAACTAACTCCTAAAAATAAAATAAATATTTCTAAGCCCCAAAATAATTCTCACAAGGGTGTGGGCTGGGTCGGACATGGGTCCACTAGGGTCTGACATGGGTCCAGGCTAGCAAAAATCCTAAAACAATCAAAATAAAAATAATAAAAAATAAAGCAATCACTAATTAAATATAAATACAATTAATTATAAATAATGCACAATTAACTAAATTAAAAAAAATAAAAAAAAAATACCCGGCTCTGGAAATGGGGTGGTGACAACTCCAACGGCTCCAGCTCCTCCGACGGCATCGATGGGTCATCCAGCTCCTACGACGGCTCCTGCCACTGCTCCGTCTGCCGTTGCTCCTGATGATCTACAAGATATCATCGTTATGGTTGTGGCGCAGTACATAGCTAGCCGACAGCCGCCGCCGCCTCCACCGTCGACTTGATAGATTTTTTGAGTTTGTGGATTTTTTTAGTTGGTTGTATTTTTTTGACTTGATTGTATTTATTTGACTTTGTGGAATTATATAACAGTTATTTGTACATGTTTGGATTACTCTACTTAATTATTTTATTGTATATATAATATTTGTACATGTTTGTGTGAATTTTATTAGTTTGTATGAAATTTACTTGTGTGAAATTTATTTGTGTGGAAATTAGTGAATGTATAACAGGTATATGTTCAGTAGAAATTAATTTCTGAAAAAAATATTACCTTTAGCGACGGACTGACGACGTAATAGCGATGAAAAATCTGAAAAAGCTTAGATCAGCGACGGATTTGCGACGGAAAATCTCAGGCCAGCGACTAGCTAGTGACGGACTATTCCATCGCTAAAACGTCTGATACACACAAATATGCCAAACATGTATCAGAGTCCGTCGCTAACATTCGTCGCTAATCCGTCACTGAGAGTGACGACTTAGCGACGAACTCTGTGAGCTCTGAATGAGCAAAACCTTCTGAAAAATTTGGCAAATTTTGGCTCACATAATCAGTTGCTATTATGTCGATAAGTAGTCAGAAAGTTTAGCGATGAAATTTATACGTCACTGATCCGTCGCTGGTTTTATGTCGCTCATTTCGTTGCTAATTCGTCGATAAAGCGATGGATTAGCGACGAAATTTTCGTAGCGACGTTAATTATTCTGACGGAACATTTCCGTGGCTAATCAGTTGCTAAATGCAAATAGCGACGAAAAAAATGTATTTAGCGACGAATAATTTCGTCGCTAAAACAATTTATTTTTGTAGTGATTGAACATAACCATAGCCATGCCGACAGTGGTATGGTTCAGGCAATGAAGAAATACATTTAGGCATATATGTTAGCCATATATTCCATAGAAGCTGTTGCCATGAGGAGATCTAGAGCAGAGAGAGAGAGAGAGAGAGAGTGAGATATAGCTAGCATCGTCATCTTAGAATGATCTGTAAACTAAATCTAAATCCCAAAATCCAAAGAGGTAGATACAAATAAAAATGGAAGCAACACTAGGTAAATTAGAATGTCATCGCGTGTCGCGTACGTGTTGCAAATAATAAATCCAATGGTACGTAGTACTAGGAAGACTAAATGGAGAAGTACTCAACAAAGATCAATCAGGAGCAAGCAAACGCCATGTAAAGAAAAACTCTCAATAAAAAACAATACAGAAATAAGGATATCTAAATAGCAACCATAGACGTGAATACCTAGCTAGAGTAAAAATCACTATAACACAATAGGGAATATTCCAGCAACAAAGCCAAACTGTCTCTCTCGGTGTTTCTAGCTACAACTCCAGATTCTGTCTCCCATGTGACCCATTGGCTGCACGGCCTGCATTCTGAGACTCCCCTGCAGAGCTGCCAGAGTTCTTCCTCGACCTCCTCCTCCTCTTGAGAACAATGACCCATGTTACAACTTCCAGGACCAGTGCAATCGCCCCGAGAAGTACGATAACGACAGTATAAGCGATCTCCCATTTATTCTCCGGCTCCAAGAGGTCTAGGCCCTTGAAGGTGTTGATGACATTCAAGATCACGACCGTGTATCCGACCGAGTGCTGGTACGCGTTCCAGTAGATGCGGAGTTTGTGGTCCTTGTTCGGCCTCAGAAGCAATGCAAAGACCTATACATACATACATACATGCATGCATGCAACAATCAATCAAGCAATAGTGCGCAAAAGCTAGTACACGAATTAATGTCACACAAATGTAGACGTATGTATATATATATACGTTTAATTATATACCTGAAGAGTAGCTAGGCAGAAGAGGGTGATCCCGATGTTGCGGTGGGTGGATGAGTCGTCGTCACCTCCGAGTTGAAGGCCGGTGACCCATCCGGCGACGCCGAGGACATATGCCGACAACTGGCAAGCTATATGGAGGTAGAACCAGGCAGGATCCGCTGATTTGAACACCTTGAGGTATCTTGCTGTAATAACTCCCATGGGCATCAGAATTCCCCAGCTCACTGCATTCAGCAATCCATGGATCTGACAAAACAATATTAATTAGTTCATAATCTTTAGATTAATATATAAAATTAATAAATCGGTAGAGCTTATAAATTATGACCGACTGGATAGCTAATTACATTCTTGCGTGCCGAATCCCCTGCGTCGGCCGTGGATTGTCCGGACAAGAAGTCGATGGTGCCCTTGGCCCGCGCATTGTCTCCGTTGGTCGGGTGCGTGTCGGGGACTCCTCCGCTGACCGTGCCCGCCTGCCACACGTGGTTGACCTTGGTAGCGTTTTTTGGGCAGCTGCAGCTGGGCATATAGGGTCATGTAGCCTCCACCGCCTCCGTCGTACTCTGCCGCCCGGCTGTAGACCGGGAAGCTGAGCGTGCCGTTGTCGATGGTCGGATCGTAGCTGTCCATTAGACCGTGATCTAGCCGGGGGAGGAGGCGGGGAAGGCGAGGAGGACCTGGCCGCCGACCATGCCGGAGTGGGAGGGGTTGAGGCCCCACCCGACCCAGCTGGAGGGGTCCTGCGGCTTGGCGCGGTAGGCGATGTCGACGGTGGCGTTGGAGCGAAGCTAGCGCCGAGATGCGGGAGGCTGTTGCTGCAGGAGCTGTAGTTGAGCTTGCTCGAGAACACCACGGACGTGCACGCCATGCTAGTGGCCGTTAATATGGGGGCCTGCAAGAACAGTAGGCAACAGAAGACTGTACTTGATTTGCTAGTTGACATCGTCGTGGTCTTCAGGGTGATTTGCAAGAACAGTAGGGAGGGAGGAGAGGGTGTTTAAAGGAGAGAGAGAGAGAGAGAGAGAGAGAGAGAGAGAGAGCACATCGTCATCTTCCGCCACAAGGCATGCACTATAAGAAAAGTCGTAGCCACGCATCGACCACGCGCCTCTATACCTCTCTCTCTCTCTCTCTCTCTCTCTCTCTCTCTCTCTTCATGGCAACAACTTCTATGGAATATATGGCTAACATATATGGCTAAATGTCTTCATTGCCTGAACCTTACCACTGTCGGCATGGCTATGGTTATGTTCAATTACTACAAAAATAATTTTTTTAGCGACAAAATTATCCGTCGCAAAAATATTTTTTTTGTCACTATTTGCATTTAGTAACTGATTAGCCACGTAAATGTTCCGTCAGAATAATTAACGTCGCTACGAAAATTCCGTCGCTAATCCGTCGCTTTATCGACGGATTAGCGACGGAATGAGCGACATAAAACCAGCGATGGATCAGTGACGTATAAATTTCGTCGTTAAATTTTCTGACTACTTACCGACATAATAGCGACGGATTATGTGAGCCAAAATTTGCCAAAATTTTCAGAAAGTTTTGCACATTCAAAGCTCACAGAGTTCGTCGCTAATCCGTCGCTAAGTCGTCACTCTCAGTGACAGATTAGCGACGGATGTTAGCGACAGACTCTGATACATGTTTGGCTCATTTGTGTGTATCAGACGTTTTAGCGACGGAATAGTCCGACGCTAGGTAGTCGTTGGCCTGAGATTTTTCGTCGAAAATCCGTCACTAATATGAGATTTTTCATATTTTTCGTCGCTATTACGTCGCCAGTCCGTCGCTAAAGGTAATATTTTTTCCAGAAAATAATTTCTGCTGAACATATACCTGTTATACATTCACCAATCTCCACACAAATAAATTTTACACATGCACAGTCGTCGTGAGCTGCATCAGAGACATCGCACCAGAAGGAACGCCGGAGCCGGGCACTAATGTTACGTCCCAGTCCCAAAATACGTACCGAGGGACTAGCTACGTGGCAATGGCCAGTAGCACAATTCCAATGGGCAAACCCAATTTAATGAACCCGTTAGAATGCACTTAAGCTGTAAAAAATGTAAATACAAGTTTACACCATCTATCACAGTATAAATCTAGTCTCATCCACAGAAAATAAACATAATTTAATATGATAGACCAGTCAAGATAATAGATAAAAAGAAAATTGTCTATCATTAAGTCCACATAAGTAGTATCTCGGGGAACAACCCGTCACAATAAGAAAAGAGAACACACCAACACATATGTCCATAAGTCCAAGTCCAAATATGAAATAACATTAAGCATAAATAACTAAGTAAGTAACTGAGTACTCATGAGAAATCCTCTAGCACAACCTCGTCCTCTGGTGCCAATAGTGCTCCAGCGCCAGCTCCTGTCCCGTATACCTCGGGGTAATCCTCCTCTGCTGTACCTTGGGACATAATCCGGATCCAGGTCCTTAGGAGCTATAGCAAGGTACAAGAAACACTAAAGCCAAATAAAATACAGTAAATAAAAATAGATCCTCAAGACAAGCTATGTAACCAGCTAATGAAATGCAAATGAGAGAATCACTAGTACTCAGGTTGAAACCACTACATGCTCTGTGTCGGGGAGCCCATAGCAGCAAGTAGTATCACGTAGGGCCAGTAAATGTGCCAAGCTCTGATATAGAGACTAAAGCACCTCAAGTAATATAGTATATATATATATATATATATATATATATATATATATATATATATATATATATATAATCAGCCTGTAGCCTGTGTGTCTCTCCCCACCCAATGTAACCTCACGTCTCATTCATGGTGATTCTGTATAGGCTTACAGGATTCCTGATATGAGACTTGCATATATAGAGATATCCATAACACGCAAGATCATGACCTCTAGCTAGTACAACGAGTCATAATGATATCTCTATATATGCAAGTCTCATATCAGGAATCCTGTAAGCCTATACAGAATCACCATGAATAACTCAAGAAAGATTCTGCCACATGAAATAGTGTCAAGTGTCCTACGGTATGGCGTACTTAGTAAAGCAAGCACGCAAAAATAGGATCGCGGAATCAACTCTCTAAATGACGTTACACGACTCCGCGTACGGTGTAACACCCCGTTTCACTCAAGCGGAATGCCGTCTCAAACGGCGATAGTGCAACTGTCCCGACCCGCTTTGCCTCAAAGAAGAAGCAAAGGATATCCAGACTTGTCCCTACAGGAATCCGGCTTGGACTTTCAGAGGCTCGCTTGACGTATCGCTCTACCGAGGCAAATCATCGCTAAGGTGGGTGGCTACGGTGAACTTGTCTTTACTTAGCCAGCACACATAAAATCTGGAATATTCATGCTAGTCGCTAGGTGATTCACCCCCTGCATGCTAATAAATCCAACGCACCTAGCTAAGGGAATAATCCCAACTTGTATTGCTTATGCTAGAACATGGAAATTGAAATACTGCTTATATTCAGACCCTCGCATGCTAAGTCCCTAACGGTTTCAACTCTCGGTTTACCTTCGTGCCCGAGCAGCGTGTTTACTTATGTTCCTTAGAAACGCATGCTTGTCTGCTTGAATGTTGCCTTATTTTTATCCAAACCCCGGAAGACTACTAAGTAGTCGTTCCGTGCATGATTGAACCTGCAAGTATCCTGGACCGTTAGGTCACCAAGCAGCCCCGAGCCAGGGAAATGCATCAAGGCAAGTTATTGTACAGAAACAAGATTCAAGTATCCCGTATACTTGTGTACTCGTGTTCCCGTGCACTCGTGTTCTCGTGTTCTAGTGCACGCGTGTTCTCGTGTATCTCGTGATAATTGAAAGACCCAAAAGAAAGTGCATGTCGCGGACTAGTTCCACGGACGGTCACCGGGGCACTAGGGCCGATCCGGTCCGGATGGAGCTCGTGTGTAGTCTCGTGTTCAGGGAGGATAGCTTGCAACGCATCGTGTTCGTGTGCCTCGTGTACTCTCGTAGCATGCTATCCTTGTCCTCGACTATGTCCAGTAATGGCTTTGCCAGTGACTTCTGTTCATATAGATAAGTCATCATCGCTTAGCGGCTATCCGCGTGCGAGTCACAGCATCGCATCAAGAAATAACTGAACACCTGAACGATCTGAAAATAAAACGACCCAACGTGTTTGCATATGCTATGCCTCTTGAATGTTTATACTTGCCCGTGCATAGATTTATAATGTTTGCCTTGGACAGGGAAGGCTAAATGGTAAGTCTCGTCGTATTTCCTCTAACATCGCACGACGCACTGCCCGACACGTTAGGCTGTTCAAATCTTGCATGAAACTGATCCTAAGGCAACTAGAAAGATAACTTAATAGTTGTGCACGGAACCTGTATTACGTGTTTGGATTTGTCGAGCGGGCGAGTAGCTTCCCCACCAGTGCATTCGATGTACTGATAATCCACAAGTTTGTATGCAGGGTGCGGAAGAACCTCGTTCGGTGCGGATGCCTCCTTCGTGCGTGCTTAGGCGTGAAGATCACTCCGAAACAACGGTGCGTCCGGAACTGAAGCATATATATAAGACATAATGTTGTGAACATAGCCCGAACTCGCCTGATCATCGCCTGTACAATCATTCCACAATTGTAGCCACTTGGCACTATTTTATGTTTCAGAGAGAGAGGCTTGAGCGACTTGTAATCTCGGCTATATGTCGCCTGTAACACTTGTTCATATCAATAAAAAAGCTTGCTTTACTTCAACTTGTGTTTCAATGCTTCCGCTATATTTGTTGACTCAGTAAACCTATTACCGATCGCCTATGCGTTCATGACTCTGCTGCACTCGGACAATCTGTGCGACTCTGTGGCTTAGAACTCTTACCGTCAGCCAATGAACCATGGCCTTGCGCGGGCGTGGCTCACGCTCGTGCGGCATCACGTCCGGATGGGTCAAGCGATCGTTCCGCGGGAGCGCTGGCGAGGGTGATTCCCGCCTAGCGGCAACGGCCGATTGCCTGCAGGAGATCGGGGCATGACATGTTGGTATCAGAACCTGGCTTCTACGCCTTTGGAATTCATTTCGAATATCTCTGTTTCGAAAGCTCGTTCGTGGGTTATGTGCACGCTCTCTCTCAATGCCTCGATGGGATGTTCCAACAATAAGTCTAAATACTTTCAAAATGCGTTTTGAATGATATGATTGCTTGTCTGATTGTATGCTGCGAGTGGCCTTTGTGCCAACCTGTGCGAACCCTGGAGAGTATCGCTAGTAGCTTGTCCGATTTCACTAACTCTAAGTTGGTTGAATGCATCTATTCGAGGGACACCTTGAATTAGTGCACCATCCAAGACTTAAGGAAAGGTGAAACTCGAGTGCTAAGACTTCGCTATCACTAAGCTGGTTGACGTGTTCACGCTAGAGGGGCCCTTCGAAAGTGCGCACGATCCAGTCTAAGCGATATGCTGATTTCGACGTTTGTGCAAGTGAATATCCAAATGAACAAGTACAACAACTTATCTAGGATTGCCTCAACCCTAGATTACTGCTTGCCCTCAGTAAGTCTCGAGGACGAGACTTTTTCTGAGTTTGGTAGGATGTAACACCCCGTTCCGCTCAAGCGGACTGCCGTCTCAAACGGCGATAGTGCAACTGTCCCGACCCGCTTTGCCTCAAAGAAGAAGCAAAGGATATCCAGACTTGTCCCTACAGGAATCCGGCTTGGACTTTCAGAGGCTCGCTTGATGTATCGCTCTACCGAGGCGAATCATCGCTAAGGTGGGTGGCTACGGTGAACTTGTCTTTGCTTAGCCAGCACACATAAAATCTGGAATATTCATGCTAGTCGCTAGGTGATTCACCCCCTGCATGCTAATAAATCCAACGCACCTAGCTAAGGGAATAATCCCAACTTGTATTGCTTATGCTAGAACATGGAAATTGAAATACTGCTTATATTCAGACCCTCGCATGCTAAGTCCCTAACGGTTTCAACTCTCGGTTTACCTTCGGGCCCGAGCAACGTGTTTACTTATGTTCCTTAGAAACGCATGCTTGTCTGCTTGAATGTTGCCTTATTTTCATCCAAACCCCGGAAGACTACTAAGTAGTCGTTCCGTGCATGATTGAACCTGCAAGTATCCTGGACCGTTAGGTCACCAAGCAGCCCCGAGCCAGGGGAATGCATCAAGGCAAGTTATTGTACAGAAACAAGATTCAAGTATCCCGTGTACTCGTGTACTCGTGTTCCCGTGCACTCGTGTTCTCGTGTTCTCGTGTATCTCGTGATAATTGAAAGACCCAAAAGAAAGTGCATGTCGCGGACTAGTTCCACGGACGGTCACCGGGGCACTGGGGCCGATCCGGTCCGGATGGAGCTCGTGTGTAGTCTCGTGTTCAGGGAGGATAGCTTGCAACGCATCGTGTTCGTGTGCCTCGTGTACTCTCGTAGCATGCTATCCTTGTCCTCGACTACGTCCAGTAATGGCTTTGCCAGCGACTTCTGTTCATATAGATAAGTCATCCTCGCTTAGCGGCTATCCGCGTGCGAGTCACTGCATCGCATCAAGAAACAACTGAACACCTGAACGATCTGAAAATAAAACGACCCAACGTGTTTGCATATGCTATGCCTCTTGAATGTTTATACTTGTCCGTGCATGGATTTATAATGTTTGCCTTGGACAGGGAAGGCTAAATGGTAAGTCTCGCCGTGTTTCCTCTAACATCGCACGGCGCACTGCCCGACACGTTAGGCTGTTCAAATCTTGCATGAAACTGATCCTAAGGCAACTAGAAAGACAACTTAATAGTTGTGCACGGAACCTGTATTACGTGTTTGGATTTGTCGAGCGGGCGAGTAGCTTCCCCACCAGTGCATTCAATGTACTGATAATCCACCAGTTTGTATGCAGGGTGCGGGAGAACCTCGTTCGGTGCGGATGCCTCCTTCGTGCGTGCTTAGGCGTGAAGATCACTCCGAAGCAACGGTGCGTCTGGAACTGAAGCATATATACAAGACATAATGTTGTGAACATAGCCCGAACTCGCCTGATCATCGCCTGTACAATCATTCTATAATTGTAGACACTTGGCACGATTTTATGTTTCAGAGAGAGAGGCTTGAGCGACTTGTAATCTCGGCTATACGCCGCCTGTAACACTTGTTCATATCAATAAAAGAGCTTTCTTTACTTCAACTTGTGTTTCAATGCTTCCGCTATATTTGTCGACTCAGTGAACCTGTTACCGATCGCCTATGCGTTCATGACTCCGCTGCACTCGGACAATCTGTGCGACTCTGTGGCTTAGAACTCTTACCGCCAGCCAATGAACCATGGTCTTGCACGGGCGTGGCTCACGCTCGTGCGGCATCACGCCCGGATGGGTCAAGCGATCGTTCCGCGGGAGCGCTGGCGAGGGTGATTCCCGCCTAGCCGGAACGGCCGATTGCCTGCGGGAGATCGGGGCGTGACATACGGCGTCGACACCCGAACATTGTTTGGACGATAAGCAACGTCTCACGGTCCTAGGTTGAACATGTACATCACAGAAGTATATATATAGAAAGAACACAAGCAAATAATATAACAGGATCTCTGCAGGTTTGGCAAGGTACACTTGTCTGGGCTCTGAACTCCGTCAACTGCTCCTGTAAAAGTAGAATCTCCAAGTACGTCTATAAAAATGCTTGAAAAGGACTCAAAATGAACAATAAATCGTACTTATATCGTCACGTATTAAAAATTAAAAAGATAAATAAATTCGAACTGATTGTTTAACTATTATTATCTAACTATAGTCAAACACCTATAACTGATGTGGTTAAGGTAGTAGGTATTTTTTCTGGTTGGATCGATCCAATTTCATATGATAAAGATATCTATAATAAATTTAAATTTATTTATTTTTTCAACAATTCTTTCAACGTGCGTGCAATGCAATTGTACATTACTTCTACTTATAATGTGACCAAGAAGGTGCAGTGAATTGTCATTGTTCACTACAACCGGGTGGCAAAATTCACATTTTTTTTGCTGGTTTCTCTGGAAGAAAACAGTATCATCTTTAAATTATTGTTGCATTTGCCAACAAAGATCTCCCTACTTTGCAATGCAGTCGAATAATTGCAAGTTGGTTTATTGAACCAAATTAGGTTTTTCTTGGAATCAGACCCGAACATGGTCCCATTTGGATTCAGATTTTCGGGTTCTAGACATGGAAGTCACTACAGCTCGTAACTCGAGTTGAGGTTGTTTAGCAAATGACAAAATCCCATTTCTAGGGAAACTTGCAATGAAGGGTAGAATTATCCATATGTTGAAAGAATACTTGAAATTGCAACAAAATAAGATTTATTACATCCTAATTCGAGATAATAGAGGTTTGTCTAATGTCGTGCACACGTGTAGTCCATGTCAATTCAAATTCTAAGACGAGATGTCGACACCTCCCTCTCACGTTATAACGGCCAGAGACCTCCCATTCATTTGAGAAATAATTCACTAGAACAGACTCACAATGTGACATTGATGAACCTTAAGCCCCATCCAATACTATCATAACACACCACTAAGACTAAATTGGAGAGAAAAAAATAAAGTGAATGTCATTAAACTATTAGAAGGCTCATCACTGCCACGTGACGAATCCCTCCCACTGAATAATTTCAATTTTAGACTTGGCATGGTCGGGCATTATTTCATGTCAATTCACATTATGAACAAGCATAACACAATCTTCTCCAGGAAATAATGTGTGTCACCAGCAAATGAACAATTCTACACCATCTTCAGTTGGCACCTAAAGGAAAAATAGAGCGGAAAAGAATCCGTTCTGCAACATACATGGAACGAAGGAACCAATAAATATATCAGCACTTGCTTCTATTTCACAATACATTAATGCATTGCAATATAACAACATTCAGAACTAATCAAGCAGCTACTAACAGAAAAGTCCAGAAAATTTGTGAATTGATTAAAACAGGCAGGAAACGGGTTTCTCTCTCAATTTACAAAATATTTCTTCTATCCTTCAAAAGATTCACGAGCATTAAAAACTCCCAACTTAATTGATGTCACATACAAGTAAGAGCTGCTAGCCTTGGGCAAGGACTTGCAGAAAGGACGAGAAACCCTCTCTGATGTCGCTAGGAAGAGGGAGAGTGAATGGGGGGAGTACGTCGCGAGGGTCTGCTATTATGTTCTTCGCTGCTGATAGAGGGTATGCCAATGCAGGCTGTTGCTTGTAGAACCCTTCCACGACGCATGAGAAGACCCCCGTAGCGAGGCAGCTCTGCAGTAGGGCCTGTGGTGTACCTGGGATGGAGGGGGGGCAAGAACAAACGAATTCTCAGGATATTTCAAAAAGTCACATATATATAGCTAACCAAATATAATTAGCTGAGTATAGAAAAATAGTTCCCCATTTTTGATCATATGAAGCTATCCGCATCTCAATTCGCACTTTGAGAAACGATATCCAATATTGGCAAACTAGTACAACGTTTCTAAAACGAATTATGAAATGTCATGTGATTGTAGGACATGATGTGCTTGCCGGAATTATTAAAGAATGTTGTGTAAGTTTACTTTGATGATAAATATTACGAAAGTGTGGGTCTTATGGTTGGAATAAAATCTTCCAAAACATCAATGTTGAATCTTGCAAGTAAACAAATTTTAGTATTTTTAGAGTAGAAAAATGTCACGTGTTGAAGCAAGGGAAAGAATTATGATATGCAAAGCCGGTGGAGTTGCATCCAGGATGCCAAGAACGATTTGAAGACAATTCACTATTTAGTGTGAAATATTCACAAACTAAACAAGTTAGAAAACAAAATGTCAAATCAACCTCAAATTTGAAAAGACGACAGGAAAGAATCCAGAGTCTTCCGGTGAGCAACCACTTTCATATCTTCGATATTCTTAAAAAAATAACAGACCATGCCAAAGAAATTATCAGATAGAGAGAGCAATAACACCCAAGGTCTGTTAGACTTTAGAAATCAGGTTCCTAAAGGTCTGACCCTTTATTGTGGCGTGGCAGCTTATCAGGTAAAAAGGGGGTTCAGTCCAAGGTTACCTAGAACGCGGAATGTAACGAAACGAGGAACAAAAACTCGAATCCAATACACCACATTTTATGGAACAGAGAATGGTGGGGGTAGGCTTTTTCAGAATGCTCAAGTGGGAATGAGGGGTTCAGTCCAAGGTTACCTAGAATGCGGAATGTAATGAAACGAGGAACAAAAACTCGAATCCAATTCACCACATTTTATGGAACAGAGAAAGGTGGGGGTAGGCTTTTTCAGAATGCTCAAGTGGAATGAAGTGTGCAATTGAGTAATTTTCCTTGATTTATAAAGGGGATAGTCCTATTAGTTACTGCAAAACAGATGCACAATGTACTTTTTCTCCATTAATGGTGTGGAATCTTGTCCCTTTTCCTAATCAAAACAATCAGACATGTGACTAGGATTTACTTTCATCGGCTTAGGTTTGGAATTTAGGAACGTTCTATTAGAATTCCTGAACTACAAAGTACCACGACTAGGAACGAAATTGTGGAATGCAAATCATTAGAAGCTTTAGTGACTTATGGTAACTCTATTTCATGAAAACAAATCAAAATAAAAGTGGAGGAGAAAACAGAGGCAGATTATACTCCATACTGCAAGAATGTGTTCAACACATTGGTCTTTTCCTAACTACAAGGGTCCACATCAGAAAGTTTTCAGAATGTTGACCATCACTAGAATCTTCCTTTATTTCCTTGCCTAAAGACTTGAAATTATTCTTCAATGGCAAATTATGTTCCTCGAATAAGCCTCTATTGCGGTGTAGCTCTAATATCAATGGTGGAGTAGCTGCATCACTACTATAAAGCTTCTAATCTCAGCAACAATCATGCACCACTGCATTTTCTTCTTAAAGAACTTCAGCGCATACAAAATGATGATCAATCTAAAACAGTTAACAAATATTAGGTCTTTCAAAGTCAATTTAAAAATAAGTTTCATGCAAATTACAACTATCTGAATGCTAATTGCACTAGAAATTACATCTCTTACGTGAAACAAAGAATAACAAAACGTATAATAATGTTGGTATGCAAGGTCATACCTTTCTGTAACTCAACTAAACAGGAGAACATTTCTTTCCTTTATTTAAGTGTCAGAACATTTATTTAAAAACAACTCATAGATAGATAGGAAGAAATCTAGATACAACAGCAAATCCTCTATCCAAAAATTTGGGGTCAGCTACATGAATCATTTTCTTCCAATTTTGCTACTATCAAGGGTCATTCCTCTCTAACATCAACTATTGTCATATGTTTGTACACAACCTCAATCCAAGTTTGTTTACACCTAACCAATTCTAACTACTTCTCCAACTAATAGCTAAAGCGGAACTAACCAAAGGAAATATTGAGACAAGAACCTCCAGAAAATCTAACTTCATCTCAAAGTAATAGAAAGCTACTAAATTGGAACTAGCCAAAGGAAGAAAATAATAAGACAATAACCACCACAAAATAGATTGACACAGTAAGAAAAGGACCCTCTTACATAATCAATTGATAGCCAGTTAAGTCTATAGTTCTTGCCAAACATAAAACTACTACGCTTAAGGCCATTAAAGAACCTGCAAACAGGTCAGCCCTCAACGAACTCGGGCAAATATCCTATGAGTTGGTTAGGTAACTCAAGGATAATCATGTTCTTTGACACCAAGGAATTTGAGCACTCTTATGTGATGTGCCATTATGCATCACTCAAGCATGAAGCCTAAGAAGCTACAGAGGACTCATATATTATCATACTAGAGTCCACATATCAGGGAAATCCCAGTTCCATGAGGCTTACCGTAGTGCCAATTAAACAAAGCCCTTAAATATAATAAAATAAAAGTACCACAATTAATAGTAAAATAGAAGTATAATTCAAATGAAGCACAACAACCATGTGTGTTGTGTAATCCTAAAACTACTATTTTGTTTGTAAGGTCAACAAGAGGCAAGAGCACTACTCCTAACAGGATTGTATATACCGACCGATATACAATTTAGACAAGCAAACCAACTTAGTCAGTTCAAAACCGATTTACACATCCTTAATAACTGACCGGTTCAGTAATCGACTAGGCATGTCGGTCGATGTTATATAAGTAGTTTAACTCAATTAAGGGTAGAAAATTAGCAAACTTTTTGGGGATTGAACAGTCACAATTTAGTTCAATAGGAGTAAATATATTAAGAGTTTAGTTCAATTGAATCTACTGCTCAAAATTCTAATAACATTCACAAATGTCATCCAAAGCGAAATATAGCAATTCAAGTCGGTAGTTATAGGAAAATACAGTACCTTCATTATTGATATACTTTACAATTTGCATATTCCAATTTGAGTTTCAGAACATTTGGAAGAGAGAGGAGAGTTGCTCTCATAGAATCCTACTGTGAATGAGAGAGATGAGTCTTTGCATGAGCTCTGAAGAAAAGAAAGGAGAAAGAAAACGGTTGCTTTTGATTTGTGAAGAGCAAGGCGCCTTAGAGTTATCTTTGACTATTAAGTAAGTATTAACCTCTATGATCCCTTAACTATTTATATATCTAAATTGTTAAACCTCGTGTATATATCTAACATGCTAACCCATATTGTATACAATAGCCCATTATCCATATTTCCAGGCATGGAAGAAGAAATAAAACATATAATAGTCGGTTAAATTGGTCATCAGTTAAATAAAAGATAAAATCACAAACCGTAACTGACTCATAAAATTATGGGAAATGATATTTGGCCCGCGGTCTTGGACCGCAGTCCGTGACCGCATTGGATAGCAAATGGAGTGCTGACACTTGGCCCGCGGTCACGGACCGCGGTCCAAGACCGCGGGCAATGTAGCACTCTCGTAAAATTATTTAGAAACCTCAACTGAACCGACATGGTTTATTGGGTTCAGTCGGTTAACAGTGTTTAAGGTAATCTTGAACATACCTAACTAATAATATTACCTAGATTATCAGTATGATGTCATTAGCTGCATTCTATAGAACTTTATACATGTTCCACACCATATTACCAAAATAAACCACAATACATCTTTTGCACAACATTATCGTCAAGAGCAGACCCACATGCAAGGGTGAGGGGGCTCAAGCCCCCACTAGATTTCATGAAAATATCCTTTGGGGCTTTCACAATAAGTTACGCTAAAATAGACAAATAAAACATTGGACTAACTATTCAAGCCACCACCAAACAATGATTTAGTCGGTGAATTTATGAGAGTATATGTGGGACGTCTTGAGTTCAATACTCAGACCCCATCCCAATACCACACACATTAGAGATGGTTTTGTTGGTTTTGCTTTGTTTGCAAAAGCTCAACTTTCTTTTCATATCTTTAGTCCCACATCGGATGGGGCAAAGCCCTCTTGTGTACATATATTACTTTCTCTTCTTTGCTCTATTAAGTTGTTGTGTGGGGAACCCCTTGGGCCACACGCGCGCGCCGCCGCTGCCTTCCTGCCCGGCTCGGTTCGGTTCGGCGCGCGTAACGGGTGCGGGTACGCGCCCACATCTGCGGGCGCTGAATGCCGATCCGATCTCCTCTTCGGGTTCGGGCTGGGACCCTAAAATTCTTTTTGCTCCTCTTCATTCTTTCATTTATTTTTCTGAACGTTACAATTGTTTTTAACGTTACAATTTTTTCATGTCCAGATTCATTCGTTTAATTCTCCTGTGTAACGGCTGAATTAATCGTAAATTAATTCTGACCGTTACACAAATGTTTTATATATACGTATGTGTTCTTTGTAAATCGTATCAGAAAAAATAATTCTTTACGAAACCTCTGTCAACATTTTGTTCGATCTTCGTCTTCATCTCCAAGCTCTGGGCAGAGCTAAGTCCTGGTCATTCTCTCCAAGTCGTGTGCGGCAAAGAGATACCGGTAGTGCGGGAGTTTTACCACTAGGAGCTTCGGGAACGTCTGCACACAGATCCCGAATAAACTCTTAGGGCAGTGCTTCGTGCACGACTTCCCTAGAGGCCGGTAACATCTATTTCATTTTATTTTTGTATTCTGGAATTTTTCAAAAAGAAAACAACTAAAATTCTAACATTCTAAGAGTTTATTCGTGTTAAAAAATTATAATAGTTACTGTTGAAAACTATTATTACTGTTAGAATAGTTTTAATACTTTTTGTTAGAATTTTCTATATATCTCTATTTGGCAGCCATCTGAAATATTGGTGGCATTTTTCCGCTCTTGCACCTGAAAGTGGTTCATCTTGCTTATCTATTATAAAATACTCCTCGTTCATCTTGCTTATCTATTATGAAATATTAGAATTTACTTACTGTTAGAATTATTAAAATTGGTCCAATAGTTTTGTTACAATTGTTTCAATAGTTACTGTGTAAGGAAATATATATTCAAGTTCATAGTTAAGAGTTATAAAGAACTAATACTTACTGTTGATTTGCCTCTCACTGTTTGTTATAAAATTGATTTATTCCAAATAATTGATAGTTACTGTAGCAAATTAATTTTCTACAAATTCAACAAGTTGATTTCGTAGCAAATACAAGTTGAATTATTTGTTTACTTGTCAAATTGCTTACTATATTGTCAAATTGTAAATTTGCTTAAAGTGTTTTAAATATTGTTAGCACATTTGATAACTTTGTCAATTGCAATTTTGATCACAAAATTTTCTTTCAGTTGTAACATACAATTTGCTTCATTTTAATCACTTAGTATTTTTGAAAGCAATCTAGGACCAAAAAGAAAATAGTTTAGTAAAAGAAAATTGCAAATAAAATCTTAAAATCTAAAGTTTCAAAGTAGAGACAAACTCGGGCACAAGCCGAAAGGGTCATTCTGTCAACCGGGTGTAAACAACCCTAAGTGACACGGTACTTAAGAGTCTTCGGACCACCGCTAGCTGGGAACCGGCCCCTACAGCTAACCTGAGTTGATCAATACTTGAAAAACTAAAGATTTTAAGATTGGTTAGCAAAGACCGCCTAAACTATTATCTTGGACATTGTTATTAAATAATTTTATATTTTTCAGACTGCAATCATGACCGGTAAGGAGGAATCCTCTACTGCAAAACCTGCTAAGTTTGATGGCTCATACTTTAAGAGATGGCAGAGCCAAATGAAATTTTGGCTCACGACTTTAGGACTTATTTCTGCCATTGATGGGTCCACACCCATCACAAATGATTCTGATGATACTGAGTCTGACATAGGAGTGTCCACCTCCTCGAAACCAAAAACCCCTAAAGAGATAGACTTCCATTGTTTTCATAGAATTCTAAGCGCATTATCTGAATCCTTGTATGATATATTTTTTGAATACAAGAGCGCTAAAGAACTCTGGAAAGCCTTGGAAGATGAATACGGCTGTGATGATGCCGGAATAGAAAGGTTTAATTCTTCAACCTTTAATAGGTATTTCATGGTAGATAACAAGCCAATGAATGACCAGCTCCATGAATTCCAAGAATACCTTAGACATATTCAAGCTAAAGGCACATCTTTCTCCAATGAGCATAAAATAGCATGCCTAATAGACAAGCTACCTCCCTCTTGGTCTGACATGGCTAAGGATCTTATCCATACACAAGGAGATCTTACCTACAATCAAGTCCTAAAGAAAATTAGAACCGAAGAACAAATTAGATCGAGGTCTAAGCCTAAGACTGAATCTAAAGTTAAGGTAAACCTTGTAGAAGGCCAAGGAAAATCCAAGTCTATTTTTCCTTATAAACCCAAAAAGAATTTCTTCAAGAAGAAGAAAAACTTTCAGCCTAACCACCAAAACCATCATCACCAAAACCAAAAACCTAGAAACTTCAGTCAGACTCACGATCAGAAGAGGTTTTGTTTTGTGTGTGGTAAAACAAACCATATGGCCATCAACTGCTACCATAGGAAGAAGGAAGCTGTCCAGACCTCCTACAAAGGAAAGGGCTCAGTTAGACCAGAAGCAAACATGCTTCACAAAAGTTCTTCGAGTTCCTTCAGGTCTGTAAGCTTTCAACCCCTTATTAACCTCTCTTACCATTCTGATGATTGGTGGTTGGATTCTGGAGCTAATGTTCACGTTTCGTTTGATCGCTCATGTTTTTCAAACTATCAGGAATCAAGTGGAGGAGGTGTGACCCTAGGAGATGGCTCAACGGCACAAATTATTGGAAGAGAAAAAGTTAACCTGAAGATGACATCAGGAAAAATCTTAACTCTTCATGATGTTCTTCATGTGTCGTCTGTCAGGAGAAACCTAGTCAGTGAATCCCTTCTTGTAGCCTCAGGATACAAAATTGTAATGGAGGCTAATAAAGTAGTTTTTTCTAAGCATGACTCTTTTATAGGAAAAGGCTTTGTAAAAGACGGTCTTTTCATTTTAAGTACAATGAATAAAATGTCTGATTGTTCTCTCATTGTCTCTAATATAGAATCTTGAAATGTTTGGCATGGCAGACTAGGTCATGTGAACCTCGGTTCTATTAAAAGAATGATGACCTTAGATCTTATTCCCAAGACTCCAATAGATGACAAACACAAATGTGAAATCTGTGTTCAAGCCAAACACACTAGATTACCATTCAAATCTATAGAAAGAAATTCTGACCTTCTAGAACTTATCCATAGTGATGTATGTGACTCAAATAGGATTTTGACCAGAGGCGGTAGAAAATACTTTGTTACTTTTATAGATGATTATTCAAAGTATTGCTATATCTACCTTCTCAAAACCAAAGATGAAGTTCTAGATAGATTTAAGGTCTACAAATCTGAAGCTGAGAATCAATTAGAAAGGAAGATTAAGATCCTTAGATCTGATCGTGGTGGAGAATATACCTCAAACGAAATGACTAACTTCTGTGAAGAACATGGAATAATTCATGAGGCAACTGCTCCATATTCACCTCAGTCTAACGGAGTTGCTGAACGCAAGAACCGCACTCTGTTAGATATGGTGAATGCCATGCTTCTCAGCTCTGGTGCTCCTGATAACTTGTGGGGAGAAGCCCTTTTAACTGCCTGTTACATTCTTAATAGGATTCCTAGTAAGACAAAAGATAAGACTCCCTATGAGCTGTGGAAAGGTAGAGCACCTAGGATTAATTACCGTAGAGTTTGGGGATGCCTTGCTAAAGTCGGAATTCCCGAACCTAAAAAGAGGAAGATTGGTCCCAAGACTGTAGACGCTGTTTTCATAGGATATGCCTTAGATAGCTATGCCAATAGATTTCTAGTGACTCACTCAGAAGTAAATGAAATCTCTAACAATACCATTATAGAATCAAGAGATGCAGTTTACTTTGAAAACATATTTCCCTTTAAGGATAGAGTTTCAATCTCTTCCTCTATACCCTCTAGTAGTTCTCAAGTCCAAATACCTAACTCTCAATCTGAACAAGACTTAGAACCAAAACGGAGTAAAAGGAATAGGATTGAGAAAAATTTAGGAGAATGATTCTTCACCTTTTTGATAGAGGGTGATCCCTCAACTTATGAAGAAGCAATGTCGTCTCCTGATGCTCCTTTCTGGAAAGAAGCCATTAACAGTGAATACAACTCCATCATGGAGAACAACACTTGGTTTCTAACAGATCTACCTTTAGGGAATAAACCAATAGGTTGTAAGTGGATTTTCAAGAAGAAACTCAGAGCCGATGGTACTATAGAGAAATACAAAGCTAGATTAGTTGCTAAGGGTTTTACCCAGAAGAAAGGGTTAGATTATTTTGATACCTACTCTCCTGTAGCTATGATCACATCCATTAGAACTCTCTTGGCCTTAGCATCCATTCATGATATGCTAATCCATCAAATGGATGTAAAGACAACATTTTTGAATGGAGATCTAGAGGAAGAACTTTATATGGACCAACCTGAAGGTTTCATTGCTAAAGGTCAAGAAAAGAAAGTCTGCAGACTAGTAAAATCCCTCTATGGCTTGAAACAAGCTCCCAAACAATGGCACAACAAATTTGACAAAGTAATTTGTGAATATGGTTTATTGTCAAATGAGTATGACAAATGTATATACTCTAAAGGTACATGTAAAAGTTATGTCATTTTATGCTTGTATGTAGATGACATCCTTATCCTAGGTTCATCACTGGAATTGATAAATATTACAAAGAACTATTTATCTAGCCAGTTCGATATGAAAGACCTAGGAGAAGCCAACCTAATTTTAGGAATGCAAGTGACCAAAGGCAAAGAGGGTTATACTCTATCTTTAGCACATTCAATTGAAAAAATGTTAAAAAGATTTGAGTTATTTGATAAGAAACCTGTCCTTACTCCTTATGACAGCAGTATTGTACTGAAAAAGAATGAAAGATCACCTTTGGAACAACATAAATATTCACAGATGATAGGCTCCCTTATGTATGTATCAAACAGGACAAGACCTGATATTGCATTTGCTATTGGAAGACTAAGCAGATATACCAGTAACCCAAATCAGTCACATTGGACTGCCTTGGATAGGGTATTTAGATATCTCAAGGGCACCCTAGATTACAAACTTCATTTTACTAGGCACCCTGATATCATAGAAGGTTATTCAGATGCAAACTGGGTAACCGACTCACATGATATAAAATCTACTACTGGATATGTATTTACTCTAGGAGGAGTTGCGATCTCCTGGAGCTCTTGTAAGCAAACTATCATAGCTATGAGTACAATGGACTCCGAAATGATAGCTTTAGATACAACTTGCACAGAAGCTGAATGGCTTAAAAATCTTATTATGCATATACCTGTTTCTCTTAGTCCTGTTCCTGCAATTTCTATAAATTATGATAATAAATCTGTTATTGAACTACTAAAGCATGATTCTGTGAATGCTAAGATGAACAGGCACCTGCAGCTACGCTTCAAGTCAATAAAAAGCCTACTAGGCAAATATGTGGTTCTTGACTATATAAAGTCAGAAAAGAACCTTGCAGATCACTTGACGAAGGGTCTGTCTAGGACTTTGATCCTAGAATCATCGAGGGGGATGGGGTTAAGCCCATAAGTTAGTCACCAGCAGTGGCAACCCAACCGAGTCTGACTGGAGATCCCAAGAAGCCGGTTCAATGGGTAGAAACAAGCTGAACTTAGGTGACTTTATGGAACACTGACTCGAGACTAAAGTCTCATTAAAATAAAGCCCAAGCGGCTGTACATGTGTACAATGACTCCCCATCTCTATGGTGACAGTGTTCTTGTGTGATATGGTTAGGATGAGTTTAAACTCTTAATAGGTCCAAGCTGTAATGCTAGGTTGATTCATATCACCAACCATTAAGGACTTACCTATATGAGAGGTCGTGAAGGCCGCGACTATGGGACAGGGCGATCCCAGACAACTCTCATGAATGTGGAAAGTGCGCATGGCCATTTAAAAGCGCCACCCGATAGACCAAGGACCTCTAGCGTACTATGTGTGCTATTTTTCTAAATCTGGTTCAAGAAGTCTGATTCAAGGCATAGTCCATCAAGCACTTCTTCAGATTAAGGCAATAGTCACTACGTGAGATTCAAGGCTGTAGTCCATCTCATCTATGCATAGTATTTTACTGCCCAGATGCTCTCTCTCTCTCTCTCTATTTACTTCACTCTTATCTCTGTTTCGGAACTTGACCTTTTGGGGGGGGATTGTTGGTTTTGCTTTGTTTGCAAAAGCTCAACTTCCTTTTCATATCTTTAATCCCACATCGGATGGGGCAAAGCCCTCTTGTGTACATATATTACTTTCTCTTCTTTGCTCTATTAAGTTGTTGTGTGGGGAGCCCCTTGGGCCACACGCGCGCGCCGCCGCCGCCGTCCGGCCCGGCTCGGCTCGGTTCGGTTCGGTTCGGCGCGCGTAACGGGTGCGGGTACGCGCCCACATCTGCGGGCGCCGAATGTCGATCCGATTTCCTCTTCGGGTTCGGGCTGGGACCCTAAAATTCTTTTTGCTCCTCTTCATTCTTTCATTTATTTTTCTGAACGTTACAATTGTTTTTAACGTTACAATTTTTTCATGTCCAGATTCATTCGTTTAATTCTCCTGTGTAACGGCTGAATTAATCGTAAATTAATTCTGACCGTTACACAAATGTTTTATATATACGTATGTGTTCTTTGTAAATCGTATCAGAAAAAATAATTCTTTACGAAACCTCTGTCAACATTTTGTTCGATCTTCGTCTTCATCTCCAAGCTCTGGGCAGAGCTAAGTCCTGGTCATTCTCTCCAAGTCGTGTGCGGCAAAGAGATACCGGTAGTGCGGGGGTTTTACCACTAGGAGCTTCGGGAACGTCTGCACACAGATCCCGAATAAACTCTTAGGGCAGTGCTTCGTGCACGACTTCCCCAGAGGCCGGTAACATCTATTTCATTTTATTTTTGTATTCTGGAATTTTTCAAAAAGAAAACAACTAAAATTCTAACAGGTTTATAATCATTTTGGTCTAACACATACAAGAAAATCTTTAAACTTTTCTCCCTCCTACGCACTTACCCATTTGAAAATATTTATTCATTTTAGGTCTCTTCTTATTTTTTAAAGAATAATTGTTTAACATTTGTCCAATTTTTAAATTTGTAATAGTTCCAATAGTTTGATTTGTCAATGTAACCAACTGCGAGCACCTTACAACTAAATTCCTTCATGCATCTCTGAGTGCAATGGTACATCATACACTAGTAAGGCATACTTTATTCAAAAAAAAAAAAAAGAAGAAAGAAAACAAAACTAGTAAGGCATACACATTGCAGTAGTCTGACTGTGGCACGAACAATTGTCTTACATGACCCCCCTCAAAAAGAAAATGTTAAATTTTTTTTTTTTAATAAACGAAGCAGCCAATGAGCAACACAAATAAGACAAACTGTCTATAGATTCTATTAGTGATGATTGATGCAGGAATGGAGCTATTAGACAAGAAGTTCCAAGAGGAACAAAAAATGTCTAGTGCACTTCTACATTAATTCAATTGTCAATAGGCACATGTATATACAAAATTCTAAGTGTGCTTTGTATGAGATGTTAGGACATTGGGATCAAATGCTAGTATATGGACAATATAACATATGCTTCCTAGATTTATCAGGACAAGAAATTTTTTGGTTGGAATAGAACTTTACCTAAGCTCATCGCTAATAAGGTTCATTTGAATTTCTAGATTAATTTAGAATGTAAGAGATTATTTTATAAAATAGTAAAGTTCAATTGAAGGCTCATGATTCCAACCATAAGAACTATAATTTGGACTTGAGAATTCCTACATTCAGAATGTAGGAACTCACTTTGTAGAACATTAAGGCTCAATTTGGATCCCCAATTTTTAGATTCTATATTTTATATTATTTTTTGACATTTGTCACCAAAGGTTATGTTGCTATATCATTTTCTATCATTTCCATACGATCCAACCGATTATAGATTTGTTATTTTATTGTAAATTTAGTCCTTCAGCTCCATCTATTGTGGATGTTCTAAGGTGACATTTGGTAAGTGGAATACTATATGACTATAAATTCTATATTTCTACAAACAAAATCTCTTCGAATCAAATGAGTAGCTACACTATGAAAACTAGGATAGACCAAGGTTAGGTATAGAAAATATATTTTTGTGACTAATTTATGCAAAAAATTTCTTTACAATTTTTTTTTACGGATTTTTTCGTATAAAGGAACAAAATTTGAGATAATTGCGGCTAAGGGGAGAACTTTTAAAAATTTACACATAGGAGGACAACTCGCCAACTCAGTTGGCGAGTAGAGAAAGAGGGGGAAGACCGCCAACTAAGTTGGAGGTTGGGGGAGGGAACCGCCAACTTAGTTGGCGGGTGGGATTTAATTTGGTTTTGTTGGGTTTGATTTATTTTTTTAAGTTGGATTTAATCTATTAGTTAATTTGTTATTATTTAATAATTGGTTATCTATATTAATTTATTATTATCTATATTAATTTGTTATTATCTATATTAATATTTACCATTCAATATTATATTTTTTGTTAATAAGGTATTTTTTTTGTTATTTTATTAAGAAGTTGATACCATAACTATAACATAAATGAGCCGTCCAAGTCGTATGTATCATCATCCATTTTATTAAAAATAAATTACGGTAAAAAAACTAATTTCTCTCCCTTTTCCGCACAAATATATATATTTGAAATTAAATTTAAAATTGTTTGAAAACTAAATTTAAAAATTAATTCAAAAAAAAATATCACACATATTTAAATTGTTTAACAAGATATCATAACTATATTATACAATCAAATAATTTTTAATTATGATATAAAATATAATTACGGTATCTAAATATAGTGTAACAAGATATTATCTAAATAAATTCATTATTATTATTATTATTATTATTATTATTATTATTATTATATAAAGTATACGTAGATAACATAATAATAAATATTTGTTTTGTTTTGTTGTTGAATAGATAATAAGAAATTATTTATTAGTAATATCATAAAAAATATAATATAGATAATAATAAATCAAAAAATATTTATTTTAAAATTTAATCTCTATCTCTACTATTATAATGAGGCTTCAAAACGGCTCAAAAGTGAGCCGTCTAAGTAAATACTCCACAATTTATTTAAACAATTAATCTCTATCTCTAATAATTTGTTATTATTTATTCAAATATATATATATATATATATATATATATATATATATATATATATATATATATATTATTATGTTATCTACATATAATTTAATATAATAATAAATAATAATAATGATGAATTTATTTAGATAATATCTTGTAGTTAGTTTAAATATAATTTTTTAATAAATAAATTATTTAAATAATATCTTGTTACAATATATTTTTAGAATTTTGGATATGTATTTAGTTAGATAATATCAT
The DNA here is from genome assembly GCA_036927795.1 of Iris macrosiphon. Taxonomy (NCBI): domain Eukaryota; kingdom Viridiplantae; phylum Streptophyta; class Magnoliopsida; order Asparagales; family Iridaceae; genus Iris; species Iris macrosiphon. The sequence continues at coordinate 200,612,839 of JAYESA010000008.1, forward strand.
ATACTTAGTTTAAATATAATTAGAATATTTGATACCGTAATTAATTTTAATTAAATTAGGTGTAACAAAATAATCAATAAATAAATTATTTAGATAATATATTTTTTAAAAGAAGGGATTTAAGTCTCATTATAAGAAACTAGTAAATTCACGTTCGTTGCGCGTAATATAAATATTTTTATGATATTGTTGAAAAATTGATTCAAATATTTAAATATATTTAAATTTAGATTTGTTAAAAAATTTAAATATTTGTGATATTTTTTCTTTGAATTAATTTTTAAATTTAGTTTTCAAATAATTTTAAATTTAATTTCAAATATATATATTTGTGCGAAAAATGGGAGAGAAATTAGTTTTTTTACCGTAATTTATTTTTAATAAAATGGATGATGATATACATACGACTTGGACGGCTCATTTATGTTATAGTTATGGTATCAACTTCTTAATAAAATAACAAAAAAATAATACCTTATTAACAAAAAATATAATATTGATGATAAATATTAATATAGATAATAACAAATTAATATAGATAACCAATTATTAAATAACGGAAAATTTCACACAGAGCAAAATAGTTTCATATATTTAAAATAAAATCATTAAATTTTTAAAAATTACTGTGGAAGCATCAAAATGCCCTTTGTAAGGGCGTTTTTTATTTTTCTGTTAACGGAGTTAACGGAGGAAATAAAAAAAATTATATATACATAAAACGCCCTTTGTAAGGACGTTTTCCAATTTTTTTTAATTTTTTAAACCTCTCTCCTATCTCTCTCACACACCCTGAGCCGAAGGGAAAAAAATATTAAAATAAGGCAAAACGTCCTTTGTAAGGGCGTTTTATTTTTTTATTTTTTTTACCCCCTCTCTCCTCTCTCCTTTCTCTCACTCTCCCGAAAAAAAAATTTAATATAAAAAGGAAAATGCCCTTCACAAGGACGTTTTCCTTTTTATATTAATTTTTTTTCGGGACTTCTCTCCTCTCCCTCCCTCACACTCTCTCTCCGCCCCTCCCGCTCTTCTCTCCTCTCCTCTCTCTCTCTCTCTCTCTCTTCTCCTCTCTCTCTCTCCCCTCTCCTCTCTTCTCTCCCTTTTCCCGCTCCTCCCGCTCTGCTCTCCTCTCTCTTTCTCTCTCTCTTCTCCTCTCTCTCTCTCTCTCTCTCTCTCTCCCCCCTCTCCTCTCTTCTCTCCCTGTTACCGCTCCTCCCGCTCCTCCCCTCTCCTCTCTCTTTCTGTTTCTCTCTCTCTCTCCCCTCTCCTCTCTTCTCTTCTCTCCCTCTCTCTTGTCCTGTTCTCCCCCCTCTTCTCTCCCCCTCTCTTGTCCTGTTCCCACTCCTCTCTCTTGTCCTGTTCCCACTCCTCTCCTTCTCTCTCTTCTACTTCCCACCCGTGGCTCTCTTCTCTCCCTCTCTCTTGTCTTGTTCCCACATGTGACTCTCCTTCTCTCTCTCTCTATTGTCCTATTTTCATCCGTGACTCTCCTTCACTGTGAATCCGTGAACAATTTTGTCTTATAATGCATTGAAATGACTATAAGAATGATAAATTCTTCACAGAAGGAGAGAAGAAAGAAAAAATTTCTGATAGTTTCTCCAGTTAGAGCACTCAAAATACAGATGGCTTCTCAAAATGACGGACAATAAAATTCTCCAGTTGTGATGGGATGATGTAAATTTTAATACAAGCTGAAACTAAATTACTTTGAACAATAAAATTTCATGTTTCTTCACAATCTACTATTATCAACGCATCTTCATAAAACCACCTTATTGTAAATTCATAACTTATGCAAAAACGATCAGAAATAATACTACGCAAATTAGCTAAAGTAATATTTCTATAAGTGGTTATAAGATGAGTATTACCTCCATGGTAGATAATCCATCTAGTATACCTCCATGGTAGCAAATTATTACTAAATTTTGATCCATAGTAAAAACTGTCGTCTGAATTAAGACTTACAGAAGTATATCAGGAAAAAGCTGAGACGAAAATGGTAGCAGATTAGGGATGAAAGTTTCTTCTGACTTCAATTTAAGATATAGGGTAAAGAGAGAGTGGATGCGATATACAAAACTCATACGTATGAGGCATATATATATAGAAACTAAATCTAACCGTTAGAATATAAACGTTATAAATTTAAAGTTAACATTACCTATTGTACGTTAGAATATAAACGTTAGCTATTGTACTACTACTACTATCTACTTCCCTAGCATAAGTAACGTTATAAATTTAACGTTATAAAGTTAACGTTACCTATTGTACACCTAGAACTATCTACTTTACTAGGAAGGAGAGATAAATGAGAGACATGAGAGTGATAAAAGAGAGAGAGCAAATGTTATGAAGAGAGAGAGAGAGAGAGTGAGAGTAAAAAATCAGAGGATATATATATATATATATATATATATATATATATATATATATATATATTACTTTGACGAGGAGAGGAGAGGAGAAGAGAGAAGAGAGAGAGAGAGAGAGAAGAGAGGAGGGGAGAGTCACGGGTGAGGAGAGGAGAGGAGAGGGGAGTGTGAGAGAGAGAGAGGAGAGGAGAGGAGCGGGAAAGAGAGGAGGAGAGAGAGGGGAGCGGAGAGAGAGAGGAGAGAGGAGAGATTAAAAGAAATAAAAAATATAGAACGCCCTTTGTAAGGACGTTTTACCTATTTTTATTATTTATTTTTTCAAATTTCGTCCGTTAACGGAGTTAACGGAAAAACATAAAACGCCCTTACAAAGGCTTCCTTAGTAAATTTGGAAACTTTAATGCTTTTATTGTAAATATACGAAACTATTTTGCTCTGGTTGAAATTTTTCGATTAAATAATAACAAATTAACTAATAGATTAAATCCAACTTAAAAAAATAAATCAAACCTAACCAAACCAAATTAAATCCCACCCGCCAACTAAGTTGGCGGTTCCCTCCCCCAACCCGCCAAGTTAGTTGGCGGTCTTCCCCCTCTCTCCCTACTCGCCAACTGAGTTGGCAAGTTGTCCTCCTATGTGTAAATTTTTAAAAGTTCTCCCCTTAGCCGCAATTATCTCAAATTTTGTTCCTTTATACAAAAAAATCCGTTTTTTTCTTTTTGGATTAAAAATTTACCAGTCGATTTTGATTCCGTTGCATCAAAATTCTAGCTTCGCCACTGCATACAGGACGGACAGAAAAATCTACACAATATACTAAAAATCTAAGAATCGTAACCAAACTTTTACCTGCTAGGTTTAAACTATAACTATCGGCAGTGTATATGTATTCATTACCAAGTCAATGAAAAATTTTCATTGGGTCAGTCTTATGATGTAAAATGACACCCTAAGAATCATGAAATGGCACAATGCTACACACCCATAAATTTATTGAAATGCATACTACTTATTACCAAGTAATATACGTTAGAAGGTTAGCCAAGCTGGTCTGCAGAAAAAGGATTGGCAAAAAGTATTATACCTGGGAAACTCGAAGCAAGACCAGTGCAACAACCTGCTACGCCCGAATTGATTACTGCAATGGGAGAATAGTTAGAAACCACAGTATAAGCCAATACATCACATGTAATTGGTAAAAGAAGAAGTAAGAAGAAGAGTTTCAAATGGCAATTAAACAATACCATCATCTTTTCCACGCAGCCTCTTCAAGAAGCAAACAAGTAGACTATGTACACCTGATAGAATCGCAAACGTCTGCACTCCACAAATAAACAAAACACAATAAGACACAACTTACTTAGCGGAAAATTAAGTTAACAGTAAACCAATCTACCTTAGCAGAAGCTCCCGCGTCACCAAAGGAGCGTCTGAAACCATTCTTCTTTATCAACCCCGAACCTAATACACATCAAAAAAGAAAATGTTATGAAAATTGAAATCCAAGTTCTTTTGTAGAAAGGAAGCATATATTCTCAATGCACAAAACTCGCGACCAGTGTCTTAGTTAACCCGGTACAAAGAATACCGACCAGAACTCAAAAGCCAAACCCTGATAAAACTTGGGTTTATCGGAAAGTATGGGATAAATATTGACCAGCAGATATTAATCGTCATAAGAACATGAACTTTAACATTTGTACAACTTCTACCATGAGTTTTCAAAATTTGCAACTTGCTATCATAAAATTTAAAGTTTGCAAGTTGATACCATGAAATATCACTTATTTTGCAAGATCATCAGTTCATGGTATTAACTTGCAAAATAAAAGAGAGTTCATAATATTAATGTAAAAGTAAATTGGTATTTAATTGCAAAAAGTTTGACAGTTCATGGTATTTAATCGCAAACTTAAAAGTTTATTTTAGCAAGTTACAAAATTTGACAGTTCATGGTAACAAGTTGCATAAATGTAAAAGTAAATTAGTATTTAATTGCAAAAAGTCTAAATAAATTGTTATATGTTAAAAGGTGATAATTTTCATGAACCATAAACTCATAAACTTATCTTTATCTAAATTTTCGGGAGACAAGAAAATTATATTAAATTATTATCCTTCAGTGCTCTAAAATTTTTTAAGGGTATGCTTGGCAATGGTGATTTCATCGGTTTTAGAAGATTTTTGAGCCGGTTGTTTATGAAGTGTTCAAAAAGCCCCTGCTTATAAACACCTAAAATTTATTTTTTTGAAGCACTAGTTTTGATCTGCTCAAAAAATCCATGAAATCAGTGTAGTGTAATTTTGGGTGCATTTATAAACACCTAAAATCGGTAGATTTTGAGGATTTATATTATTTTCTTTCATTTATACCCTCATCAAAAAAACATAATTACAACTACTATCTAAAATAGTATAATATTTTATTTCATTTTTCTCCTCTTTGTTTTGGTCGTCTGCAATACTCCTCCCTCCAGCCGGTGGCTTGACGACACATTTATTTTCTCATTCTCTTCAATTAAAATATTACCACCTTGCAGGTGTCAGATGTGTTTAAACAATTGATAATGACATGAATTTAATATCTATAATAATAATTTATGTTGGTCATGAATTCTTAATCACATACCATCAATTTGAGAGTGACAATATTTCTTGTTGTGACCTGACAATAGCCAATGATATAATCTTGCTTTTGAAAGACTTTTGTTTATAAATAGACATATATGTAATATTATTCTTTTAAAAAACTTTCAGAAACACTCGCTAATGAATTACCAAGAATGGGTTCGAGTGATTTAAAAGTAGCTACTTAAAACCAACTAAAACCGGAGCCCTCATAACCGCATAACCGGTACTTTAAAAGAATACCTTAATACTCCAAAATTTGCCGAGGGTCTGCTTGGTAACGATGTTTTCATCGGTTTTGAGATATTTTTGAACCGACCATTTATGAAGTGCTTTAAAAATTTCTGCTTATTTTTTTTTTTTGAGGCACTGGTTTTTGTCGGCTCAAAACTCCTCCATAACCGGTGTAATATAATTTTTGGTGTCTTTATAAACATCCCAAATCAACGAATTTTGAGTGATTTTATTATTTTATTATATTTATATCCTAGCCAAAAATATATAATTATAACTACTAATATCTTATCTTTTTTTTTTCTTTCTCATATGTGTTTATTTTCTACTTCTTCCAAACTACGGGTACTTCCTCCAGTAAGTTCTTAAAATCTTTCTCTCCTTCTTTTATTCAGACGTTTCTATTATTTTACGTGTTTCTATTATTTTGATCAAATATGGATTTCTGCTTCTTCCAAACTGCTCTCCTACCTTCATCCATGTATTTATATTATTTCATATATTTCTATTATTTATGTGTTTTTATTATTTTATTTATATATGGATATATAGATAATTTTATTCGTGTAAAAAATTTTCAGTACCGGTTCGTTAATGAATTATCAGACATGAATATGACTAGTTTAAAAGTCGCTACTTAAAAATGCTGAAAACCGGACCCCGCTAATATCTCGTAACCACCACCCATACAAATGCCAAGCAGCCCCTAAAGTTTCTACATTGAATCAACTAGTTATTCTCAAAATCCAAAGTTTACTCGAAACGAAACGATCTTCTTCTCGAATTGCTAGAGAGAAGGACGATATATACTGGCGTCTCCTAATTAATGTTGGAGTGCCCGCGTCGGGTGTCCGTGCTCCCTACGTAAATAAATGTCGTTCAAAAGAGGGGTTTAGAAAGAGAGGGAGTCACCGTAGCCGACGAAGGAGCCGAGGAGAGCGCCGGCGGCGGAATCTCCGGCGAAGCGGAGGAAGCAGACGAGGGGGGCGGCGGGATCGGAATTAGGGTTAGGGCTTACGACGATGGAGCTGTTAGGGCTTCGGCTGGCGTTGTCCATCTCAGATTCCGAGACGGGGGAGCCTGTATCGGTATCGGATTTCGGGGAGGACGATACCGTCGCCATCTCCGCGCCTATCTCCCTTTCTTTCCTCTGTCTGCTCCGTCGGATGTTATTTGCTGGTGGTTTTATATCACGTGGATTTTATATCTGTTCGGTAGCCCGGGGCTGCGCTGAAAGTGGGTTAATTTGAGGACTTTCGGTCAAAAAGTTGGCGTTGAAAGGAGGACTTTCGTTGAAAGTTGGCGTTGAAGGTTGTCCCATTCCAACCTCGAGGTTGTCCCCCTCTCTTGACTCCTTCTCACCTACACCCTTGAAGAGGCGCAACTCTTCCGAAAGTGGTCAAAGCTGCTGCACACTTGCTTTTCTGCTGCAACACTCTTCCGCTCCGGTGACCTTCTCCTCCTCCTCCCGCCAAGGTGAGTCTGTTTTCTCCAGCGGTGAAAATTGCGGAGTTTCATGCTGAAATGACGAGAAAATAGGATTTTTTTTGGTAATGTTGGATTTTTATTTATTTATTTATGGTTTATATGAATTTGGTCTACATTTACATAGGAATGAGTAGATCTGTGGCAGTTTATAGATTTTTTGCTATTATATATGAATTTTTTTTAGTAGATCTGTAACAAATTGCATGACTTTAAATTTATTTTTGGCTTCGAAACTAGATCTAGAAATTTATGTTAGGAATTAGGATTTGTGGATTTCTGATTTCTAGATCTGTGAAGTGATAATCTAAATTACATGAATTTTATTTTCTTCATTCAAGTGCATGTTTGTCTTTGGTTAAAAAAAAAAAAATTATGAGATGTTTGAAAAATAAATTCCTAGCCACACCCGACAGACGACCGAATTATTTTTCCTTGCTAAAAATTAAATTGCATGAGTTTTTTGTTGTTTCTAATATCACACTCGACAGTAGACAAAATACAGTGCATGCATATTTTTATTCTTTCTAATTTTTAGATTGCATATGTTCTTGCAACCATAGAAATTGTTTTTAGATTAATACATCCATTCCTTTTGTGTTTTGTAGATGGATTTGTCGAATACTAACGATCATTTGCTTAATGTCGCATTCGCTAGTATAATTACTGTCATAACTATAATCATGAATTTAATTATACACGAGGACAATGACCGACAAGGCATTGCAAGGGAACCCTCCCTAATTAGAGAACAATGGAGGCAAGGCACTGCAGGGTTATTTGGTTTCAGTTTTTATATGAAACACTGCTGGGTTTTGTTATTGGATACGTTGCAGCCAAAAGAGGAAAATTTATCACACTTGCAGGGCATGTACCCCCAATCAAACAGCACCTATCATTTTTGGGCCATGATGAGAAAACTATCACACTATTTTTTCTTCATTTGTTTGTTGATACACTGGGCTATGGTGAGAACATATATTTGATGACTGATACTTTCTCTATGGCAGTTTTTAGGCATGTTATTTCTCTAACACTGTTTCAGTTCTTTCTTTTTTGTTTCAATTCATGTTTCAGTTCAGTTGGCTTCATTGAAATGCTTTGTTGGTTCTTTCTTTTTTGTTGAGTCTCCTTCTCATTGGAATCCTCTGTGAGCCCATACAGTGTTGTGACTATACTTTTTAGTATCAGTTTTTTGAATTATATACCTACATGTGCCCAATTATATACTCCTTAGTATCAGAGCCCATACAATTTTGTGACTATATTCTGAGATTTGAAGTATCTGATCTTTACTCTGAGCCTATACAGTTTTGTGTCTATACTTTTTGTTATCAGATATTTGAATTATATAAGTACATGTGCTTAATTATATACTTTTTATACTGATGTGGTATAGTTGTGGTATCTGATCTACTACTGTTGTAGCAGGTTGTCCAGCCCTGCAATTATATACTGCAGTTTTATACTGTTGTGGTATAGTTGGCGGTGTTATACTTTTTATACTGCAGTTTTTCATTTCCAGGCCTCACTTGATATCTTATTTTGGTATAAAGTTTTCTACATCCACAAAAGACTCTGTCATATCCTGTTGATGGTATCCTGCTATCTGCAATTTTGTTTGGAAACACTTTGAATTGTTGGGAATATATGCACTATTTTCATATCTAATGTTGGTATCCTACTATGATATCAGGTTTGAAAGTCACTTTGGATATCTTGAGATATATTTGGAGTCATTTTTGTACAAGCTAATTTTTTTAGTTGCTAATTCTGGGACAAATTATATGAGTGATTATATGACTGGCATTAATAATTTGAGTATCAGGCCTTTGAGTATCAGGCCTAATTTTATGTGTGCATTTTTTTTATTATCATATTTAAGCTTTGAGTTTTGAGTTTCAGTATACTGATGGCTCTCTAGTATACTGATGGCTCTCTGATACTTGTAAATTGCAAAGCTCTCTGATACTTGTAAATTCAATGTTCATGTGTGATGAGTGGTAAGCATATCCATTTTTGATTTGGTGACTATATCACTTGCGGGTGAACATCCAAACATTGAAAGTCCACATTTTACTTCCCACCTACACTTTCAAGTGGTCATCCAAACACTAACTACTGAAACTCCTCACTTGCGGGGGGACAAAACCTTTGTATCCAAACATATTTTGGAAAGTTGATTATATTGAAAGTGAAATGACTTTCACCATGGTGAAAGTGCCACTTTCACACTTTCGCGGGGTTACCGCAATTTCTATCCGATCTGAATCGTAAATTGTCCAAACAAGCCGGTTACTTAAATTTTTTAATCCGAATACATTCATATTAGTGGAATTCAAAAAAAATATCCTCACAATAATTTCACTTGTGTGATCCCGAGTTTTCAAATGCGTTCATCAACCTAAAAAAATGAATAATTATCTTATAAAAATATACTAATAAGAAAAGGATAATTAAAATGAATTTTCAGTAACATTTACCTAGAATGCATCTCTAAGAATGATCTGATCTCCATTAGGTGGTTCTAGTTGAATTGTCCCCAGAAATCTCCTAATCATAGAAAGTATATAGGCAAACTAAATATATAGGTTTTTCAGTATGAGACATTGGGTCAAAAGCCAATTATAAGAACAACATCAAATCATTTATGGAATTTTATTCTGTTCCATAGGACCATAGTGTAGCCCACTCTAATGAGAGAACGATTAGACCACGATGAGTAGAGATATATAGAGGGAAATTATTTAGGTAGTCAAACCTTTGCTTAGTTATGGTGTTAGATGGTAAAAAAATTGGGCCAAAGGCCTTTGTTTTGTTCTGTTTTGTATGCATGCTGGTTATGATATTGGCTAGATGATTTATACAGGATATTATGATTATTAATTTCCTCACTAGCTATAAGTGCATATTGTGATGCTGATTTTTGCTAATGCCATTTTATGAATATCAATAACCAGCATCAATTACATATGGAACAGTGGATATATATGACTTGTGGTGTTAGAATTGTGGTTTAGTTAGTCTAGTTTGCATCATTAACTAAAGATAACGTTTTTTCCCCTTCTCTATGATCCAGATTATGGCATTACTCTGAAACTGGCATTATTGGTCCAGGACTCGCGTAGTTGTTATCTGTTATCGATTTTCAATTTCTGGTTATAATTATGTGGTTTCATTACACTCTTCTCCAGGAACCAGATTCCGAAAACCTAACTGTGACCTTAGAGCATCCACAGTGACGACACTCCAAACACACACTTCAAATTATTAAAAATTGTGTAAATTATTATTTTTGGAGTGTCTTCATGATATTAACATATAATGATACATTCTAAATTAATTTCCTCTTTTTTCTCTTTATTTTTCTTTCCTATTTGAGAAGATTTTTTCTCACTTTTTACTCTTTTTCTGTCATGTTTAGTTACTTTTGTGGGCCCAACAATTAATATAGAGGAGCTATGACACGTTCCAAATCTGGAGTGTCTCGTAATTTTTTAGCAATTTTTAAGTATGTACAAGTGTCAACTGCAGTCTTCAAGTGCTACAAAATTTGACTAGAGTCAAAATGTAGCACTTGAAATCTCTTCCACTGTGGATGCTCTTAGTAATACAAAGACCATAGAAATTTGTGTCGAATCCTTAGAAGTATCGGAGATTAAGTCCAAGAAAGTAGTGAAATCTAGCAAACATGCTTACAAAATATGTGCACCGAGTGAGCTATCAGCAAGATTGTCGCGTACTCGCGAAAAATTGCTAAGGACGAAACGTCGATTGCTTTCGCCGCAAGATTAAGCAATGTACACCGAGTACAATATGTTGCTATAAGAACAAAAGTCCTCAACCTCCGTATAATACTGTTAAAACCATGCCACGTCGTGAAAAGCTCAAACTTGTCACCTCCTTCATGTCGGACGGAACATAAATACGGCCCTCTGTGCCTGATGCAAGTGCTGCTGCACTATCTTTTTTCCTTCTCTCGTCTCTTGTTTTCTGCATTGAGTGCAAAACCAAGGACCATACATGAGAGACAACCCCCTAGCAGCCATAACCGTCTACTACCAACGTGGACCGGTAAACTGGGGAGTCACCCCCTACCCCACCATAATGTGGACGTTACTAGTATTATCTACCTATAAGTAAGGTAGTTACAAACTGAACTGCAACGGCAGCAAAATCACGACAGCAGAGAAGCAATCCCACGACAGTCCAGCAACATGTAGTCCCGCAAAACCTTGCAGCACCCATGGAGCTGCGGGAGCACATAGTGCAACCACGACAAAACCACGAGCAGACGGATTAATTTTGTGGCATCACCGGACAGACGCACCATCTCTGCGTACCATATGAGCGTACGAAGTGAGTCATCAAAGTGTCATTTTACGTCCTTTGTCCATACCCTCCAATGGAAATCCTTTTTAATATGGTGACAAAAACAAATATATTTTATAGAATTTGAACATTGCCTAGTAGGAAAAAAAAAAATAGCCAAACAACCGCTTGAGGTAACTTATCCCATGTGTGTAAGTCAATAAATAATAGCTCAATATTGAAATTTTGTCCGCATCCTGGAGTGGTGAGACCGGATCAGACTTATCAGTAGTGAATAATTTCAAATAAATTCCAGCAGAAATAATCTAAAATGACTGCACTCAAACTTTAAAACTAAAATAAATGTTAGAATTAGTTTGAATAAGTCAGATAGTTGTTTTGGTCTTTCATTTGAACTAGTATTAAACAGTGTAACTGCTTTGATTAAGTCAGAGTAAGTGGCCAATATTTGAGGTGTTAGTTTATATGTAGAGTCTATAAAAGGACTCTAATTGTATCAGTTCTGATTCAGAGAATTGAACTCAAATCAATAATATTTTCACTTCTTTTCTCTACATCTGGTATCAGAGCCAGAACCTTCATCTTCCTTGTGTCCTGGTCAAAACTGTCCACAGAAGTAGTATCTCATTTCCTTGCTGCAGCAAGAAACCAATGGCAACCGACAACAGCAACTATTGCAATTCCCCGCTTTGATGGCCACTGATAATTGGAGCATGCTGATGGAGAACTTCCTGCGATCGAAAGGGTATTGGCAACTAGTTGAAGACGGTGTTACAGTTTACCCAAGTGAAGCGGTGTTGACAGCCCCTCAGAAGAAACAATTGGAGGAAGAGAAATTGAAGGATCTCAAGGCAAAGAACTATTTGTTCCAAGCTATTGATCGCTCAATCCTGGAGACCATCCTCCAGAAGGACACATCCAAGCAGATTTGGGATTCAATGAAAAAGAAGTATCAGGGGACAGCCAAGGTGAAGCGTGCACAGCTTCGAGCCCTCTGCAGAGATTTTGAGACTCTTCAAATGAAGATGGGAGAGTAGGTTACTGATTACTTCTCAACAACAATGGCGATTGCAAACAAGATGCGCATCAATGGTGACAAGTTGCAAGATGTTACCATAGTCGAAAAAGTCCTTCGATCGATGACTACAAAATTTGATTATGTTGTATGTTCGATCTCGAGGAATCACATGATGAACTCTCAATAGATGAGCTGCAAAGTTCATTGCTGGTTCATGAGCAAAAAATTAATCAAGGGGCTACAGAGGAGCAAGCGTTGAAGGTCTCCACTAATACTCAGCTCTCTGATCGTCTAGGACGTGGTCAAGGAAGAGGTCGAGGTAGAGGAAGAGGAAGAGGAGGTCGAGGAAATAGAGATGGAAGCAGGCAACCGTCTTGTCTTGTTTCAAACATGAAGATCATTCTCAAGGTCGAGGGAGAGGTCGTGATCAATACTTAGACAAATCCAAAGTTGAATGCTACAGGTGTCACAAGTTTGGTCACTACCGTTCTGAATGTTACACTAAGTTGCCAAGTGACAAAGAAAATGGGGAGAAGTCAAATTATGCAGAGAAGAAGGAACAAGAAACACTCATAATTGTAACGACCCGCTCAGCTCAACCCGGAGGACCGATTCAAACGGCACAAGTGTAGTGAACCGACATACCTTGCTCAGTGAGAAGGCTCGTTCGATGTAAAGGCATTCAGACTTGGATCTTCAAATGGAGTTCAGACTTAAACTTTCGAAGGCGCGTTCGGAGTCTCGCTTGACCGATGCGATTCATCGCTAGGTGGGTGGTCCCGGTGAACCTGTCTCTACTGAGCTGCACACTTAAGAAAATGAATAATACGTGCTAGTTTCTAAGCGATAACATTTGCATGCTAAAAAAAAGAGATGAACGCACAGAGCTAAGGGGATAATTCCGCATTATCGTTGTTTAGAACATGGAAGTTTTACTTGCAATCTGTATAATTTGGTGTATTGAGTCTAATGAAGTAGTTCCTTATGTTATGCCACAAATAGTTCTTGTTTACACCTTGAGGCACTGCATCGCTCGGAATAGGACATGGGATAAAGTATAATCACATTGCATACATTGACGAGGAAGACTATCAAGTAGTCGTTCCGAGTCAGGAGAAGAAAAGAAAGTGCTCGGGATATCTAGATCACCGAGGCAGTCTCTAATTAGGAGGTTGCGTAAAGAAGAAAGATCCGAGTATAGTCCTCGGCTAGATTGAACCGATGTAGTCCTCGGCTAGGATTGGAAGTGGGGGAGTAGTTGCATGATCACGGACAACTGGTTGCGCACCAGGTAGAAAAAGAGTCCTCGACACGATTGCTGAGACATCCGAATCGTGTCTGTCCGGGAGGCCAATGCCAATGTAGTCCTGGTAATACGTTAGTTGAAGTACTAGCGGGCGAGTGCGGGACGTCCAGCAAGGCTTGCTACCGACCTGAAAAGATAGCCGACTCGTCGGATGGTTCGGGAGGCCAAGTAAGGTTCGCAACCGAGCTGAGAAGATAATCGTTCCATCCCAAAAGATATGTCCAATATGGCTAACAGAGCCAGTGACCTTCATATAAATAAGTCATGCATGCATATCGGCGATCCGCATTCAGAAGAGGAGTAACATGAAGGAATATATTGCACGACACTTTGCACATTTAGAATGGATGCACGGTATATAACATAGTTTGAGTAGAACATGTCTAAGGCAGAGACACAGTCATAACACTTGAATTGCATTGATGTTTTTCATTACTTAGTAGACTATTGATTATATTGATGCGAATAACAGGGAAGGCCTAATGGTAAGAAAAGGGTAAGACGAACTTAGTTGATTACAGTACGACACTCTTGATCCAAACACGGGTATTACTTTTATTATATTTCCATGAAACTGATCATAAGGCAAAGACTAGAAAGACGACATAATCAGTTGGTGCACATAACTAATGAACGTGCTTGTTTTGTGGCGAGGGCGAGAGGTCTCCCCACCGGTGCATTCAATGTACTGATACCCAACTAGATTGCATGCAGGGTGCAGGGAGAACTCGTACGGATTTGTAGAACGCTTGACGCATCGAGGCGTCGGACCATACTTGGCGTCTTGGAGCGTGGCGCACGGACCCATAGCTCACATATATGAGACATAATGTATGGGAACATCATTATCCAAAGTGTTTGATTCAGTTGTAAGCCTAAGGGCATATTCATTGTAAAGAGAGAGAGAGCACGAGCGACTTGTAATCTCGGCCTATAGCCGCTTGTAATCTTTACTTCATATCAATAAAGAGCTTGCTTTGGATTTAATACTTGTGTTTATTCTATATTTTCGTTTTGACGACTCTGCGAACTAGTTATCAATGGTCGTTTCGGTATCACGTCCTGATGGGAACGATCGTCCTGCGGGAGCGCTGGCGCGGTGATTCGCATCTAGCGGGGACGGCCGAACCCCGCGGGAGATTGGGACGTGACATATTGGTATCAGAGCATGACTTTACGTCCTTGGAATTCGTATTGATTCTCTCAATTTTGAACTTGTTCATTGATGATGTGATAAACGCTCTCTCTCGATGCTTGGATGAATGTTCCATACAATGAGTCTAAATATTTTTGAAAGTGCATGTGAATGATATGATTTGCTTGAACGGAATAGTTATGCGAAAGCCTTTGTGCCGACCTGTGTCGGACTTTATGGGAATAGACTCTTGTTAGAATTTATAAGTTACGTGCGAACCATGATGGCCCTATGAAAATACTAAGCGAGTTAGCATGTGAAACTAGAATATCGTTCGGACGGTTAGCTATGACACAGTCTTTTGGCTATGTTGTGCTGAGTATCGCACACCGAGACCCTTTGGTGCGAGCAGGTTGCGAGCGAGATTTAGGTATTGTTCGGATAAGGATAAAGTCAGACTTGAAATGTAAATCGATAGAGACGTTATCGGAGTACCGCTAAGGCGAATAATGAGAATCGTGCTTGAATTTTGGGAGATAGTTTGGACGGTTATTCGTAGCGATAAGTTACGACTCAAAACATAGTTTGTATGGAGGACTATCGATAGAGGTACATACGAGACTAAGATTATAGATGCAGCGAATAGGGATCGTGCTGGAGTTCTAAGGAACGAATTGGATATATGAGTGAACGATGCGAACGCGATTCAGGAGCTAATAGGACGACTCGATTCCTGTGTGGTGTATGCGATAGTCTCAGGATCGCATAAGCGATTTGAGAATAGAGTGAGTTTTAAAAAGATATATAGAGTATAGCTCGAGTCCTGAGTGGTGTATTGATCGTCTTAGAAAGGTTCGAGCGAATCGTGGGTTTCAGGATAACAAACGAGTCTAGCAGTCAATGACGTGATTGTGTGAAGCCTTAGTATAAGTATTGCCTAGCAATAAGCGAATTTGAAGGAATCGTGTGAGAATTGATTTGAACGATTGAGAATGAGTTAAGACAGGAGATGATGCTTATATCGGATAGTAACTCAGAGTGTTGAAATCAATATCTGGGTCGAGGAAACTTAGTAAATCGTACGAGCGATTTCAAATGGAATCAAACGAATTGGAACTCGAGTTGAAATGGAATACTCGAGGATGCGATAGTAGTTAGCCCGGTGGAAGATAGAGCGCATGGAAAATCAAGATCGGGTAGGATATCGCTCAATAGAATTTAGTTTGAGTACGGATGTTATGATTTCAAATTTGGAAAGACTTGATATCATATCGATAGTTGGAAGATAGCATGAATTGATGGAAGTTAGCAAATTTGTGGTTCAATGATTGAGGTAAGTTATTACGGACTTAATCTTGAATTTGAACGAACGATCTTGAATCTAGTTCGAAAGATAACACTTGACATCAGGCCCGGATGAGAACGATTATCCCGCGGGAGCGCTGTCGTGGTGATTTCACGTCCAGCGGGGATGATCGAACTCGTGGAAACATGTTCGATGATTATTCAGACGAACTCGATAAAATAGAATGTATCGAAAGTGAATATGCTTTGGCTTGGGATTTGAACTTAGTTGTTTGAGGAATGCTAGAAGTAGACTACAAAATGATCAAACGGTAACATTAAAGTTAGACGATTTGGCTAGATGAATTATGATTACGACATGAACGATTATTAGATGAACATGACTTGATGGATCAATGTATAACTTGGATGAAACGAAGTGTGACGATAAGGTGTCTGTTCGTTCGATGATAACCATAACGTTTGACCTTCTTGTCTTGTGCGAGTGCAACTCCTTGCTCGCACATGCATCACGTCCGGATTAGGACGATCATCCCGCGGGACCGTTGGCGGGGTGATATCACGTCCTGCGATAATGATTGAATTTGCGGGAGACCGGAACGTGACAATTGAAGGATCATCTTGACTTGTGGTTCGACACGATAAGACGCGTTTCATGATACAAGTGAATCGAAAGTATTTTGTGGATGAGTTAGCCTAGGACATGAAGTAAGATGCTCGATGGTTTAGTGAACGGATACGTACGTTATGCTGAACGACTTTAAAATTGTGATTGAGATCGGAGAGTTAGATATTGAATCGTGACTTGGTAGTCTAGATAAATAAAGATTGGATATGTAGATCCTATCAGGTGTTTGAGGGGATAGATTATGCGAATCGTTAGGTTGGACATGCGATGTGGATATATCATGGATTCGGTTGACCGAACGTCTTAGGAAAGGCTTTGTTAAACTGGCTCGAAACTTGTGCAACGAACGAGTTGATGTGGATAGGATGATCTGTGCTCGATGTTTAGAAATCTGAATGAAACGAGCTTGGGTAGAATACCTCATGCAAAAGAATAATGGTGTGACCTTGGGATCTTGGGGCGAGCGTCGTGCAATGGAATTACACGGTGAGTCGCAAACTCGAACTGTACCTATGACCTTGTGAGCTGGCCTAGTGGCTAGGCAGACGACTCTATGCCGTGAGTTGAACTGGAGTGACTAACTTCAGAGTATCATTCGAAAAAATGATAGAACTGGGGCAACAAGACTTAGAGTTAGGACTTAGAACGGGGAGTATACGCTAGCGACGTTGGCGTTGAAAAGAGCGCAATGGACGATAGGACTTGGATGATAATTGATTGATCGGATAGGTTATGCAATGGAGAGGAACAAGACGGTATTGGAGAATTGTCGGACGGAACGCTTATGATTGGAATTGGTAATATTCAAGATAAAGTTGGCATAACGAATTGAATCGTTGCTTGGAAGATGTACGTTGCTAATAATGTAATACTTGAATTTGAGTGGGATTGGGGTAGACGATAACTAAACGAACCAGAGTTCGGTTAGTCGAGTAGCGAAACGATTGGCAATTCGAAAGATTTTTACGAGTAGCTTGTCCGACTTAGCTATCACTAAGCTTGGTTGAAATACACATATTTAGGGGACGCCTTGAATATGGGTACGATTCAGACTTAGCAATATGCATAACTCGAATACAGCTGCAAGTGAAAATGTTTAGATTCGCATGGATGAGTATCGGAATTGGAGTAAGTTAGTCTCAACCTAGACTTTCGTAAACGGACGTTCCCCGTGCGAACGAGATAGTTCGACACTAAGGTGCAGTAAGGAACTGAGTCAGGGAACGAAATAATTGAATGATAAGCACACGTGCGAAACGGAATAAGAAAACAAATAGAAAGATATGTTCGATCGGACCTAAGACGCGAATGATTAGAACGTACCCCATGTTGGGCAAAATTGCTCTGCGTTAAAGCAATAAAGACGGAGTCAGAAAACGTAGGCAATTCGATGCGATGACTTTGGATGGTAGTAAATTTACTTAGCGAGAATGGATGGTTACTCAGATAGATCTTGATGCAAGACGAGATTGGAAGATTAGCTGAGATCTGTAACTACCACTTTTCACCATAAGAATATTTCGATAATTTTGTATGTTAATTTTTTTATATATTATTTTATATTAGTGATTGCCTAGAATTATATTAGTGTTAGTTAGTGACTAGCCAATTAGAATTTGCAAGTGCTAGTTAGTGTTAATTATTGTTAGTCATGACTTTAGTAATTAGAATTAATTAAGTTTAGTTGTCATAAAGAGAATATTTTTCTTAGTTGTAGAGATTCCTTCCTTTAGTTAATTAGATTTCATTCATGACAAATGGAGAGGGAAAAACTTGATATTTTGGCATGACGAAACCTTACTATAAGAGATAAGTTCAATTTATGGCTCATCCATTCATTTTATTTCATTCCTTAGTCTCCATTTTCTCCAAAGCTTCTTCTTCCCCAAGCAAACCAATTTTTCACCAATTTTTTTTCCAACCACTCTCATTTTTACTCATTCTCACCATCATGAAGGCCTAGAGCATTAGAGAACACAAAGAGATCCATAGAAGAGGACCTTGCTAGGAGATTGTGTCTGACTCATCTCTTCCGTGTCCAAATTTGGAATTCTCCAAAGAGGCTACCAAAACACTAGGTAATTCTCTCAATTTCATCAAATTTATGGTTAGGAACACTCCTTGGTCATGTAGGAACCTTCACATGGTTAGATTTGACTTTCCAATGGTAGATCTAGATATTATGAGCCCTCAATTTGGTAGATCTAAGTTGGTGTCATGATTTTGGGGCTCAATTTGGGAAAACCTCCAATTGTGTCCATTGAGTGTGTGTATTGTGTCATAATGAGGACTATTGATGTTTATTTGATGGTGTGAAGGTGTTTTTGTGTCCAAAATTGGACACGTAGAGTCCGTATTATGATACGACATGATACATATAGGTAAATTTGGTAAATTTGGTGTATACATGTGTTCTTTTGTCCTAAACAACCCAAATTCGTTATAGTATTCAACCTATGTTTTTTTGCAGCCATAGCAACTTAGAAATGTCATAACTCCTAACTCAGGACTCTGATTAATCTTCCATTTTTTTAAAAAATCGTATCGAAGTTAGCTTTCCAAATATATAAATTAATAGGCCAAATTCGTTCTAGAACTTTATATAAAACTGTTTGAGTGTCAGGTGTCCGAAAGACGAACGTGTTTCGGTGTTTTCGCGATTCTGGAAGCTTCCGGAAACGAAAATGTGATCCGTTTGAAGTTTCGGAAAGCTAATACGAAGGGCAACGACATAATTTAACCCTATAATTTATTGAATATGTCTAATAGGTACAGTATTGGTTACAAGTAGAGAACTGACTATACGACATAGGCATTTTGTGTATCCTATGTGTAACACCCCGTTCCGCTCAAGCGGACTGCCGTCTCAAATGTAACACCCCGTTCCGCTCAAGCGGACTGCCGTTTCAAACGGCAATAGTGCAACTGTCCCGACCCGCCTTGCCTCAACGAAGAAGCAAAAGATATCCAGACTTGTCCCAACAGGAATTCGGCTTGGACTTTCTGTCACGCCCCAGTCCCAATAATACGTAGGACTAGAACACGTAAGCATGCCAGCCGCATGGATATGGCAACTCCAATATATGGAAACCATAACCCATACGTACGCTGTAATATGAATATAAACTCACATGTGGTATATATAATGTCACAAGTCACAGATATGCTAATCTCATCTACACAACAAGTCATAGAAAAGAAATACTAACTAGAATAAGGAGTCTGAAATATCTAAAATAATAGTCGGGTGGAGACAAATCCACTACCCATGACTATATCCAAAACTAAAATGAGAGAGGAGTATAAAGTCTCCAATGTAAAATAATGTGAAGACAGAAGTGCATCAGCTAAAAGAATCCATCGCCAGATAATCAACGATGCTCAGAAGGTAAGACCTCCTCGACAGAAAATAATGCGTCAGGTCCAGGCCCGTACTCCTGCAAATACTCAAGAGCAGATACACCTGGCAGAGGACCAGGTCCTCAGAGGGACGTAACAAGATACAGAAAATACGAGCCAATTTGAATACAGTAAACATGCATATGGTTTGAAAATAGATAAGTACGCTGTACAAGACAATCTATATGAATGCAAATGAGGACAACTTTTCGATGTATGGGCAAGGGTAGTCTACTCGATCTAAGCCTCACAACTCACACACCCGTCTAGAACATCAGAAATCGACATACCTCTGGGGTAGCGACCAGCGCGACACACGCCCGTAGTGCGAACTATATACTATGATTTACCAGAGTGGTTAAACGCCCATACGCCTAATAATTGTCCTCCCATGATACTAGGTGCCATGTGTGTGTCAACATATCTAATACATAGTAATGACTGGAGAAAAACTACACATGCAAGAACTATACAGAAATGAAATAAATAAAAAGAAATATAAATAGCATGCAAAGTACTGTAAACAATTTGGCAAGGTATCTTGCCTGGGGTCCTGCTGCTGGTATGAATCAGAGTCCAAGTCACAGTCCAAATAGCCTATGTATTACAAATTTATCACGTCAAAAGATAATTTATTTTAATTTATTTAATTCTGGAATAATTACTCTAAAATCCTATTTTAATTTTATTATTCTGATTTTTATGTTAATTCCTAAATTTTGTCCAAAGAAACTGAATTTTATCAACTCGAGACTCATGGCACCCAAATCGAGGCGATCTGTTGACCAAAAAGTCAACCGACACAAACTCAACTTTTATGCATTATTTCCTGTAGATTTCAGCGTCAAAAACATGCTGGAATTTACAGCTCGTCCGAATTCAAATTCGTTTGGGAATTATGGCACATATAAATTTTGTATTGTCCACCGATGGTTAAATTCTAACCTAGAAGTTCTACAGAATTAACAGTATGTAAATACTTCGAATTAAATTTTGGGAAAAATATATGTCGATGATCTCGACATTAGCTTTCCGAAACTTTAAACGGTTCGTGATTCTGATTCCGAGTTCTCCCGAAATTGCGAAAATATCAAAATACGTCTATTTTCGGACATGCTGTGCTCTACGAATTTTTCAGAATTTAATACTAATAATTTAGAAAAATAATTTATATAATCAGAAAGCTAACCTCATTATCGTTCTAACAAAAAAAACTAGGCCTTGTTTGGAGTCCGGAGCTATGCGCAATGGCTTCTGGAAGATGAAGGAACCCTAGATGACAATTCTCCAAAAATCGGCTGAAGAAAAAACCCTAGAAATTAATATCTAAACTATTATATATATAGAGGAGAGAGAGAGTGCAGCCGCGGCTCACAGCGCGCCACGTGGCAGCAATCCAGGGCTGCCCGCTCAGATCGGACGGTCAGGCACTGACGCGGCTCGGCTCAGCTGAGTCCGAGTCGAACTCTGACTCGGCTCGGCTCGAGGTCGGCTCGGCTCGCACCCACCCAGCGGTCACTGACAGGCGGGCCCGGCACTGTTCACTACTGGAGGCTGACAGGTGGGCCCCCTGTTTGCTTACTGGGCAAAATTAATTACTTTTTGGGTTTTCTTTTTCAGAAATTAGTTTTTAATTCAG
Source organism: Iris macrosiphon (assembly GCA_036927795.1). Lineage (NCBI taxonomy): Eukaryota > Viridiplantae > Streptophyta > Magnoliopsida > Asparagales > Iridaceae > Iris > Iris macrosiphon. Next base: position 200,634,332 of record JAYESA010000008.1, read on the forward strand.
TTTTTCATAATTAACTCAAAATAAATGCTAAAAATAATCGAAAAATTCCCAAAAATTCTAGAAAATATATTTTATTATTTAGAACCTAAAATAAAATTTTGGAATATTTTTAATTAAGTTTGAACATAAAATAAATTCTTTAAAGTCCTCAAAAATTAGTGTTACTAGTTTTTAATTAACTAAAATTTATGGAAAAATCCCAATAATCTAAAATAGCCTAAAAATAATTCTAAATAAATATTTATATAAGTAAATATACTAAAAAAAATATTTTCTAATTAACTAAGAGAATACTCTAAATAAATTCAACATCTATAATAAATATAATAATATAAAATATATACAAATACCTATTTTGGGTGAGGGAGTTTACAATCTACCCAACTTACAACAATTTCGTCCTCGAAATTGACACTAACCCATATTCATAGTGATCACTATAGCTATTACACTACATTGGTGTCTAGCAGGACTCCTAAACTCATGGTCTGTCATTCTAACACTTTCTCATCTATTGTCCGTCCACTATTCTATCATCCTCTAACTCGTCTACACTACCCAACTTACAAGATTCTACTAGTAGGCACATTCTTTGAAGCTATTGTCTAGGTTTGTAAGGTAAATATATTTATTGGGTCGAGAATCTTGGGATACCTGTCTAGAATCTCATAACTATGACTTTTTTCATAACCGTCAAGTATCATAGTCTAATACTGCCACGCCACCTGGCCAGTATGGCTGCAAGTAATTCGACTATTCTACCATAATCGTCTGGCTGCAACTGTCGCTACCTCGCCAGCGATTTGTCATAGTCATCAGTTCGTAACAAGTGCCTTCAACTCTTTCCTAGGCATAGTCTAAGTTTTTAGGGAGACACTTAAGGTCTTGACTAACTATTAGGGCTATGATCTAGCTCAAGTGATCTAACAATTTCTACTATGCTACATGGTGCTACTTAAGGGTTAAACTAATAAAGAATACAGATATTGTTATAGTGCATATAAATATTAAGAACTCATCCTTAGTTATCAAGCATTACTAACTGTAAACTCCCTCGACCAGCTTTCAGTAATTTAGGATTAATTTTAGCTAATTAGAATTTCTGTAACTTTTTTAAAATTATTTTGTTTACATATCCTATTGATTGTGCACCTGTACTTCACATAATTAATTAGAGCATGACACTAGCTGTAATTCCCAAACAAAATTTACATACCTGCCCTAGACTTGTTAAACTATTTTTCTGAATTTTGTGCAACTCCCAGATGCTTTATTTTGAGCCTCGTTTGAGACGCACAAATATCGTTACAAAAGTTTATATTTAATTCCTATTTTATTTCTTGCTCTTTAACCATCTCTGTACCCCTAGAGATTGAGGACCAACCTGCACCAGTTTTGCCCAAACAAAAATACGATAATATTCTACTTTGAATATACTACAATTAGTATATTGGCACCGTAGTAAAATTATGGCCCTACCTGCCTCTAAATAATTAGAGAACACCGTGCGCAGTATTTATTAAATAATAAATACGATGACCCGTATCACCAAGAAACCAGGCCCTACCCCTGCCCAGACTCACCCCCCACCCCCCAGGACCCTCCCACAGCTTTTTCCTCTCAATTCTGAGCATTTTAGTATTTTCTGGGAACATGATAATTTATCAGACAAATTGCGTAATTACGCAAAATACCTATTTAGGGACCTATTTGCAATTTATGAAATTTTAGGGGTTTTTATGCAAATTTCCAGTGTGAGGTGGCATCACCTCATTGGCTGGTGAATGTGGACCGTTCACGTGTCATGTGGGACCCACTTAAATATCTGAAAATATCAGATAAATATCTAAAAACCAAAATGACCTAAATACCCCTAGACTTCCCCCTAATTACAACCCTGCCACTCCCCCTAAACCTATATAATCCGACCCCCCCTCTCATTCCCAACTCACTCCACACCCTCTCCGGCCACCGGACCCCTGCCCAACCCCTCGCCACCTCCCTTCCCTCCTCCCCGACCACCGGAGCCCCGCCCTAGCCGGCCGCTCCACCGCCGGCAGCCCCCACAAGCCAACTCCACCAACACCAACACCCACAGCCACCACCACCCGAACCACTTCCACCACCGCCTCCGGCCGTCGTCGACCACCGCCACTACCCCCAAACGCCTCGCCACCACCTCCTCCACCATTCCGACCAACCCCCTGCCACCCCCAACCACCACAGCCGCCGCCCTCACCTCCACAGCGCCCCGACCCCTCTCCCCGACTGCACCACCTCCCCCATCCCGACCGCCTCCAGCCACCTCCACCACCACCACTGACCTCCGCCACCACCGCCAGACGCTTCGCCACCCTCCCCTCCGTCGATCTATCCGCCTGCACCGCCACCTCCGCCACCACCCTGGCCGCAGCAGCCTTCGCAAGCCGGCACTACTGCTGCTGCTGTTAGCTGCTGCTGCCGTTGCAGCCGTCCCTCCGGCCGGCCGCCGTCAGCTCCGCCGCCTTCCTCCCGCCGACGACTCGCCGTGGGCCCCCTGCCACCCTGTCAGGTATAATACGCATGTATTATACAAAAATACCTAAATATACCTATATGCATGTATATATGTATATATTATAAGTATATATGTGTATATAATTATATATATTAATATATATATATATTAATATATATTATTATTATGTAACTAATATTATATGATTACTAATAACATAATACTGTATAAATACAGTATATAGGTATTTATATTTTCTGCATTTTCATTTTTTATATATATATATATATTATTTATATATATACATATAGTATATGTATATATATATATATATATATATATATATATATATATATATATATATATATATTTATATATATATATATGTATTTATGTATATCATCTATATACTATTATATATATATATATATATATATTAAATATACTGTGTACAGTATATATATACTATTGTATATATATTTTAATTTCTATTTTTTTTCTTTTATTTTATTTATTTATATATACATATGTAATATATATATATATGTATATATATATATATTTATATGTATTCTATATATATTTATATGTATATTATATATATATATATATAATTATTATTATTACTATTATTATTAAATACAGAATATATATATATACAATGTATATATATATATATATATATATATATATATATATATATTATTATCATTTATATATATGTCTTTTATTTTCTTTCTTATATATATATATATATATATCACTATATATATATATATATATACTTATTTATATATAGTATAATTATATATATACATATATGATATATATGTTTATATATATATATATATATATATATATATATATATATATATATATATATATATATATATATATATATATATATATATATTATGCTTTTCAATTATTATTATGTACTTATTTCCTGCATTTTTTTTAATTTCTTTTATATATATATTTATATCTATATATTTATGTATATTGTATATATATATATATTATAAAGTATATTATATTATATATATATGTACATTTAAATTTCAGAATTTTCCTTTTTCTTTTATATATATATATATATATGAAAATATATGTATATCTATATATCTATATATCTATATATGTATATATTACCTATTATGTATATATGTATGTCTTTTCATTTCTAATTATATGTATATGTATATGACTTATATATGTATATATATATTATTTATTATATCATGTATATATGTATTTTATTTTCTGCATTTTCATTTTCCTTTATATATATGTAAATATATATATACATATATGTATACCTATTATATATGCTGGATATATATACATACTATGTATGCAATATCTATAAGTATATATATACTATATATATTAAGCACTCTATATTATATATATGACTATATATATTATATATATATATTTTTACCTATATATATATATATATATATATATATATATATATATATATATATATATATATATATATATATATATATATATATATATATATATATATATATATATACTATTATACTACGTACCCTTTTATTTAATTATTATTTACAAGACCTGTAATGTCTTAAACAGAAAACATCTCCAGCACAGTCAGTGACCCTCTGTCACAAGGACCTTCAGTCTTAACAGTGGGATCAGGTTTCCTATACAACCAGGAAGTAGGCAAGTATACCTTGCCACGTTACTGTCTAAATACAAAATGCTGTTATATGCTATGTTTTCCTGAATTCCATATAATTGTGAGTACCTGAGATTGCCTCAGGTACAGTCAACAGATACGTTGACTTGTAGCATAATTAACTTAGTCTTTTCAGACCTACCAACATCTGTGAGGGTATCTTAATATCCTCCTCGACCCTAGCACGGGAACACGCAACATGGTTGTAATGCATATTGGGATACGAGCTGCGTATTTGATTTGCTACCAGTACGTGTGACACGCATCACGGCTTAGCACAATCAGAAAAACTCAGGAAAAGTACGACTTGGCATTAGTTACATTGGGCGGAAAAGATAACTAGTAGACGTATGGGTCACCCCCCTCCATGAGTCTTTATCCTTCGTACCATGCTCCTCGAAGATGGTCGATTGCAGAGCTACCCGTGTGTCCGGGGGCATATGACACATATACTAGCCAGTCAACACGATTGGTGAATTAAGTCAGCATATGTCAAACCTACACATTCTCATGCGTACTACAAGGTCTTTACTTGCATTTCACTTAGATGGTTAGCACCCTGTATTTATTTATTTATTTATTCAGTATTTCATACCTGGCATGTTATTTTTCTGTATCTTGTTATGTCCCACTGAGGACCTGGTTCCCTTCCAGATTTAGACGAGGCCTACTACCCCACGGTGTATGGTCCAGGACAGGAGACTAGGCATGCCACCGAGGAAGAACTGGAGGAGACACCATCAGAATCTACCTGATTCTAGGAGATGCTCTCTTAGGCGATGGAGATGTTTTGCTAGATAGACGATACTCAGTCTATCCTTTTTGTACTATTATTATATTTTGACAGTGGGTTTGTTCCCACAAGTTGTGTAATATTATATTTCAGACTCAGCATTATATATATTCAGCACTATTTTCCGACATTTCCTGTGGATGAGATAGACTTGCCTTTATTAGACTTGTAGTATTTTAGAACAGCGTAGCACGTTCCTTTGGGTCCATAAGAATGGATTAAACCCTTAGTGACGTGTCAGCTGGCCAATGCCATGTGACCTAGTTCCTCACATTTTGGGACTGGGGCGTGACACTAACACATTTATGTTTAACTAACAAAATAGGGGTGAGGTTGATATCAAAAAATTCATAATGGCACGAAAGATACGACTATGATAGGAAGAGTTACGCACGAGATAAGGAATGAATATAAAAGGAGAAGATGAGTCACCCCAAGAAGGCGAGATAAAATAGGAGAGAATACTACTAATGTTACTCACGTCATCCATTAGCATCGCGTGTATGCCATCTGGGTAGAATATACATACATCCTCATAACTGCTAAGCTACCATATATAAAATTCTACAGCTATTTGTACATCTAAGAGCTTGTGTCACAATGGGTTTATGGGTATGCAAAGACAATTATAACTAAAAGGTCGTACCTGTATCTACGGCTTCCTGTGTCTGCTCTCCCATACTTGTCATAATGAGTGCTTGGCCTTGTCTTTGGTTGATCAACTGGGGTCTAGTCCCCCCCATTTGTGCAGAATGTAGAAGCAGTGGTGGGTCCCTTTGGTCTTCTATACTTGAGGGTGTATGCGGTGTTCCTGATTTTAATGCCATAGACCCCGGGTTCTGCTGAGGACATTCTCGAGCTTGATGGTGACTTGATCCACATACCATGCACAATCCCAATCGACGACGACAATCTCTATGAATATGACCTGGTATACCACAAAAGTTACAAGTACGATGCCCCTTGGCTGGATATGGTGCGACACTATTTGGTTGTTGGCGTGTCAAAGGGTGTCGAATGGGTCCTCCTTGCTGTATCCTTGCTGGTCCTTGGTGACTTCTCAGTTGAATTCCGTTTCCCTTGCTGATGGCCTCCTGAATCCTGGCTTCTGTCAATAACTCGGCATAAGAGATCCGGGACTGTGAGCTAGTGTAGTGCTGCAGCTCCCGAGTCAGGCCACGGTGAAACCTCTTAGCCTTCTCTAAGTCATTAGGTATTAGGACTATGCCATACTTACTGAGACGGCTAAATTCTGCGTCATACTCATCAACCGTCTTGTCCCCTTGCTCTAGATGGAGGAACTGATCGTACAATGCGTCCCTTACAGTATCCGGGAAGTACTTCCTCTCAAAGCATTCCAAGAATTGTTCCCAAATCTGACGCGTACCCAACTGGCGCTCCATTGATTCCCACCAGTGATGCGCGTTGCCTTCTAACTGAGTCCTCACGCCTATCATCCATAGGTCAGTAGGTAGTTGTGATGCCTCTAACAACTTCTTGGTATTGGCAATCCAGTTCGTGGTCTCCTCTGGACTCTCTTTGCCCTTATATGGCTTAGGGCCCATCTGCACAAAGTCCTTGACTGAACCAACCCGAGCTTGTGGTACTGAAACTAGTGCCTGGGTTGGAATAGGGGCTAGTGCAGCCATTCTCTCAAGCGCTGCCAGAAATTCTAGCCTCTGCTCTGATGCTTGCTGCCTCTATTCCTGTATTATCATCTGAAAGAATTGGAACAGCTGCGCTTGGCCATCTTGCGGTGCTAGTGGAGCTGGAAAAGTCCTATTAGGTATCGTGGAGGGGGTTGATGGAATTGGATTGCTAGTCGGTCCATCCGGTCCGGGAGGAAGAGGTGGTGTTGAGGTCACTCCTAGTGGTTGGTCGTCGTCCCCTGTAGACGTGTTGTCCCCGGTGGCGGCATGCCCGTTATTCAAATTCATCTCTCTGCAAGAGATGGACGAAGGATTAAGAAGAGTACATGAATCAAGCAGGATGCAAGAACTTAAGTAGGACATGTTGGAAGGAAGGTAAGTTATAGTCAAGTGTGGATGAGATCTAAAATTCTAATCCTATGTGCAGGCCGGCTCGGTACAGTGACGTAACCGAAACGACTAACTCGACCTGCATGGGCGACCACAAAAATATGTCACGCCCCAGTCCCAATAATACGTAGGACTAGAACACGTAAGCATGTCAGCTGCATGGATATGGCAACTCCAATATATGGAAACCATAACCCATACGTACGCTGTAATATGAATATAAACTCACATGTGGTATATATAATGTCATAAGTCACAGATATGCTAATCTCATCCACACAACAAGTCATAGAAAAGAAATACTAACTAGAATAAGGAGTCTGAAATATCTAAAATAATAGTCGGTGGAGACAAATCCACTACCCATGACTATATCCAAAACTAAAATGAGAGAGGAGTATAAAGTCTCCAATGTAAAATAATGTGAAGACAGAAGTGCATCAGCTAAAAGAATCCATCGCCAAATAATCAACGATGCTCAGAAGGTAAGACCTCCTCGACAGAAAATAATGCGTCAGGTCCAGGCTCGTACTCCTGCAAATACTCAAGAGCAGATACACCTGGCAGAGGACCAGGTCCTCAGAGGGACGTAACAAGATACAAAAAATACGAGCCAATTTGAATACAGTAAACATGCATATGGTTTGAAAATAGATAAGTACGCTGTACAAGACAATCTATATGAATACAAATGAGGACAACTTCTCGACGTATGGGCAAGGGTAGTCTACTCGATCTAAGCCTCACAACTCACACACCCGTCTAGAACATCAAAAATCGACATACCTCTGGGGTAGCGACCAATGCGACTCTACAGAAATCGACATACCTCTGGGATAGCGACCAGCGCGACACACGCCCGTAGTGCGAACTATATACTACGGTTTACCAGAGTGGTTAAAAGCCCATACGCCTAATGATTGTCCTCCCATGATACTAGGTGCCATGTGTGTGTCAACATATCTAATACATAGTAATGACTGGAGAAAAACTACACATGCAAGAACTATACAGAAATGAAATAAATAAAAAGAAATATAAATAGCATGCAAAGTACTGTAAACAATTTGGCAAGGTATCTTGCCTGGGGTCCTGCTGCTGGTATGAATCAGAGTCCAAGTCACAGTCCAAATAGCCTATGTATTACAAATTTATCACGTCAAAAGATAATTTATTTTAATTTATTTAATTCTGGAATAATTACTCTAAAATCCTATTTTAATCTTATTATTCTGATTTTTATGTTAATTCCTAAATTTTGTCCAAAGAAACTGAATTTTATCAACTCGAGACTCATGGCACGCAAATCGAGGCGATCTGTTGACCAAAAAGTCAACCGACACAAACTCAACTTTCATGCATTATTTCCTGTAGATTTCAGTGTCAAAATATGCTGGAATTTACAGCTCGTCCGAATTCAAATTCGTTTGGGAATTATGGCACATACAAATTTTATATTGTGCACCGATGGTTGAATTCTAACCTAGAAGTTCTACAGAATTAACAGTACGTAAATACTTCGAATTAAATTCTGGGAAAAATATATGTCTATGATCTCGACATTAGCTTTCCGAAACTTTAAACGGTTCATGATTCTGATTTCGGGTTCTCCCAAAATTGCGAAAATATCGAAATACGTCTATTTTCGGACATTCTGTGCTCTACGAATTTTCCAGAATTTAATACTAATAATTTAAAAAAACAATTTATATAATCAGAAATCTAACCTCATTACCGTTCTAACAAAAAAAACTAGGCCTCGTTTGGAGTCCGGAGCTATGCGCAATGGCTTCTGGAAGATGAAGGAACCCTAGATGACAATTCTCCAAAAATCGGCTGAAGAAAAAACCCTAGAAATTAATATCTAAACTATTATATATATATAGAGGGGAGAGAAAGTGCAGCCGCGGCTCACAGCGCGCCACGTGGCAGCAATCCAGGGCTGCCCGCTCAGATCGGACGGTCAGGCACTGACGCGGCTCGGCTCGGCTCGAGGTCGGCTCGGCTCAGCTCGCAACTACTCAGCGGTCACTGACAGGCGGGCCCGGCACTGTTCACTACTGGAGGCTGACAGGTGGGCCCCCTGTTTGCTGACTGGGCAAAATTAATTACTTTTTGGGTTTTCTTTTTCAGAAATTAGTTTTTAATTCAGTTTTTCATAATTAACTCAAAATAAATGCTAAAAATAATCGAAAAATTCCCAAAAATTCTAGAAAATATATTTTATTATTTAGAATCTAAAATAAAATTTTGGAATATTTTTAATTAAGTTTGAACATAAAATAAATTCTTTAAAGTCCTCAAAAATTAGTGTTACTAGTTTTTAATAAACTAAAATTTATGAAAAAATCCCAATAATCTAAAATAGCCTAAAAATAATTCTAAATAAATATTTATATAAGTAAATATACTAAAAAAAATATTTTCTAATTAACTAAGAGAATACTCTAAATAAATTCAACATCTATAATAAATATAATAATATAAAATATACACAAATACCTATTTTGGGTGAGGGAGTTTACACTTTCAGAGGCTCGCTTGGCGTATCGCTCTACCGAGGCGAATCATCGCTAAGGTGGGTGGCTACGGTGAACTTGTCTTTGCTTAGCCAGCACACATAAAATCTTGAATGATACATGCTAGTCGCTAGGTGATTCACCCCCTGCATGCTAATAAATCCAACGCACCTAGCTAAGGGAATAATCCCAACTCATATTGCTTATGCTAGAACATGAAAATTGAAATACTGCTTGTATTCAGACCCTCGCATGCTAAGTCCCTAACGGTTTCATCTCTCGGCTTACCTTCGGGTCCGAGCAAACGTGCCAGCTTATGTTCCTTAGAAACGCATGCTTGTCTGCTTAAGAATGTTTAATGTTATTGTATTGTGCATGCATTCTTGTTAGCCAGGAGACTATCAAATAGTCCTTCTGTGCAAGTGAACCTGCAAGTATCCGGGACCGTTAGGTCACCAAGGCATATCCCCGAACCAGGGGAATGCACTAAGCAAGAATGAATACTGAACGTGAATCACACTTGAATGATAATCATGCTAAGTATGCATCTGAACGAGGATCGTGTTATGTACAGATGGAATCCCAGCTCGTGGAGCAATATGCTCGTTCAGATTAAGTTAAGTTTCATGATTATCATGTCAAGCTATGGAATATGGATAGACCCTGACCTGCATTATCGCGGACAACTTGTGTGCACAAGGTATGTTATGTTGAGTTCCGCGGACGGTCACCGGGGCACTGGGACCGATCCGATCCGGACGGAACGTATGTTAGTCGTATGTTACCCGGCAAGTGTTATGCGACGGGGCTCGCCACCCGCGTTGTACGTCACTTTGCCCTGAGACTAAACTGTCCTTTATGGATATGCCAGCGACTTATGTCATATAGATAAGTCATCCTCGCTTAGCGGCTATCCGCGTGCGAGTCATTGCATAGCATCAATGAACAACTAAACACCTGAACGATCATATAATAACAATATCGTGTTTTCTAATGCTATGCCTCTTGAATGCTTATACATGCCGTGCTTGAATTAATCATGTTTGCCTTGGACAGGGAAGGAGAAATGGTAAGTTGGTAAGTCTCGCCGTGTTTCCTCAAACATCGCACGGCGCACTGCCCGACACGTTAGGCTATTCAATGTTTGCATGAAACTGATCCTAAGGCAACTAGAAAGATAACTTAATAGTTGTGCACGAAACCTGTATTACTTGTTTGGATTTGTCGAGCGGGCGAGTAGCTTCCCCACCAGTGCATTCAATGTACTGATAATCCACCAGTTTGATATGCAGGGTGCGGGAGAACCTCGTTCGGTGCGGATGCCTCCTTCGTGCGTGCTAAGGCCAGGAGTTCCCTCTGAAGCCTTGCAACGGTGCGTCCGGAACAGAAGAACATATACAAGACATAATGTTGGAACATAGCCCGAATTCGCCTGAACATCGCCTGTACAATCATTCCACAATTGTAGCCACTTGGCACGCTTTATGTTTCAGAGAGAGAGGCTTGAGCGACTTGTAATCTCGGCTATACGCCGCCTGTAACACTTGTTTATATCAATAAAAGAGTTGCTTTACTTCAAACTTGTGTTTCAATGCTTCCGCTATATTGTCGACTCAGTGAACCTGTTATCAAATCGCTATGCGTTCATGACTCCGCTGCACTCGGACAATCTGTGCGACTCTGTGGCTTAGAACTCTTGCCGCCAGCCAATGAACCATGGCCTTGCACGGGCGTGGAACACGCTCGTGCGGCATCACGCCCGGATGGGTTAAGCGATCGTTCCGCGGGAGCGCTGGCGAGGGTGATTCCCGCCTAGCGGGAACGGCCGATTTGCCTGCGGGAGATCGGGGCGTGACAGAATGGTATCAGAGCCTGGCTTCTACGCCTTTGGTCTTCAATTCGATATCTCTGTTTCGAAAGCTCGTTCGTGGGTTATGTGCACGCTCTCTCTCAATGCCTCAATGGGATGTTCCAACAATAAGTCTAAATACTTTCAAAAAGCGTTTTGAATGATATGATTGCTTGTCTGGTTGTATGCTGCGAGTGGCCTTTGTGCCAACCTGTGCGAACCCTTGAGAGTATCGCTAGTAGCTTGTCCGATTTTCACCAACTCTGAGTTTGGTTGAATGCATCTATTCGAGGGACGCCTTGAACTAGTGCACCATCCAAGACTTAAGGAAAGGTGAAACTCGAGTGCTAAGACTTCGCTATCACTAAGCTGGTTGACGTGTTCACGCTAGAGGGGCCCTTCGAAAGTGCGCACGATCCAGTCTAAGCGATATGCTGATTTTGAAGCTTGTGCAAGTAAAGATCCAAATGAACAAGTACAACGACTTGTCTAGGATTGCCTCAACCCTAGAATACTGTCACGCCCCAGTCCCAAAAATACGTAGGACTAGGACACGTAAGCATGCCAGCCGCATGGATATGGCAACTCCAATATATGGAAACCAAATCCACACGTACGCTGTAATATGAATATCAAATCCACAAGTGGTATAAACATATGTCACGAGTCACAGGGTATAATCTAGATCTCATCCACGAAAATTAAATAGAAATAAATAACCAGTATCTATGAACTAGATCTCAATAAGAAGTATCTAAGGATGCTAGTTGGATGGAAACAAATCCACTACCAACACAAATAGGAAAAGTAAATACAATATAAGTACAACTCACTCAAATAATATAAGTACCCGCTACCAATCACGGCTCGAAGGGAAGACATCCACGAAGCATCTATATCCTTCCAAATCTGCGCTCCTGCAAATACTCAAGAACAGGTACACCTGGCAGCGGACCAGGTCCTCAGAGGGACGTAACAAGATACAGAAAATACGAGCCAACTTGAATACAGTAGACATGCATATAATTTAAAAATAAATAAGTATGTTGTACAAGACAATCTATATGAATGCAAATGAGGACAACTTTTTGACGTATGGGCAAGGGTAGGCTACTCGATCTAATCCTCACAACCTCACGCTCGTCAGTGGACATCATCAGCCGTCATACCTCGGGGGTAGCGACCCTCGGACTCCATCAATCGACATACCTCGGGGGTAGCGACCATCGGACACGACCCACCATAGTGCGTGCTAGTGACTACGGTGTTACCAGAGTGGTTAAAAGCCCATACGCCTAATGATTGTCCTCTATGATACTAAGTGTCAAGTGTGTGTCAACATATCTAATATATAGTAATGACTGAAGGAACTACACATGCAATAAATAAATAGAATGAAATAATTATACAGAAATATACTAAGCATATAAAATACTGTAAACAACTTGGCAAGGTATCTTGCCTGGGGTCCTGCTGCTGGTATGAATCAGAGTCCAAGTCACAGTCCAAATAGCCTATGTATTACAAATTCATCACGTCAAAAGATAATTTATTTTAATTTATTTAATTCTGTAATAATTACTCTAAAATCCTATTTTAATCTTATTATTCTGATTTTTAGGTTAATGCCTAAATTTTGTCCAAAGGAATTGAATTTTATCGACTCGAGACTCATGGCACGCAAATCGAGGCGATCTGTTGACCGAAAAGTCAACTGACACAAACTTGACTTTCATGCATGAATTCCTGTAGATTTCAGCGTCAAAAACATGCTGGAATTTACGGCTCGTCCGAATTCAAATTTGTTTGGAAATTATGGCACATACAAGTTTCGTATCGTGCACCGATGGTTAAATTTTACCCTAGAAGTTCTACAGAATTAACAATAGAAAAATACTTCGAAATAAATTCTGGGAAAAACATATGTCAATGATCTCGACATTAGCTTTCCGAAACTTTAAACGGTTCATGATTATGATTCCTGGTTCTCCCGGAATCATGAAAACATCGAAACACGTCTATTTTCGGACATGCTGTGTTCTACGAATTTTCCAGAATTTAATAATAATAATTTCGTAAAAAAAATTATATAATCAGAAAGCTAACCTCAATAGCTTTCTAACACAAAAAACTAGGCCTCATTTGGAGTCCGGAGCTATGCGCAATGGCTTCTGGAAGATGAAGGAACCCTAGATGGCAATTCTCCAAAATTCGGCTGAAGAAAAACCCTAGAAATAAACTTAAACTAATATATATAGAGAGGAGAGAGAAAGCAGTCGCGGCTCAGATCTTGACACGTGGCAGCCATCCAACACTGCCCGCCCCGCAATCACTGACAGGCGGGCCCGGCACTGTTTGCTGCGGGCGGCTGACAGGTGGGCCCCCTGTTTGCTGACTGGGCAGAAATAATTTCTTTTTGGGTTTTCTTTTTCAGAAAATAGTTTTTAATTCAGTTTTTGATAATTAACTCAAAATAAATGCTAAAAATAATCAGAAAATTCCCAAAAAATTATAGAAAATATATTTTATTATTTAGAACCTAAAATAAAAGTTTGGGATATTTTTATTTAAGTTTGAATATAAAATAAAATTTTCAAAGTCCTAAAAAATTAGTGTTACTAGTTTTTAATTAACTAAAAATTATGAAAAAATTTCAATAATCTAAAATAGACTAAAATAATTCTAAATAAATATTTATATAAGTAAATATACTAAAAAAATTTATTTTCTAATTAACTAAGAGAATATTCTAAATAAATTCAACATCTATAATAAATATAATAATATAAAATATACATAAAATACCTATTTTGGGTGAGGGAGTTTACAATCTACCCAACTTAAAACAATTTCGTCCTCGAAATTAAAATAAGGCATAATTTTTTTAAATCTTTCACATTCATACATAAGGTACGTCAATCGCAATCTCTTCCAAAAATTTAAATAACAAAATCTATTCAAATCTATCGCGATCATTTCAAAATTAAGATAATCATTGTTCAAATCAAAATTAAACCTATTGTAATCTCTTCTCACTTTTCCAACTCATCAATATCCAAATTTAAATTGAATCCATATAATATCTTCAAGATTTAAATAACCCATATCAAATTTTACCTCACGATCTCCAAGTATCATAATCTCCTCTAGAAGTAATTCGAGTCCAATATTATTCCTATTTTCACTTATAAAATTTTTTTTTCAACTTTTTAAATCCCATTCACATCCTCAATATTTCAAATAGGTATTCCAATCATCAAAAATTTTTTTTAAAAAAAATTATCAAATTGAAAAATAATTTAAATGCAGTCCACCAATGTTCAAGTCTGAAATTATATATTTATCCTTCAAATTCAAATTGATGATTTTACCTTCAATACTCAAAAATTTAAATTATGTACTTAAGGTATAAATATTGGGTCCTCAATATCAAGATTTTTAAAATTCATTAATCCTCATAATCTTAGTCATTCTTCTAAAATTCTCAAAATTAAATGGCTTGAACCTCTCCCAATCTAATCTTACTCGATCACAATCTAAAAGAAATTCCTCTCGAGTTGCCAATGCACTGCTACCCAACTTAGAATTTACCCATCTATCACAGAAGGCTATATACTTTAAGAAAAATATTCCTTAATTTATTTACTCATGCTATTCAATTATCAAAGTTTTAACACCAAACATATCACCTATGATATACCCTTAATCAATTATAAAAAAGTGTCACTAAGTCATGTGATTAGCCTTATGGGGTATATCTAGTACTATCAGTGTCAACTTATACCAGCATGAGGTTTCGTCTTTCCGAAATAGGGGAAGACGGAGAGAAATAATAAAGAACTCAAGGTGAAGGTGACCGAATACAAGTACGAGGTTCAAAGAGGTTAAAGAATCGAAAAGAGAGTTGTCAGGACAGTTGTGGATTGAAATCCTATTTTTGGTAATTTCCTATTTACCTGCTCGTATCAGTACAGTTATGTAACCGATACGATGTGTCAGACATATCTAGGGCAAGTATATCTGTCTACTACCATATATCTCAATCCACGTAAAATAGTCATGCGAAGAGCGAACCAAGCGCACTAAGGTTAGCTAGACCTTAATACACCGATTCTGACTAGACAATTGTATCATTGTGTGAACCCAATAATACATATGCCATGAGCAAGCTCGATAAAAGAATAAGCTTGCAAAAACTAGGCTATAATAGCAGCATAAGTCAAGGTAGTACAACAAACATAAATACGCTGGATTATGATGAAAGAAGGTACATAACAATTCAAGTTCACAAAAGATAAGACTCCTCAAACTCTACATTTGTCATACTAATTTCTTGTCTAAGTCGATGGTCGACAAAGTAGGGGTATAGCCTCTAAGTTCTACAGTCTGATAAAATATTATCTTCTTATGCTAGCACACAGTTAATGTCATTCAGCTACACTTCAATAATAGGGCGAAAGACTATGTGATACTATGTTGTGAGGTATACTACCCAACTTATAACAATAAACTAGTACTGTAATTATCTTAAGCATACCGTAGAAACTCCTGTTAAGGTCTACGAGAAGGGGTCTTGGTACTTATTAGGGTATCCTCTATACTAGGTTCAAACATTATGGTAAAACTTCTAACTAACTCTAGTAGTGTCTATACTACTCTCAAGTCTTCATAATATATCAAGGGATAATGGTAAACCAATCTATAGAAAAGAAATTCTAGGGTTCACTAGATATTCTAAACTTAGTGGTGTCTATATCCCCGTTGTATTCTTAATAGGTGTGCTACCATATTTATCATTCTAATAATAGGGGTTCCTATATTCTAGCAGAAGGCTATACTCAAAGAACTATTAGGGAAGTACAGGAATCAAGCGGGATGCAATTATCCAGATGGAATAGATTGGAAGGAGAGCGAATCATAGTCAATTATGGATGAGATCCTATACTCTATTCCTAGGTGCAGGCTTGTTCGGTACAATAACGTAACCGAGACAATATGCTCTAGACCTGCATGGGCCACCACAAAAAGATGTCACGCCCCAGTCCCAAAAATACGTAGGACTAGGACACGTAAGCATGCCAGCCGCATGGATATGACAACTCCAATATATGGAAACCAAATCCACACGTACGCTGTAATATGAATATCAAATCCACAAGTGGTATAAACATATGTCACGAGTCACAGGGTATAATCTAGATCTCATCCACGAAAATCAAATAGAAATAAATAACCAGTATCTATGAACTAGATCTCAATAAGAAGTATCTAAGGATGCTAGTTGGATGGAAACAAATCCACTATCAACACAAATAGGAAAAGTAAATACAATATAAGTACAACTCACTCAAATAATATAAGTACCCGCTACCAATCACGGCTCGAAGGGAAGACATCCACGAAGCATCTATATCCTTCCAAATCTGCGCTCCTGCAAATACTCAAGAACAGGTACACCTGCCAGCGGACCAGGTCCTCAGAGGGACGTAACAAGATACAGAAAATACGAGCCAACTTGAATACAGTAGACATGCATATAATTTAAAAATAAATAAGTATGTTGTACAAGACAATCTATATGAATGCAAATGAGGACAACTTTTTGACGTATGGGCAAGGGTAGGCTACTCGATCTAATCCTTACAACCTCACGCTCGTCAGTGGACATCATCAGCCGTCATATCTCGGGGGTAGCGACCCTCGGACTCCATCAATCGACATACCTCGGGGGTAGCGACCATCGGACACGACCCACCATAGTGCGTGCTAGTGACTACGGTGTTACCAGAGTGGTTAAAAGCCCATACGCCTAATGATTGTCCTCTATGATACTAAGTGTCAAGTGTGTGTGTCAACATATCTAATATATAGTAATGACTGAAGGAACTACACATGCAATAAATAAACAGAATGAAATAATTATACAGAAATATACTAAGCATGTAAAATACTGTAAACAACTTGGCAAGGTATCTTGCCTGGGGTCCTGCTGCTGGTATGAATCAGAGTCCAAGTCACAGTCCAAATAGCCTATGTATTACAAATTCATCACGTCAAAAGATAATTTATTTTAATTTATTTAATTCTGTAATAATTACTCTAAAATCCTATTTTAATCTTATTATTCTGATTTTTAGGTTAATGCCTAAATTTTGTCCAAAGGAATTAAATTTTATCGACTCGAGACTCATGGCACGCAAATCGAGGCGATCTGTTGACCGAAAAGTCAACTGACACAAACTTGACTTTCATGCATGAATTCCTGTAGATTTCAGCGTCAAAAACATGCTGGAATTTACGGCTCGTCCGAATTCAAATTCGTTTGGAAATTATGGCACATACAAGTTTCGTATCGTGCACCGATGGTTAAATTTTACCCTAGAAGTTCTACAGAATTAACAATAGAAAAATACTTCGAAATAAATTCTGGGAAAAACATATGTCAATGATCTCGACATTTGCTTTCCGAAACTTTAAACGGTTCATGATTCTGATTCCTGGTTCTCCCGGAATCATGAAAACATCGAAACACGTCTATTTTCGGACATGCTGTGTTCTACGAATTTTCCAGAATTTAATAATAATAATTTCGTAAAACAAATTATATAATCAGAAAGCTAACCTCAATATTTTTCTAACACAAAAAACTAGGCCTCATTTGGAGTCCGGAGCTATGCGCAATGGCTTCTGGAAGATGAAGGAACCCTAGATGGCAATTCTCCAAAATTCGGCTGAAGAAAAACTCTAGAAATAAACTTAAACTAATATATATAGAGAGGAGAGAGAAAGCAGTCGCGGCTCAGATCTTGACACGTGGCAGCCATCCAACACTGCCCGTCCCGCAATCACTGACAGGCGGGCCCGGCACTGTTTGCTGCGGGCGGCTGACAGGTGGGCCCCCTGTTTGCTGACTGGGCAGAAATAATTTCTTTTTGGGTTTTCTTTTTCAGAAAATAGTTTTTAATTCAGTTTTTGATAATTAACTCAAAATAAATGCTAAAAATAATCAGAAAATTCCCAAAAAATTATAGAAAATATATTTTATTATTTAGAACCTAAAATAAAAGTTTGGGATATTTTTATTTAAGTTTGAATATAAAATAAATTCTTCAAAGTCCTAGAAAATTAGTGTTACTAGTTTTTAATTAACTAAAAATTATGGAAAAAATCTCAATAATCTAAAATAGACTAAAATAATTCTAAATAAATATTTATATAAGTAAATATACTAAAAAAATTTATTTTCTAATTAACTAAGAGAATATTCTAAATAAATTCAACATCTATAATAAATATAATAATATAAAATATACATAAAATACCTATTTTTGGTGAGGGAGTTTACAAATACTGCTTGTCCTTAGTAAGTCTCGAGGACGAGACTTTTTCTAAGTTGGTTATAATGTAACACCCCGTTCCGCTCAAGCGGACTGCCGTTTCAAACGGCAATAGTGCAACTGTCCCGACCCGCCTTGCCTCAACGAAGAAGCAAAAGATATCCAGACTTGTCCCAACAGGAATTCGGCTTGGACTTTAAGAGGCTCGCTTGGCGTATCGCTCTACCGAGGCGAATCATCGCTAAGGTGGGTGGCTACGGTGAACTTGTCTTTGCTTAGCCAGCACACATAAAATCTTGAATGATACATGCTAGTCGCTAGGTGATTCACCCCCTGCATGCTAATAAATCCAACGCACCTAGCTAAGGGAATAATCCCAACTCATATTGCTTATGCTAGAACATGGAAATTGAAATACTGCTTGTATTCAGACCCTCGCATGCTAAGTCCCTAACGGTTTCATCTCTCGGCTTACCTTCGGGTCCGAGCAAACGTGCCTGCTTATGTTCCTTAGAAACGCATGCTTGTCTGCTTAAGAATGTTTAATGTTATTGTATTGTGCATGCATTCTTGTTAGCCAGGAGACTATCAAATAGTCCTTCTGTGCAAGTGAACCTGTAAGTATCCGGGACCGTTAGGTCACCAAGGCATATCCCCGAACCAGGGGAATACATTAAGCAAGAATGAATACTGAACGTGAATCACACTTGAATGATAATCATGCTAAGTATGCATCTGAACGAGGATCGTGTTATGTACAGATGGAATCCCAGCTCGTGGAGCAATATGCTCGTTCAGATTAAGTTAAGTTTCATGATTATCATGTCAAGCTATGGAATATGGATAGACCCTGAACTGCATTATCGCGGACAACTTGTGTGCACAAGGTATGTTATGTTGAGTTCCGCGGACGGTCACCGGGGCACTGGGACCGATCCGATCCGGACGGGACGTATGTTAGTCGTATGTTACCCGGCAAGTATTATGCGACGGGGCTCGCCACCCGCGTTGTACATCACTTTGCCCTGAGACTAAACTGTCATTTATGGCTATGCCAGCGACTTATGTCATATAGATAAGTCATCCTCGCTTAGCGGCTATCCGCGTGCGAGTCATTGCATAGCATCAATGAACAACTAAACACCTGAACGATCATGTAATAACAATATCGTGTTTTCTAATGCTATGCCTCTTGAATGCTTATACATGTCGTGCTTGAATTAATCATGTTTGCCTTGGACAGGGAAGGAGAAATGGTAAGTTGGTAAGTCTCGCCGTGTTTCCTCAAACATCGCACGGCGCACTGCCCGACACGTTAGGCTATTCAATGTTTGCATGAAACTGATCCTAAGGCAACTAGAAAGACAACTTAATAGTTGTGCACGGAACAGTTATTACGTGTTTGGATTTGTCGAGCGGGCGAGTAGCTTCCCCACCAGTGCATTCAATGTACTGATAATCCACCAGTTTGATATGCAGGGTGCGGGAGAACCTCGTTCGGTACGGATGCCTTCTTCGTGCGTGCTAAGGCCAGGAGTTCCCTCTGAAGCCTTGCAACGGTGCATCCGGAACAGAAGCACATATACAAGACATAATGTTGGAACATAGCCCAAATTTGCCTGAACATCGTTTGTACAATCATTCCACAATTGTAGCCACTTGGCACGCTTTATGTTTCAGAGAGAGAGGCTTGAGCGACTTGTAATCTCGGCTATACGCCGCCTGTAACACTTGTTTATATCAATAAAAGAGTTGCTTTACTACAAACTTGTGTTTCAATGCTTCCGCTATATTGTCGACTCAGTGAACCTGTTATCAAATCGCTATGCGTTCATGACTCCGCTGCACTCGGACAATCTGTGCGACTCTGTGGCTTAGAACTCTTGCCGCCAGCCAATGAACCATGGCCTTGCACGGACGTGGAACACGCTCGTGCGGCATCACGCCTGGATGTGTTAAGCGATCGTTCCGCGGGAGCGCTGGCGAGGGTGATTCCCGCCTAGCGGGAACGGCCGATTTGCCTGCGGGAGATCGGGACGTGACATCAAACGGCAAAAGTGTAGCTGTCCCGACCCGCTTTGCCTCAAACAAGAAGCAAAGGATATCCAGACTTGCCCCTATAGGATTTCAGCATTAGGCTTTCAGAGGCTCGCTCAGACGTATCGCTTTACCAAGGCGAATCATCGCTAAGGTGGGTGGCTACGGTGAACTTGTCTTTGCTTTGCCAGCACACATAAATCTGGAATGTTTCATGCTAGTCGCTAGGTGAATAACCCCCTGCATGTTAATAAATCCAACGCACCTAGCTAAGGGAATAATCCCAACTTGTATTGCTATGCTAGAACATGGAAAATGAAATACTGCTTATATATGTTCAGACCCTCGCATGCTAAGTCCCTTAACGGTTTCATCTCTCGGCTTACCTTCGGGTCCGAGCAAACGTGTTTACTTATGTTCCTTAGAACGCATGCTTGTCTGCTTGAATGTTGCCTTGTTTTCATCCAACTCCGGGAGACTACTAAGTAGTCGTTCCGTGCATGATTGACCCTGCAAGTATCCGGGACCGTTAGGTCACCAGGCAGCCCCGAACCAGGGGAATGCATCAAGGCAAGATATTCACTGTACAGAATCAAGATTCAAGTATCCCGTGTACTCGTGTACTCGCGTTCCCGTGCACTCTTGTTCTCGTGTTCTCGTGTTCTAGTGCAAGCGTGTTCTCGTGTATCTCGTGATAATTGGAAGACCCCAATTATGCATGTCGCGGACTAGTTCCACGGACGGTCACCGGGGCACTGGGGCCGATCCGGTCCGGATGGAGCTCGTGTGTAGTCTCGTGTGCAGGGAGGATAGCTAGCAACGCATCGTGTTCGTGTACCTCGTGTACACGCGTAGCATGCTATCCTTGTCCTCGACTACGTCCAGTAATGGCTCTGCCAGCGACTCGTGTTCATATAGATAAGTCATCCTCGCTTAGCGGCTATCCGCGTGCGAGTCACTGCATCGCATCAAGAACAACTAAACACCTGAACGATCATGTTAAAACGACCCTCGTGTTCGCATATGCTATGCCCCTGAACGCTTATACTTGCCGTGCTTGAATTTAAAATGTTTGCCTTGGACAGGGAAGGAGATGGTAAGTTGGTAAGTCTCGCCGTATTTCCTCTCATGTTGCACGGCGCACTGCCCGACACGAGTTAGGCTATTCAATATTTGCATGAAACTGATCCTAAGGCAATTAGAAAGACAACTTAATAGTTGTGCACTGAACTTATATTACGTGTTTGGATTTGTCGAGCGGGCGAGTAGCTTCCCCGCCAGTGCATTCAATGTACTGATAATCCACCAGTTTGTATGCAGGGTGCGGGAGAACCTCGTTCGGTGCGGATGCCTCCTTCATACGTGCTAAGGCCAGGAGATCTCTCTGAAGCCTTGCAACGGTGTGTCCGGGACTGAAGCACATATACAAGACATAATGTTGGAACATAGCCCGAACTCGCCTGAACATCGCCTGATCATCGCCTGTACAATTATTCCACAATTGTAGCCACTTGGCACGCTTTTACTGTTTCAAAGAGAGAGGCTTGAGCGACTTGTAATCTCGGCTATACGCCGCCTGAACACTTGTTCATATCAATAAAAGAGTTGCTTTACTTCAACTTGTGTTTCAATGCTTCCGCTATATTGTCAACTCAGTGAACTTGTTACCGATCGCCTATGCGTTCATGACTCCGCTACAGTCGGACAACCTGTGCGACTCTGTAGCTTAGAACTCTTACCGCCAGCCAATGAACCACGGCCTTGCACGGGCGTGGATCACGCTCGTGCGGCATCACGTCCGGATGGACCAAGCGATCGTTCCGCGGGAGCGCTGGCGAGGGTGATTCCCGCCTAGCGGGAACGACCGATTTGCCTGCGGGAGATCAAGGCGTGACATGTTGGTATCAGAGCCTGGCTTCTACGCCTTTGGACTTTGATTCGATATCTCTGTTTCGAAAGCTTGTTCGTGGGTTATGTGCACGCTCTCTCTCAATGCCTCGATGGGATGTTCCAACAATAAGTCTAAATACTTTCAAAATGCGTTTTGAATGATATGATATGCTTGCTTGTATAATGCTGTGCTGCGAGTGGCCTTTGTGCCAACCTGTGCGAACCCTTGAGAGTATCGCTAGTAGCTTGTCCGATTTTCACTAACTCTAAGTTTGGTTGAATGCATCTATTCGAGGGACGCCTTGAACTAGTGCACCATCCAAGACTTAAGAAAAGGTGAAACTCGAGTGCTAAGACTTCGCTATCACTGAGCTGGTTGACGTGTTCACGCTAGAAGTGCACTTCGAAAGTGCGCACGATCCAGTCTAAGCGATATGCTGATTTTGACGCTTGTGCAAGTGAATATCCAAATGAACAAGTACAACGACTTGTCTAGGATTGCCTCAACCCTAGATTACTGCTTGTCCTCAGTAAGTCTCGAGGATGAGACTTTTCCTGAGTTGAGTAGGATGTAACACCCCGTTCCGCTCAAGCGGACTGCCGTCTCAAACGGCAAAAGTGCAGCTGTCCCGACCCGCTTTGCCTCAAACAATAAGCAAAGGATATCCAGACTTGCCCCTACAGGATTTCAGCATTAGGCTTTCAGAGGCTCGCTCAGACGTATCGCTTTACCGAGGCGAATCATCACTAAGGTGGGTGACTACGGTGAACTTGTCTTTGCTTAGCCAACACACATAAAATCTGGAATATTTCATGCTAGTCGCTAGGTGAATAACCCCCTGCATGCTAATAAATCCAACGCACCTAGCTAAGGGAATAATCCTAACTTGTATTGCTATGCTAGAACATGGAAAATGAAATACTGCTTATATATGTTCAGACCCTCGCATGCTAAGTCCCTTAACGGTTTTATCTCTCGGCTTACCTTCGGGTCCGAGCAAACGTGTTTACTTATGTTTCTTAGAACGCATGCTTGTCTGCTTGAATGTTGCCTTGTTTTCATCCAACTCCGGGAGACTACTAAGTAGTCGTTCCGTGCATGATTGACCCTGCAAGTATCCGGGACCGTTAGGTCACCAGACAGCCCCGAACCAGGGGAATGCATCAAGGCAAGATATTCACTGTACAGAATCAAGATTCAAGTATCCCGTGTACTCGTGTACTCGTGTTCCCGTGCACTCTTGTTCTCGTGTTCTAGTGCACGCGTGTTCTCGTGTATCTCGTGATAATTGGAAGACCCCAATTATGCATGTCGCGGACTAGTTCCACGGACGGCCACCGGGGCACTGGGGCCGATCCGGTCCGGATGGAGCTCGTGTGTAGTCTCATGTGCAGGGAGGATAGCTTGCAACGCATCGTATTCGTGTGCCTCGTGTACACGCGTAGCATGCTATCCTTGTCCTCGATACGTCCAGTAATGCCATGCCAGCGACTCGTGTTCATATAGATAAGTCATCCTCGCTTAGCGGCTATCCGCGTGCGAGTCACTGCATCGCATCAAGAACAACTAAACACCTGAACGATCATGTTAAAATGACCCTCGTGTTCGCATATGCTATGCCCCTGAACGCTTATACTTGTCGTGCTTGAATTTAAAATGTTTGCCTTGGACAGGGAAGGAGATGGTAAGTTGGTAAGTCTCGCCGTGTTTCCTCTCATGTTGCACGGCGCACTGCCCGACACGAGTTAGGCTATTCAATATTTGCATGAAACTGATCCTAAGGCAACTAGAAAGACAACTTAATAGTTGTGCACGGAACTTATATTACGTATTTGGATTTGTCGAGCGGGCGAGTAGCTTCCCCACCAGTGCATTCAATGTACTGATAATCCACCAGTTTGTATGCAGGGTGCGGGAGAATCTCGTTCGGTGCGGATGCCTCCTTCGTACGTGCTAAGGCCAGAAGATCCCTCTGAAGCCTTGCAACGGTACGTCCGGGACTGAAGCACATATACAAGACATAATGTTGGAACATAGCCCGAACTCGCCTGAACATCGCCTGATCATCGCCTGTACAATTATTCCACAATTGTAGCCACTTGGCACGCTTTTACTGTTTCAGAGAGAGAGGCTTGAGCGACTTGTAATCTCGGCTATACGCCGCCTGAACACTTGTTCATATCAATAAAAGAGTTGCTTTACTTCAACTTGTGTTTCAATGCTTCCGCTATATTGTCAACTCAGTGAACTTGTTACCGATCGCCTATGCGTTCATGACTCCGCTGCACTCGGACAATCTGTGCGACTCTGTGGCTTAGAACTCTTACCACCAGCCAATGAACTACGACCTTGTACGGGCGTGGATCACGCTCGTGCGGCATCACGCTCGGATGGGCCAAGCGATCGTTCCGCGGGAGCGCTGGCGAGGGTGATTCCCGCCTAGCGGGAACGGCCGATTTGCCTGCGGGAGATCGGGGCGTGACACTATGATTCTAGGTAGTATGGATATCAAGTGAGTGTAGGTATCATAGGTTGTCAAGTATATATAAGTGTTAGGCAATATGTGTGTGTGTGTGTGTGTGTGTGTGTGTGTGTGTGTGTGTGTGTGTGTGTGTGTGTTGATACAAGTGGTTATCAAGTGAGCCAAGTATAGGTAAGTTATGTGGCAAGGTAGTAGAGTTTGGGATAAGGTACTAGTGTGATACTTGGGTACCATGAGGATATTGGTATTATGACACTCAAGTATCATGAGTGAGGTTAGGTGAGTATTGGGGCTTAAGTAAGGTATCCTATTTGGTATCAAGTATTAGTATTAAAGTTAATTGGGTAAGTATCTAGGAGAATAAGGTATTGGTCAAGATACTAAGATATTGGGTATTAGAACTAGGTAAGGGGTAAATATCAAGATGTCAAGTGCCAAGAGTAGGGTGAGTATCTTGGATGTAAGGTAAGTGTAGGTTATGGTCATGGGTTAGTATCTTGGGGGTTGGTATCATATGATACTTAATATGGTACCATGGTACTATGTACAAACAAGTGGGATATGTGGGGTAAATTAGAGTGTGGTATCATAGGATGTATCAAGGTATTTAGAATACCAAGATACCAAAATATTAGAAATAGTATGAGGTAATACTAGGATACTAAGGTAATGTTATGATATTAGGTATTGGATTAAGATAGCATGGTAAGGGTTATGTCTAGCTTGAGTAATGGGTTAGGTATCAAGGTATGAGTTAAGTTATTGGGTATTGGTCAAGGTAATGGTATTAGCTAAGGTATTAGTTTAGAAACTAGAATACATGGTAATATGTTAATGTATTAGTTAAGGTAATGCTAAGGTAATAGCTAGGTAATGAGGTAATACTGGACTAGGTATTAAGTGGTAGACTAAGTTATTGTATATATTAGTATATTTATATAGTATATATGATATTATTATATCATAGCTAACTAGTCATAGTTTTAAAAGGCGAAAGGTACACATAGGCGCAAAGGTCCCTGTAGCTTGAGGCGTTGCGCTCAAGGCTCAAGGCGCCCCTTTTGGAAGCAAGGCGCCCTTTTTTTTCCAAAAAAATAAAATAAATATACAACCAAAGAAGCTTAAAAAGCAATATACAACCAATTCAAGCTGATTGGCTAACACTAGAAAGAATCAGGATTGAACAAAAATCAAGTGGGAATATTAAAGCTATGGATATAGCAAAGGATATAACAAATTCACCATGTGTTAATCAAATCAGAGATAAAGTGACAAATGAATTTAATGTGAATGCAACCCAAACTATGGAGAGAACATAAATTGAATAATTCAAATTATTACTTACAACATAATATATTATCACCTTGCAGAGCTTCCATTGCAACGACAGCTTGGTTCGGAGTTCCAAAATCAACAAAGCACATATGACAAAACAATTGGATCTCCTTCCGCCTGAAGAAAGTTAACAGTTAAGCTAAAAAAAGGAAGTAAATAAAAAAAAATTGATTCAACTACATGGTATTCTCGTCTTACAAGTCTAGATTCTTTATTGACGAGGGGAATGTCTTGAAACCCCACAAAAGGACGGAAGATATCTTTAGACAGGTAAAGGAACACATCACAAAAATAAAAAATATAGTTTAGGACCTCTATTGCCACTAACGTAGGCACGAAGTTTCAAAGCAACGCGCACTTTTTTCCAAAAAAAATATAAATATTGTAACGAACACAAACCATCATCATCATCATAAATTCATAGTAAAAAACAAACATTAACAAATAGCAACATCAAAAGATTCAAAACCATCAATCCATCATCATCCAACAAAAAGAAAGAAAAACACATTGAACTGCATCCATAAGTCAATTCCTAATCTGCGTCAAATTCATCATCTATTAATCCTCCGGTCCCGTCAAGCTCCTCCTCTTCTTCCTTTTGAAATCCTTCTCATTCTTCTTCAATTTTTTGCTCGACTTCATCACTCTTCTCAGCCTCCTCTTCACCGAGATGGCTAATCGAGCGACGTTGTGAGTGTGACATCCTTGACGAAGATGACGGTCTTGATCTAAGTGGATAACTAGGCTCTCCAACTCCTACAGCCCTAGCAACATGATTCCATTTCAAATCATCATCCACAAAAACCATCTCATCTCCGCCGTCCTCATCATCAACCATTCTTCGAATTAACCATTCATTACTGTCATCAATGTCAGTTAAGACGATAGGATCTATGATGTCACGTAGATCAAATCGACGCTTTAATGCTCGATTATATTTAACAAAAACTAGGTCGTTCAAACGACTTTGAGCAAGCCTATTTCTTCGTTTGGTATGAAGCTGAAACAATTTATTCAAGTATTAGTATTAAGAAAAGCAAATAGTATTATATTTACTTAGAAGTTACTAGTACAAACTACTTGCATTTTCAAACATGCTCCAATTACGTTCGCACCTAGATGAACTGCAAGTGAGGCTAAGGATTTTAATAGCAAATTTCTGCAAGATTGGTGATGATTGCCCATATAAAGACCACCATTGCGCTGGTGATTTCTCAGCTCTCTTTCTAACAGCCATGTAATTTTCAAACATCCCCTGTGCCTCGATATACAATGGTAGCTCATCATCAATCTTATTTTGAGTTTGACGATCAAGTTCCAACTTTCTTATGCATTCATACAAGCCGGTCACCACCTCTGCATCTATATGACCCGATGTGTAGAAGAATTCTGGGTTCAAGTACCACCCGACAGTATGTAAAGGGCGATGAAGCTGAACATTCCATCTACCATCTATGATTTTGAAAATATCATTATATTTGCTTTCATCACCATTTAAAGGGTTGGCAATGGCTTCCTTGGCCCTATCCATGGCCTCATATATATATATATATATATATATATATATATATATATATATATGTATATATCCCATTGGAGGCTTTCTTTCACCTTCCACCAAGTGAAGCACACGCACAAGAGGACCATATACCTTAAGTGCAAAAACTGCATTGTTCCAAAATAAAGGCATCAAAATTACTTCAACAACTTTTTTTGCCCCTGCCTCTTTTGCCCACTTCTTGTCCACTCCTCGGAGGTAAACATTTTTCTAAGGTTGTTTTTTTGACTATGCATTCGACCTAAAGTGATGAAGGCAATGGCAAATCGAGTCTTCACAGGTCGAAACAACTATTTTTTGTCTGTGAACCGTCTCAACATATTTACCACACCAGAGCGGTTGTAGATGTAGCTACTGACCATAGTAGCCCTCTCAAATGTCTTCTTCATCCTCGGTATCTTGAATATGTCTTCTAATATCAAATCTAGGCAGTGAGCAGTACATGGTGTCTAGAACAACGTGGGATACTTCGCCTCTAAATATTTTCCTATTATAAATTTATTAGAGAGAACAAATACGTTAGTTAGTAAGATATACATATATTATATAATGATTATATTCTTAAATTTAAAATTTCGAAGTACAATTAAAATAAAATAAAATTATACCTGCTAAAACATTATTAGAAGCACTATCGGTGACCACTTGAACAACATTGCTTACACCAACCTTTTCAACCACATTACTCAATAGCTCAAACAACTTCTCACCGGTTTTTGCATATGCTGAAGCATCAACCGACTCCAAAAACATGCTTCATTTGGGACAATTGACTAAGAAGTTAATCAATGTCCTTTCTCTCGTCTTTCCATCCATCACACATTATGGAACATCCATACTTGGCCCATGCCTCTTCATGGTATTTCATTGCTTTACGGGTATTTTCTACCTCTTGCTTGAGAAGGGGAACTAGGTGTAGGCGCTTTCATATCCGGACCATATTGACCCACCGCCTGAATGAAAACTTGAAAGCTATCATAACTGCAACCATTGAATAAAATTCCCGCATCATACATCCATCTTGCAAAACTCCTACAAGCTCGATTCCTCAACTCTTTTTTTGCAGCATCATTTTCATTTAACTTCGATTGCCTTGACTTGTTTTTCCTTGCACTAATTGTGAAGAAGTGATATGAGATAATATTCTAGGTATTTCATTCATCATGATATTACATATATATACATCCAGATATCAACTTGGGGCCTAAGTCACATGACCAATCACCATAAATATAATTTAATACAATTTAATTACAATACCCCAATCACCATATATAGCCAGCCAATCACCATATATAGTCAATCACCATAAATGTAATTTAATGATACAATTTAATCCCAATACCCTCCCTCCCCCTGTCACGACCCGCACCCAGATAATTCAGGCACCGGTTCGCGAGTACGTCCAGCCTACGCCGCAATGTCGGCGGTAGTACGCTGTCTAGATCATATTCACAGGTAATCTAGCTCATTCATAAGAATAAATAGGCAAGGATAATAACAGGAAATAGGAATGCTAAAATTTCATAAGACAAATTTTGTGACATCCAAATCCACAGTTTAATACAGAACCAGAAGATAAATCGGGGACAAAATCCGAGTACTATGCTGAAAGAAAATACTAGCTAACTGGCTAGCTACTCCTCAAAAATAGTCTCCTGAGTAGGAACCGGCTCCTCAATAGTATCATCTGCTACGTCATATGGGCCATAAAAGGTGGGGGCATAGTCCTCATCATCGCCTAAATGTCAACGGATCTAGTCAGGAAAGGAGCAAAGTACCAATACACAACAAAGCTTAAACTAAATAATTATGACAAGTAGTAAAAACTGACTAAGTATCACGATAAAAATTATACATAATAAGTAGTAAAATTAACTAAGGGTTAATTGCTATAAATTAGGGATATGAGTAAAACAGGAAGATAATGAGACCAGAAAATGGAACTGCAACAAGACAAAGAAACTATGTGTGTGAAATTGTGTATTTAGAATACATAGTTGGCATGTAGGGGGTTATAAGGCTAATAAGGCACGTCATAGACGGCTAGCAGTCAGGAACAATCGAGTATAAGGCTGATGGTACAGTCGCGTACTCAACAGCTAGCAGTCATGACATGGTGGAAAGGGTAGACCACATGCCACCTAGTATCCTCCCTCCAGACACGAAAATCGAGACATGAAATCCAAATTCTAACACTAAGTGTAATCATCCAATGGTGCTAGTAGAGCAAGGAACTAATTATCATAATATAAAGAATAAACTTGAAGTGCAGGTATTTGCCTGATGTTTGGATTCCAACTACGGTTCTGTCCTCGGGAAATTTCCAGATATGCCTCCGGATGCTGAAATAACCATTAACATCATACTCAGAAGATATCAAATAGCTAGAAATGCATGTCCTTGAGTCCAATTTGGACACATGGGCGAAAATGATAATTTCGGGTCAAAACGGGGTCCGCATGTGGGCCCGCTTTGCACCGAAAAAAACATGTCAGGGTCAAGTTCTCCAAATTCGTCCAAATTAGTGTCAACAAGTCAGGAATGCTGATACGAACTCAACGGAACTTCCAGAAAGGATTCCGATGAGCCGGTCACAAAATCGCCCGTCGAGTGGGGCCTACGGGGCCCACGACACGCAATTTCGTCAACGTTCTCGGATTCGAACCAAACTTGGGTCACAGGACCAGCGTATTGCTATGAGTCCGATGGCGCAAGTTTCGTTTCGATCCGACGTGTGTACACAAAGTTATGATGTATTCCAGGAAGGGCGGATACGGGACGGTGTCCGCGGATACGCGTTGATTCCGTTGTGCACGCACATCCGAATCGACTTCCGCAAAATCCCACACGTTCGTATCAACGACGCGTACGTATCTGTGAAGACCGCGCGCGACCAAGTCATCCCGTTTGGCGGGGCGTACTCAGTTCCGGGGTGAAACAGGGCGTTGTTTTTTCTATTTTTGGATCGCAGTTCGCGATCACCACAGGACGCGATGCACCGAGCGGTTTGCACGGGCACCGAGGGGGTCATGCAGGCTGCGCGTTGTAATTGACGGAATTGAAAACAGGGTTACGAGCAGAAAGTTACGAGTACCTGAACAGGGCTCCAAAATGACGTTTACTCGTGTCCACGTCGACACGAAGGGCCGTGTCCTGACCGTGTCCGTGTCCGGCTAGGGTTCTGATGAACCGGCTGGAGAGGATGGCCGCGCCGTGGCCGGCCGGAGGGGAGGCTGAACAGCCGGGGTCGGGGACGCTCAATCGGTCGGTGTCGGCTCCGCCTGGGGAGGGTCGGCTCGGCGGGGCCTTAGTCAGTCAATCACCATATATAGTCAATCACCATAAATGTAATTTAATGATACAATTTAATCCCAATACCCTCCCTCCCCCCCCCTCAAGTTGGAGCATGCAAGTCACAAATGCCCAACTTGCTCAAAAGAAACTTAAATTGTCGTTTGCTCAAAGCTTTGGTGAAAACATCCGTCAGTTTTTCGTCCGTTGGCACATAAGATGGGCGAACAACTCCAGCAAGAACATCATCCCTAAAAAATGACAATCCACCTCAAAGTGTTTTGTGCGCTCATAGAAAACTGGGTTCTGCGCAAGATATAAAGCAGATTGACTATCCCAAAATAAATCCATAGCACACGAATGTCACACCCCCAAACTGCCAAGCAACCCCTTGAGCCACTTAAGCTCACATGTGACCGCCGCCATCGCACGGTACTCCGCTTCGACCGAAGAACGGGATACCGTCACCTTTTTTTGTCTTCCAAGAGATGGACGAATCACCAAGAAAAATCAACCAACCAGAGAAAGAACGTCTTGTGATGGGACAACTCGCCCAATCAGAATTACACCATCCCCGGAGCCGCAAATCACGGTCAGAGCGAAGAAGAATGCCTTGACCGGGATAACCCTTCAGATATCTAACAACCCTCAAAGCCGTATCCCAATGATCACGCTAGGGCTCATGCATAAACTGCGACATGATGTGAACAGCATAAGCCAAATCCAGCCGAGTAAACGAAAGATAAATCAGCCATCCCACAAGCCGTCGATATGCTTCCCCATAAAAAAAAAGTGGACTTGTAGAGCGTGCCAGTTGATGATGTTGTTCCATGGAAAAACTTGCGGGTTTTGCCCCCAACAATCCTGTTTCAGAGATAATGTCAAGTGTATATTTCTGTTGACACAGAAAAATACCTTCCGCACTTCGAGCTACCTCAACACCAAGAATAAATTTCAACGCCCCAAGGTCCTTCATGTGAAAGTATGTACTCAAATAATTCTTAAAGGCAGTAAAAGCAGCAGAATTATTGTCAGAGAGAATCAAATCGTCGACATACACAAGAACATTTATCTGAATATTGCTCTTATGAAGAGTAAAAAGTGAATAGTCAGAGTACGATTGACAAAATCCGTACTCCCGCAAATAAGATGCTAACTTTGCAAACCAATAACGAGGCGCATGTTTAAGCCCATAAAGTGATTTTCGAAGCAGATAAACCTGACCAGGGTGTTTGGTTTGGAAACCAGGTGGTAGTTTTATATACACTTCTTCGGTAAGGTCTTTATGTAGGAAGGCATTGTGAACATCCATATGATGTAGTTTTCAATTCTTTGTTGCGGCTACAGCTAGAAAGACACGAATAATAACCATTTTTGCAACCGGAGCAAAAGTATCAGTATAATCAATCCCTTCAACCTGATGATTTCCAAAAATCACCAAACGGGCTTTAAGCCGCTCAACACTCCCATCAGAGTTATACTTTATCTTGTACACCCACCGGCTCCCCAGAGCACATTTTCCAGCCGGAAGCATCTCCATGGTCCAGGTACCCTATCCTCCAACGCCGGTATCTCCTTCTGCATAGCTTCTCGCCACCTATCTTTAACCGCATCTTTAAATGATGTCGATTTTGTACCTGGAGTTACAGCTGTAAGAAAATTTCTGTCCCAGAGAAAATCGGTCACAATTCAAAAAATGTGCTATAGGATAAGGAATACCTGAGGAGTGATTGGACGTGGTGGAACGTTGGGAGGGAGGACTATGAGACAACTTTCTTATTGTATTTGTAACAAAGTCACGGAGCTTCACAGACGAAATCTTGGTACGCATGCTGTCACGCCCTGGTCCCGCAGGCCTCCCGACCACCGTCCCCCGTCGGACCGGACGCGAATCACAGTGCCTCGGCGCTCCCGCGGGGCGCGTATGGTCGTTTGATACCGGGACGTGATGCCGTGCGAGCCCGGGGTTGCGCCCGCACAAGGCAACATCGTTAAAGTTTGGCTATCACCGCATCAATCGAGTAAGCAACGGAGGGACATTGTTGCAAGCATTTATCCATCTGAGTATTCAGGGCAAATCGAGGGACTGGGTTCTCTGATTACAATGGCATCGTTCCATACATTATGCCCCTCTATACGAAAGCAACTCGAGGCAAACGAAACCAGATTTTCGGTTCTTGGGGATGAGGCACGCAAATCGCTTCCTCGGACGATCCAGTACCTGCAAGCAAGTAAACTGTTGGTGGGTCAGCACTTTTATAAGTACTGGTGAGTATAAACAACTGAACAAAAGCAAACATTCACTAAAACCAACACTAAGTAATCATGTTATAAAATATTACATTACTAGTGATCTTTCTACTTTTACCTATGTTCGTTACATGCAGCACAAGAACGGAGTCATATTACTTTATTTTGGAAACATCTTTTGAAAACAAAGTTTATATTCATATAAGCAAGCAGACAAGACAAGTCGATTGTTCTATTATCAGGGTGTGCGCAGTGTAACGCCCCGCTCCGAACGGTTACTTATGGAACACTAAGCTTCTTCGACTCGGTTGAGAATCGAGTCTCGGGGAAACCTTACCGCCAAATCAACACGGACGAAGTGCAATGAACCCTTCGAATTAATCGAACGGCTTCTATTGAAATAAGTCCAAGAGTTTTCGTTGGTTGCTTTGCTTTTTGGTTTGTGTTGCTTTGTGTTTTGAGTTGCTTTCGATGACTTGGTTTTCATGATTTAGCCTTCTCTCTTGCGCGTTCTTTTCGAATCGTAAGGGAAAGAGATCGAAGTATGCTAACCAAGTATTGTTGCATTTTCAGGACGCATAACCAAAGAGTGAACGTCGCCTAGGCTTCCCCATCCTCTCGTTCGATTCATTCGGTGAGTGGCTTAGGCCCTTCGATGAATCCTTTAAGTCTGCATGCCTAATGAAAAAAATCTCTAGTTCACTAAATGTTGCCTCACTAAAAAGATAAGCTAAGAAATGAAATGCATGCGAATATACATAAAGTTTCTGCTTTACTTCTGTTGAATGTTGTCCCTTACTCACTTGTTGCATCACTATATCGTGCATAAAACCTTCATGGTTAGTGTTTGTGTCATGTGTAAAAGAATGAAAGAGAATAGTCTAGTGGTCCGCCCTGATGTTCCGGTCCTACGGGATCTAGGGGGGCGTGGCATTAGATTGTTATATGCTTGTTAACATGTGCATCCTAAGAGTTTGATTTATAAATGTTACTTGCCATGCATGGGTCTCGGACAACTTGTGCACAAGGTAATAGTCTCTCGATCGGTTTCTGGGGCACTGGGAATCGGTCGGTCCGGAAGGGATTGTGAGAGCACCCTGATATTCCGTTCCTACGGGATCTAGGGGGGTGTTGTTGTCCAAAAATGGGGAAACTCATGGACCGTCATATAGATAGGGCGCATGCTAGGTTTACCTTCTTGCATACCTATCGTTTTTGACACCAAAAGATCGATCCATAAGTTATTCATATGCAAATTGTGCCTAACTTGTGTGTCTGCTGCAGGGATAACCGCTCGACCGTGGGTAAGAAATATCATATGCATATGCTATATATTGTCTATGTTTCCTTGCATGAATTGTTAAAAAGAAACTAGACAACCAGAAAGATCACCTAATAATGCTAGCTCATATGCTTTACTTAGTGTGGATTTCTAAGGTGAGTTTGGCCACGGTCGCTCACCAGTACATGTGGTAGTACTGAACCACGTTTGTGGGCAAATATCCAGGTACTGGAAGCGAGAGTTTGGCAAGCATCCTGAACCTGAACCAGCGTGTGCGCACCCTTCCATAGGACTGTGTTCGTGCTGCTTCCACCGTTGCTTACCTCTCCAGTGGGCTACTCCTCTTCTACTAGATGTTTTGTTATTTTGGTCCTACTACAAGGATGTAATGTAATGGACGTTGTGGCTAGTTTTGGGAATATAAAAAGAGTTGTAAGCCTTCTAAGGCATATTTTGTAACTCAGCCAAGCAAGCACTTTGTAATCCAAATCTTCAGTATTCAATAAAATGAAAGTATTTTGTGTGCTATCAAATGTGTTCAACTTTGGTTCTCTGCGTTTTACTCTGTGCCTATATATGTATATTTTCGTCTAACTTGTGTCTTGTGCAGGTATGTTGCCTGGTGCAAGCGCAACTTAGGCTTGCACGGCATCGCGCCCAAGCGAGGACGAACGGTTCCGTAGGGACCAAGCGAGGACGATCGGCCCCTACGGGATCGGGGCGCCACACGCAACGTGTCTCGTGAGCTATACTCAAAGACTCTAGGGACAAATGCACATCTAGGGACTATCTTCTATCAAGCCAACACAATGAACTATCTTATATGCAGTTCGGTCCCCGAGAAACTCAGGATCGGTAGCGGTAATCCAATTAACCAATGACTCCTTTATTTGATGGTAATGGCAGCTGTGACTCATGGTTGCTTTCCACTATCTCTGTAGCAGCCGTGACCAAGGTTCAGCTCTTCACCAATAGCCATTGTCCGACCGATGCGAATGCATGAAACACTATCAAATAAACTCTAGGATGCAGACGAGACGAACCATCAGACCATATTTCTCTGTTGCGGACTAGTCGCCCTCACTAAACAAGTTCAAGCACACGTTATGGTTCTCTCGAAGCACAAGCGATAGTGGAACATGTTTATGCAAACTCTTACTCTTAGACAAGCGTTTCAGGTTCTCTTAGTTAAGCAGACAAGTTTGTTTTAAAGACAAGCTATGTGAGTTCTCTTATTAAGCATGCAAAGGCAGGTTCTATCATTCTCTTATGAAACTATCTTCTCAAGCAAACATGCATTCAAAAACTCAGATTCATTATTAAGGAATGCAAGAATCAGAGAACGAAGTTCTGCCCACTCACCTTGATACATAGTGCCGACGCGGAGTGGGGCACTACATACTTACCCACCAACAAAAAGTTTCGTCCTCGAAACTTCAAGGATAAACTTCTCGATATTTCGAGCAGCGATAGTCCTCATCCCTCGCCGTACTCAATCGAAAACTCTAGCGAAAAGCACGAATCTCAAGCAACACATCAAATCCAGAAATTTTTTGCACAACTTTAAAATATCTATGGACT
The DNA here is from genome assembly GCA_036927795.1 of Iris macrosiphon. Lineage (NCBI taxonomy): Eukaryota > Viridiplantae > Streptophyta > Magnoliopsida > Asparagales > Iridaceae > Iris > Iris macrosiphon. Next base: position 200,670,790 of record JAYESA010000008.1, read on the forward strand.
TATTGTATGGAACGCTCTATTGCAAGACAATATCGAGCACTTCTCAGAGTCGTAGCAACGGAATGGGCAAAGAATCGAATCGCTCTGATACCATTATGTCATGCCCTGGTCCCGCGGGCCTCCCGACCACCGTCCCCCGCCGGACCGGACGTGAATCACCGCGCCTCGACGCTCCCGCGGGACGCGTATGGTCGTTTGATACCGGGACGTGATGTCGTGCGAGCGTGGGGTTGCGCCCGCACAAGGCAACATCGTTAAAGTTTGGCTATCATCGATCAATCGAGTAAGCAGCGGAGGGACATTGTTGCAAGCATTTATCTATCTGAGTATTCGGGGCAAATCGAGGGACTGGGTTCTCTGATTACAATGTCATCGTTCCATACATTATGCCCCTCTATATGAAAGCAACTCGAGGCAAACGAAACTAGATTTTCGGGTCTTGGGGATGAGGCACGCCTATCGTTTCCTCGGACGATCCAGTACCTGCAAACAAGTAAACTGTTGGTGGGTCAGCACTTTTATAAGTACTGGTGAGTATAAACAACTGAACAGAAGCAAACAGTTACTAAAACCAACACTAAATAATCATGTTATAAAATATTACATTACTAGTGATCTTTCTAGTTTTACCTATGTTCGTTACATGCAGCACAAGAACGGAGTCATATTACTTTATTTTGGAAACATCTTTGAAAACATAGTTCATATTTATATAAGCAAGCAGACAAGACAAGTCGATTGTTCTATTATCAGGGTGTGCGCATCGTGTCTCGTGAGCTATACTCAAAGACTCTAGGGACAAATGCAAATCTAGGGACTATCCTCTATCAAGCCAATACAATGAACTATCTTATATGCAGTTCGGTCCCCGAGAAACTCAGGATCGGTAGCAGTAATCCAGCTAACCAATGACTCATTTATCTGATGCTATTGGTAGCTGTGACTCATGGTTGCTTTCCACTATCTCTGTAGCAGCCGTGACCAAGGTTCAGCTCTTCACCAATAGCCATTGTCCGACCGATGCGAATGCATGAAACACTATCAAATAAACTCTAGGATGCAGAGGAGACGAACCATCAGACCATATTTCTCTGTTACGGACTAGCCACCCTTACTGAACAAGTTCAAGCACACGATATGGTTCTCTCGAAGCACAAGTGATAGTGGAACATGTTCATGCAAACTCTTGCTCTTAGACAAGCGTTTCAGGTTCTCTTAGTTAAGCAGACAAGTTCGTTTTAAAGACAAGCTATGTGAGTTCTCTTATTAAGCATGCAAAGGCAGGTTCTATCATTCTCTTATGAAACTATTTTCTTAAGCAAACAAGCATTCAAAAACTCAGATTTATTATTAAGGCGTGCAAGAATCAGAGAACGAAGTTCTGTCCACTCACCTTGATACATAGTGTCGACGCGGATCGGGGCACTACACATGCCACGCCCCCATGCACCCTCACCATTCGACACCACCACAACCGCCTTATCCTCTGTTGTCGCAGCCGCCACAGTTGCCTCCGCCACAGCGGCCTCCGTTGCCGCATCTTCTACGGCGGCCTCGGCCTCAACCGAGCAGTCCTCCACGGTGCCACGCCCCGATCTCCCGCAGGCAATCGGCCGTTCCCGCTAGGCGGGAATCACCCTCGCCAGCGCTCCCGCGGAACGATCGCTTAACCCATCCGGGCGTGATGCCGCACGAGCGTGAGCCACGCCCGTGCAAGGCCATGGTTCATTGGCTGGCGGCAAGAGTTCTAAGCCACAGGGTCGCACAGATTGTCCGAGTGCAGCGGAGTCATGAACGCATAGGCGATCGGTAACAGGTTCACTGAGTCGACAAATATAGCGGAAGCATAGAAACAAGTAAAGTAATCTCTTTATTGATATAAATAAGTGTTACAGGCGGCGTATAGCCGAGATTACAAGTCGCTAAAGCCTCTCTCTCTGAAACAGTAAAAGCGTGCCAAGTGGCTACAACTGTGGAATGAATGTACAGGCGATGGTCAGGCGATGTTCACAACTTATGTCTTGTATATGTGCTTCAGTCCCGGACGCACCGTTGCAAGGCTTTAGAGGAAACTCCTGGCCTTAGCACGCACGAAGGAGGCGTCCGCACCGCACGAGGTTCTCCCGCACCCTGCATATCAAACTGGTGGATTATCAGTACATTGAATGCACTGGTGGGGAAGCTACTCGCCCGCTCGACAAATCCAAACACGTAATACAGGTTCCGTGCACAACTATTAAGTTGTCTTTCTAGTTGCCTTAGGATCAGTTTCATGCAAACATTGAATAGCCTATCGTGTCGGGCAGTGCGCCGTGCGATGTTAGAGGAAACACGGCGAGACTCACCAACTTACCATCTCCTTCCCTGTCCAAGGCAACATTGTTAATTTAAGCAGGGGCATGTATAAACATTCAGGAGGCATAGCATATGCAAACACGAGTACTTATTTCAAGATCGTTCAGGTGTTTAGTTGCTCTTTATGCGATACAGTGCCTCGCACGCGGATAGCCGCTAAGCGAGGATGAATTGTTTATCTTTCGTTTACAAGCAAGCATACAATAAGTTTATCACAAGGCGATCACTGGCGTATGCCATATGGACGGTATAGTCTAGACGAGATGGTTTGCAACAAGAACAAGAGGTGCTGCAAGCCATTCCGACGAACAAGAGACTATTTAGTCTAGACGAGAATGCTTTGCAACAAAGTACAAGGGGCGCTGCAAGCCATTCCGCCTGAACAAGAGACTAAGAACAATTGGTCTCGCCCGGACCGGGTCGATGCCAGTGCCCCAGCATCGCCCGCGAGACCGTTACCCTGTGCACTGGTTGTCCATGATCGAACGGGGCCTTGGTTGGGGCAACAAGAGTACAAGACAAGAGGCAAGCTGTTGAGGCAACAATAGTACAAGACAAGATGCTTTGCCTGTTTCGTTGTTCAGTGACTGTCTTTTGCCTTGATGCAATTCTCCTAGGGCGGAGATTGCCTTGGTGACCTAGCGATCCCGAATACTTGCAGGTTCGTTCAGGCACGGAACGACTACGTAGTAGTCTCCCGGGGTTTGGATGAAAACACGGTAACAATCAAGCAGACAAGCATGCGTTTCTAAGGAACATAAGCAGGCACGTTGCTCGGGCCCGAAGGTAGTCCGAGAGATGAAACCGTTAGGGACTTAGCATGCGAGGGTCTGAATATAAGCAGTATTTCATTTCCATGTTCTAGCAAGCAATACAGTTGGGATTATTCCCTTAGCTAGGTGCGTTAGACTTATTAGCATGCAGGGGGTGAATCACCTAGCGACTAGCATGAATATTCCAGATTTTATGTGCGCTGGGTAAGCAAAGACAAGTTCACCGTAGCCACCCACCTTAGCGATGATTCGCCTCGGTAGAGCGATACGTCTGAGCGAGCCTCTGAAAGTCCAAGCCGGATTCCTGTAGGGACAAGTCTGGATATCCTTTGCTTCTTGATCGAGGCAAAGCGGGTCGGGACAGTTGCACTATCGCCGATTGAGTCGGCAGTCCGCTTGAGCGGAACGGGGTGTTACACACGGCAGCCTCAGCCTCCACGACGGTCATCACATCCATATGAGGTAGATCAAACCCCAAAGCATCATCTTCCAAGACGAGATGCCATGTCAGGAGGAGCCATATCACCACGATCATCTTCAACAGAATAGGGAAACTCATTCTTATAAAATTTAACATCTCGAGAGACAAAAAAATTACCAGTAGTTAGATCATACAATTTTCAACCCTTCTTTTCATGCACAAAAATACACTTTCGACTGCGAGGAGCAAACTTATCCATCTTAGATTTTTTTTTGTGGGCAAAACAAAGACAACCAAAAACACGTAATTCATCATAAGAAGGAGGAGCACCAAATAATATTTCATAGGGGTTTTAAAACCAAGAAGGCTCGAAGGAGTTTAATTGATCAAATAACCAGCCACCAAAATACACTCACCCCAAAAAAAAATTGGCTCCTGAAAACGTAAAGCACGTGCTACATTCAAAATGTTTATGTTTTCATTCGACCCTCTCATTCTGCTGAGGTGTACCTACACAAGATGTCTGAAACAAAATATCATTATGTGCAAAGTAGTCGCACAATCAATTAAACTCAGTACCATTATCACTTCGCACAATGCGAACTTTAGAATTAAATTGTCGCTCAATCATAGAAAAAAATAATGAGAACATCTTGTATTCTTCAGTTTTATCAATCAACAAAAACACCAAAACAGCACGAGAAAAATTATTCACAATCGTCAAAAAATATCGAGCTCCACACGAAAAAGGCGTAGGATACGACCCCAAAGATCACAATGTACCAAATCAAAAATTCCAACAGCCCGAGTCACTGACAGGAAAGATACCTCGAGTTTGCTTTGCATGATGGCAAACTTCACATGCCTTATTCACTGAACTACTAGAGCCACTGACAACAGGAAGTGACATTACTACTTTATCAGAAGGATGTCCAAGTCGCTGATGCCAAATGTCCAGGGAAGTCGTCTCAGTCACTACCAAGGCCTGAGCCTTCGGTACAATACGAAAGTAGTAGAGTCCGTCCCGCCGTTCACCGACGCCAATCAGGGTCCTCAAACTGGGGTCCTGTATCACGCACAATTTTTTAGTGAATTGTACAACACAATTTATATCATCAATAAGATGGGCCACAGAAATTAAATTACAATCTAATTGAGGTACGAATAGAACATTCGTGAGAATCACGTCTGGTGCAAGAGCAATACGTCCGCAGCACGAGGCAATCACAGTCCGTCTATACGGGAGTCCAACCGGACACTCCTCCATTGTCGTCACCCCCGACAATAAATCCAAATTTTTCTTAACATGATTCGAAGCTCATGTATCAATAATCCAAGGTGCAATGGACTTACCCGCCATACGATTCTCCGGAGATTTGGACGAAGAATTACCAAGCATAGAAAAAAGTTGTTACCATTGGTCCGGAGTCAATCCCTGCACACCGTCGCTGCCTGCACCATCATCTGCCATCCGCGGCTGTGCAGCAACAAAACCACGTCCTGCCACCGTCGCACGTACTTTCGCATCCCGTCCACGTCCACCATTAGCCGCATGTCCGCTAAATCGGACATTGAGCGAATCCCATAGTGGTTTTGCCTCCTCAAAGTATGGTATTGTCTTCTTCATCGAAGCGTCGATAGTATGCAAAATCCACTACATAAGCATCGACTGGACGCAATATCAATCCTCCAATTGATCATTCTCTGAAGGTTTATTGATAGACCCATCAATAAATCTAAATTTTCGTCGTGCCCGTAGAGAAAGTCGAATAGATCTCGACCATGTCGAATGGTAAGAAAAGGGTAAAACGAACTTAGTTGATTACAGTACGACACTCTTGATCCAGACACATGTATTACTTTCATTATATTGCCATGAAACTGATCTTAAGGCAAAGACTAGAAAGACAACATAATCAGTCGGTGCACATAACTAATGAACGTGCTTGTTTTGTGGTGTGGACGAGAGGCCTCCCCACCAGTGCATTCAATGTACTGACACCCAACCAGATTGCATACAGGGTGCAGGAAGAACTCGCACAGATTCATAGATCGCTTGGCGCATCAAGGCACCGGACCGTACTTGGCGTCTTGGAGCGTGGCGTGCGGACCCAGAGCTCACATATATGAGATGTAATGTATGGGAATATCATCATCCAGAGTTTGATTTAGTTGTAAGTTTAAGGACATATTCATTGTAAAGAGAGCACGAACAACTTGTAATCTCGGCCTAGCGCCGCTTGTAATCTTTACTTCATATCAATAAAGAGCTTGATTTGGATTCAATACTTGTGTTTATTCTATATTTTGCTCTGATAATTCTACGAACTAGTTATCAATGGCCGTTTTGGTATTTGCCTTGCGCGGGTGCAACTCCATGCTCGCGCGGCATCACGTCCTGATGGGAACGATCGTCCTGCGGGAACGCTGGCGCGGTAATTCGCATCCAGCGGGGACGGCCGAACCCTGCGGGAAATTGGGACGTGACACCAATGACGTTTGATGTCATAAAAAATGAGCTTGAACCAGACATATGGTATCTGAACACTGGCTGCAGCAATCATATGTGTGGTAGTAAGTCACTCTTTTCTTATTTAAATGAAGATTTTCATACTACTGTAAGCTTTGGTGATAATTCTAGGGTGAATGCTATGGGGAAAAGGTGATGTTAACATCAGGACTAAAAGGGATAATATTGAGACTATCTCAAATATGTTTTATATTCCTGGCCTGAAAAGCAATTTATTAAGTGTAGGACAGCTTCAAGAGAAGGGATATGTGACTATAATCAAAGGAGGTTCTTGTGAAATATATGATCCTAAAAGGGGTCTAATTTCTCATGTTAAGATGACACCAAATAGGTTGTTTCCGTTGCATTAAAAGAGCATCCAGGCTTGCTTTATGGCTGAGGTGAATGATCCAACATGGCTTTGGCATTTTCTTTATGGCCATTTGAACTTCAGTGGATTAAAGACTCTTTCAGCAGAACATGTTAAAATTAGTTGATTATTTTATTGATTGTCTCATTGGCATTATATAGTCTTACAGTCATTAATACAATGATCTCAATCATTATGACAATAATCTCATAATGGAATATCCTGTGACATATTCTGGCATCCCAAATATGTCCTCATGATATTCCCATGTGCTTATACTATACTTAAATATGACACCCAACATACCATATCAACACTCCCCCTCAAGATGGGTGAAAGATATTCACTAAGCCCATCTTGTCACATCCTCTAATCATGCTCACTGAGGCGAGTCCCTTGGTTAGTCCATCTGCTACTTGATCCCTGGTTGGAACATGGCCAAGCTCCAGTAATCCACTATCCAACTTCTCTTTGATGAAGAATCTATCAATCTCGATGTGTTTGGTCCTGTCATGTTGTACTGGATTGTTGGCGATACTAATAGCTGACTGATTGTCACACCACAGCTTCATCTTGGCTCCTTGATCCAGCTTCAGCTCCACCAGCATATTCTTCAACCATAGCAGCTCTGCAACTCCCAAGGCCATAGCTATGTACTCTGCTTCAGCTGTCGATCTGGCCACCACAGACTGCTTCTTACTCCTCCAGGAGACCAAATTACCTCCAGGACGGAACTTCATACAACACGCCTAATACTGCCAGTATTAGGCGAGAGGGGGAGATGGAGAACTTGGTGGTAACCGATTTAGAAGTTTGGCATGGAGGCACGGAGAAGGGACAAGAAGGTGAAGGTGTTAGGCCTACGGCTCAGGGAGAGTCACTTACCTACAGCAGGAGAGAGAAGCAAACTGCAGGACCAGTACCGACAGTGCCAGTGCCAAGTCCCTTGCCTGCGTTCGTCCCAACTCCTGAGGCACCGACACCAACCCCCCTTCAGGTGATACCCCCTCCTTCACAAGATATCATTCCTCCTACTTCTACTCCTCCCACACCATAGCTCTGTACTCTGCTTCAGCTGTCGATCTGGCCACCACAGACTGCTTCTTACTCCTCCAGGAGACCAAATTACCTCCTACAAATATGCAATATCCCGAGGTAGACCTTCTGTCATCAGCACAACTAGCCCAGTCAGAATCACAGTAGCCCTCGATGCTCACGTGATTGTTCTTCCTGAATATTAGTCCCTTCCCGGGAGCACCTTTTAAGTACCTCAGAATCTGGTACACTGCATCCATATGACCCTTCCGTGGGTCATGCATGTAGCGGCTCACCACACTTACTGCAAAGCAGATATCAGGATGTGTGTGGCTCAAATAGATCAACTTGCCAACCAGTCTCTGGTATCTGTCCCGATCAACTGGTTCTCCAGCCTCAACATCAATCTTGAACCTCTGATCTATTGGTGTCGCTGCAGGTTTGCACCCCAACATCCCAGTTTCTGTGAAAAGGTCCAGTGCATACTTCCTTTGAGAGAGAACAATCCCCTCTGCTTCTCGAGCAATCTCAATCCCAAGGAAGTACCGAAGAAGGCCGAGATCCTTCACCTCGAATTCTTTGCCAAGCTTTCCTTTGAGTTGGGCGATCTCCTGCTCATCATCTCCTGTGATAATCATATCGTCCATATACACCGCAAGCATGGTGATGTGGCCTCCACTCCGACGGAAGAACACAGTATGATCAGCATTGATCTGCTGATATCCCATCCCTATCATCGCCCTTCTGAATCTGTCAAACCACGCTCGAGGAGACTGCTTCAGTCCATAGAGAGAATTCTTCAACCTGCAGACCTTGCCTACTGTCTGATTGGTGCCAAATCCTGGTGGTATCTCCATGTACACCTCCTCCACTAGATCTCCGTGAAGAAACACATTCTTCACATCCAGTTGGTGTAGCTTCCATCCACCATTCGCTGCCAGAGAAATCAGAGTCCTGACAATGCTCATCTTTGCAACTGGTGCAAAGGTCTCGTCATAGTCGATGTCGTACGTCTGACTGTATCCTTTGGCTACTAGTCGAGCTTTGTAGCGCTCAACCTGTCCATCTGGGTTCTGCTTCACGGTAAAGACCCACTTGCATCCAACTGCTCTCTTCCCCTCTTGCAGTCTCACAAGCTCCCAAGTGTGGTTCTTCTCCAGAGCTCCCAACTCCTCGTGCATTGCCGCTTTCCACTTTGGATCGTTCTTGGCAACCTGCCAATTGTTAGGTACAGTAATACTATCCAAAGATGCTATAAATGCTCCATGAGAAGAAGGGATATGGTCATAAGAAACAAACTGAGCAATATCCCAACCATATCTGTTTGGAGGATTTCCAGCATTGCTGCGAGTGGTCCTCCGTACAGATAGTGGTGTGGGAGGAGTAGAAGTAGGAGGAATAATATCCTCTGAAGGAGGGGGTATCACCTGAAGGGGGGTTGGTGTCGGTGCCTCAGGAGTTGGGACGAACGCAGGCAAGGGACTTGGCACTGGCACTGTCGGTACTGGTTCTGCAGTTTGCTTCTCTCTCCTGCTGTAGGTAAGTAACTCTCCCTGAGCCGTAGGCCTAACACCTTCACCTTCTTGTCCCTTCTCCGTGCCTCCATGCCAAACTTCTAAATCGGTTACCACCAAGTTCTCCATCTCCCCCTCTCTCCTAATACTGGCAGTATTAGGCGTGTTGTGTGAAGTTCCGTCCTGGCGGTAGTATGGCTCATGCTCTCGAAAGTGGACATCCATACTGACAAACTTCTTCTTCTCTACTGGACTCCAGCACACATACCCCTTCTGGGTCGCCGAGTAGCCTACGAAGATGCATTTGACCGCTCTAGGGTCAAGTTTCCCAACTGATGGCCTGTTGTCCTTCACAAAACACACACACCCAAACACCTTCAGTGGGAGTATCCCACTATTATTGCCTTGCAATACCTCACATGGGGACTTCCATCCGAGGACCTTCGAGGGCATCCTGTTGATGAGTTGAGCTGCTGTCAATACTGCATGCCCCCACAGACTCTGTGGGACATTCATGTCGAGCATCATACTTCTTGCGACCTCCAGAAGGTGTGTTTTTTCTTTCTGCAACTCCATTTTGTGCTGGTGTGTATGCACAGGTGGTCTGATGCTGTATTTCGTGTGTTGACAGGTATTCTGTAAGCGTCCTGTTGGTATACTCCGTTCCATTGTCAGACCTCAGTACCTTCACAACTGCTTTGTACTGAGTCTAGACATGCTTATGGAAATCCCAAAAACAAGCAGGTACATCATTCTTATTTTTCATCAAATATAACCAGGTAACACGAGAGGCACACTCAATGAAAGAAACAAAGTACTTATAACCATTCATAGTGTTAGTAGCACATGGACCCCAGACATCAGAATGTACTACCTCAAAAGCAAAAGTGCTCCTATGACCCGTGCCAACATATGAGCTCCTAGTAAGTTTTTCTAACTCGCATGCATCACATACTAATTTCTTTTTATTTGTTTTTGCATAAATCTCTGGATACAACTTACTTAGAGTATCAAAGGAAGAATGTCCCATCCTCCCATGATGGAGTATCAAGGTATCCCCAGTCCTCTGCTGCAGTCCTTCCATGCCAGCCTTCTCTGCCATAGATACCAATGCTGAGTCCAGTCCTTCTCGATCTAGGTACCACAGTCCCTCATGCCAAGTGCCAGTCCCAAGTCTTTGTCCTGTCCCTTTCTCCTGAAAGGTCACCTTAGGAATATCAAAAGAAACAATACATTTAAGTTGGAGGATTATAGAACTAATGGACAAGAGACTGACTGGAAAGGATGGAGCATGTAAAATATTGGATAATCTTACTGAACCTGTACAATTAACAATACCCTTACCGACCACTGGCTGGAAAGTGCCATCAGTTGTCTGAATGCTGTCTGCTGATGCTAGGTGAGTGTAGGAAGAAAACTCACTAGCATTCCCCGTCACATGCCGAGATGCTCCCGAGTCGATAATCCAGTCTGATGATTTAAGGGAAGAGATAGACGCAAGGGCAAGTGATTCGTCAGTACCTTCTGATGGATGGGCATACATGGCAGCGTTGCCCCTAACAAAGAATGAGGTGGACGCCTCCTCTGTTCTACTCCTCATGTCTTCCAGTGCCTGGTCCTCCACAGTAAAGGTGCCATCAGCTTCTCCGTTCCCTTCTGATATCAGGAGGTTCGCCCGATAACCTCCTCGGCCGCCTCGTCTACCTCCTCGGCCGTCTCGTCTACCCCCTCGACCACGACCACGTCCTCCATTATATCCTCGTCCGCCGAACGGTCCTCGTCCACCACCTGAATCTCCCTCCCTAGGTGGTTTGGTACAAGTATACCGATGATGACCCATCTCCCCACAGTTGTAGCACTGCCGGTTATGCTGCCAGGGCTCTCCCTTAGATCCTGTGTTACCTGAGCTGGTGATCGCTAGTGCTAACTTTGCTTCGGGGAGACCACCTGTCCCGGCTTGCAACCTGATGCGTGTCTCCTCCTGGATCATGGCTGAGATAGCCTCCTCAAGGCTAGGGATCTTTGGTTGGGCTAGAAGTAGGGCCGTTCTCTGTGCGAAAGCTACAGTCAGCCCTTTGAGGAACTTCATCGTCCTCTCCTGCAGACACACCTGTCTCTCCTTACACTTAGGGTCCCCGCAGCTCGCCCGATCTGAGGAGTGATCATAATCCAACCACAGACGCTCCAACTCCGTGGCATACTCCTGCACCGTCTTCTCTCCCTGTACGGTGTCATCAATCTCCCCCTTTATCTGGAAGACCCGTAAGTTGTTCCCCACACCATCATAGGTCCTTCTTAAATTCTCCCACACATCTTTCACCATCTCAATACCTTCTACTGTGGCGGCAATAGACTGGACTAAAGAGTTGAGAAGCCAGATGTAGATCACCATATGAGTGGACTTCCACTCATCGCGTCTTGTCGAGCCCTCATCCGGCTCTGTCGCCTCGCCCGTCAGGAACCCCTCCATGTTTTTTTCTGCGAGGGTTCTTCTCACCCGCCGTGACCAACTCAGATAGGTGGTTGGTCCATCTAATTTCAGATCGATGGAGGAAAGCTTAAACTCCGGCGACGTTCGTGTCGTGTTTTCACCAGCCGACATCGTCAACATCTTCATCAACGTCTCCACCTCTGCAGAATCTAGCTTCTTGATGATCTCCTCCATCGATGCGTCGTCTATCCAATCACGTCACGTCCGCTCCACGACTCACGCTCGTCCTCGTCGTCCGCTCCTAGATCCGAACATGTCCCCCCTTTTTCAGATCTAGGCATCCCTATTAGGCGCTGTCTCGTGCTAGTGCGGAGGAGGCGGCAGCATGCATGCATGTCACAGCCGCCGTCGCAGCAGCAGCAGCAGTCGCAGCAGCCGCAGCAGCAGTAGTAGCCGCAGCAGTAGCGGGACGGGGCAGCAACAGCGAAGGGCGGCCTGCGAAGGGCGGAGAAGGGAAGAAGGGGGGGCGTGGAAGAGTTCGGTGGAGGAGATCTAGGAAATCCTCCTGTGGGTTTGTGGAAGCTTGGTGACGGCTAGGGTTTGTGGAAACTTGGCTCTGATACCATGTTGAAATTAGTTGATTATTTTATTGATTGTCTCATTGGCATTATATAGCCTTACAGTCATTAATACAATGATCTCAATCATTATGACAATAATCTCATAATGGAATATCCTGTGACATATTCTGGCATCCCAAATATGTCCTCATGGTATTCCCATGTGCTTATACTATACTTAAATATGACACCCAACATACCATATCAACAGAACATAGTGACCGGCCTTCCTCAGATTATTCCTCCCTCCAAAGTATGTGAAGAGTGCGTCGTTGGCAAGCAACATCGTGAGCAATTCCCGAAAGGAAAGGCATGGAGAGCACGGAGGCCATTGGAGTTGATCCACTCCGACATATGTTATCCCATTAACCCGGTATCCAATGGGAAAAAGAATCACTTTATTTCTTTTATTGATGATTATTGTCGAAAAACTTGGGTCTATTTTTTACAGGAGAAATCTGAAGCTTTTACAGCATTTAAAAGCTTCAAAGCCCAGGTGGAGAATGAAGTAGGGAGAGCTATTAAAACTCTCCGCACTGATCGTGGTGGTGAATACATGTCACAAGAATTTGCAAATTTTTGTGATGAGCATGGCATCCGTAGGCAATTGACAACAGCCTACACATCCCAACAAAATGGCATATCGGAGAGGAAGAACCGAACTATCCTGAACATGGTGAGAAGCAAGTTGGGTAAAGGGAGAATTCCAAAGAACTTCTGGCTAGAAGCAGTGAATTGGAGCATCCATGTTCTGAATCGGAGTCCCACGTTTGTTGTTCAAAACATGACACCGGAAGAAGCTTGGAGTGGACGGAAGCCAGCAGTTGATCACTTCAGAATATTTGGGTGCATTGCATATGCACACATTCCAGATGAGAAGAGGAAGAAGCTAGATGACAAAGGCGAAAAATGTATCATTCTTGGAATCAGCGAACAATTGAAAGCCTACAAGTTGTTCAATCCTGTCACAAAGAAGATTGTGATCAGCCAAGATGTTATTTTTGATGAGGAGAGCATATGGAATTGGACTGAAGAAGGCACAGGGCAGTAGCAAATACATGTGAGTTTTGATGAAAGACAAGAAACACAACAACCAACTCCTTCTATTAAGACTATGTTGCTACAACCAGACCAACAGGTGCTGCAGCCACCCAATGAAGCCCAGACAAATGAAGCCCAAACAGCAGAAGCAAGCTCTCGACCTCAACGAACAAAAAGGCATCCGACATGGATGATGGGTTATGAGGTTAGTGGTGATAATCAATCTGATGATGATTATACACTTGCCCATTTTGCTTTATTTTCAGATTGTGATCCCACATTTCAAGAAGCTGTCAAAGATTCTAAATGGCAAAAAGCCATGAATGAGAAGACCAGATCTATAGAGAAAAACGACACTTGGGAGTTGTCAGAACTTCCAAAAGGGCATAAATCCATTGGTGTCAAATGGGTTTATAAAACAAAGCTGAAGAAAGATGGCGAAGTTGACAAATACAAAGTCCGGTTTGTTGCAAAAGGGTACAAACAAGAATTTGGTGTTGACTATAAAGAGGCATTTGCTCCAGTTGCGAGGCTTGACACCATTCGATTGGTGTTAGCCATGGCTGCTCAGAATTCATGGCCTATCTATCAGTTGGATGTAAAGTCAGTATTTTTGCACGACAAATTGGAAGAAGAGGTGTACGTGGAACAACCACCTGGATACGTGAAGCAAGGTCAAGAGAATCAGGTATACAAGCTAAAGAAAGCTTTATACGGACTGAAACAAGCACCGAGAGCTTGGTACAGTCGTATAAATGCTTACCTTGCTAAAAAAAAGGTTTTCTAAAATATCCTTACGAGCACACACTTTATACTAAATTTGGAGAAAATGAGAAGATGCTTGTTGTGTGCTTATATGTTGATGACCTTATTTATACTGGTAATGATTGGGCCGTGTTTGGTGATTTTAAGAAATCAATGATGGATGAATTTGATATGACAGATTTGGGACTGATGCACTATTTCCTTGGCATCGAAGTAGTACAATCATCTACTGGTATCTTTATTTCGCAAAAAAAATATGTTCTAGAAATTTTGGACAGGTTTAAAATGAAGGCATGCAATTCAGTTTCCACTCCAACTGAAGTTGGTATGAAGCTCACAAAGAATGGGACAGGAATGAAGATGAATGCACAAGAAAATTGTTGGGAGTCTTATGTATTTGACATCAACAAGGCCAGACATCATGCATGCTGTATAGTCGGTACATGTAGAATCCAAGGGAAGATCATCTCTTAGTTGCAAAGATAATTTTTTGCTACTTGAAAGGTCTGTAGACTTTGAAATTCTCTACAAAAAATGGTGGCAAGCCAAGTTTGATCCGGGTTTTCAGATAGTGATTATGCTGGAGATCCTGATGATAGAAAGAGTACATCCGGATTTGTGTTCCTGATGGGTTCTGGAGCTGAATTTGTTGCAGCAGCAGCATCAAGTTCATGTGAAGCTATTTGGTTACGAAGGATATTGGAAGTTCTACACAATCAGCAGCAAGGTCCGACACTAATCTATTGTGATAATGTTTCGGTAATAAAACTTTCCAAAAATCCTGTTCTACATGGGCGAAGCAAGCACATTGATGTGCGGTACCACTTCCTACGTGATCTCGTCAACAATGGAACTATTGATCTTCTTCATTGCCGCAGCGAGGATCAGATTGCAAATATTTTCACAAAGCCACTCAAGTATCCAGTATTCAAGAAGCTGCGTAGTCTACTTGGAGTTAATCCTGCTTCATAAACTAGTGCTAGAAACATCTAGTTTAAGGGAGGGAATGTTAGAATTAGTTTGAGTAAGTCAGATAGTTGTTTTGGTCTTTCATTTGAACTAGTATTAAGGAGTGTAACTGCTTTGATGAAGTCAGAGTAAGTGGCCAATATTTGAGGTGTTAGTTTATATGTGGTCTATAAAAGGACGCTAATTGTATCAGTTCTGATTCAGAGAATTGAACTCAAATCAATAATATTTCCACTTCTTTTCTCTACAATAAAACCCAACGGTCTCTTGATTCCCAGTACTATGCCGAAACAAAAATTTAGAAAAAGAAATTTGGGGAGGGGGAAGAGAAAAGAAAACCTTCAACATGGGGGTGTGGGTGTCCACGGATGAATTGTCCCTCTATCAACTGCTTGTCCAGTACTATGAAAGTGTGCTCTGCAACCAAAACGATGTTCAGTAGAAATCCATGAAGAAGTAGCAGCAGCAGCAGCAGTAGTAGTGTGCTTGGTATCATTGGACCATGAGGCGCATTTGGTACTCTCAATCCTCTCTTCTTCTTCTTCTTCTTCTTCTTGTAGCAGTGTCCAAAAAAGTGAACAAACACTTCTTTGGACTTTGATGATGGGTTAATTATTATGTTGGCAAAACTGTTTCTCCATGGGCTTCGGTCCTATGGGTGTGGCCTGATGCTATTGTTCAGCCAGCCTAGGCCCCCTTGCACGATTTATGGGCCTTTTCTAATAAAATATATGCGTTTGGATGAAGTTTTTATATTTGGCTAATTAGAGTTTAGACCCTCGATTTTATACCAGCTTAGAGTTTGGACCCTGACTTGTCCAATTGGAGAGTTTAAATCCTGAATTTTTATTATTTTGTTTATTTTTTCCGTTATACCCTTCCTTACATGCTTGGCAATGAAATCTTCCTATATAGACTAAGGAGGGTAAAATGGAAAAATAAAACTAAAAATAAAATCCAGGGCCTAAACTTTTTAATTGGACATGTCAGGAATTAAAACTTTAAGCTGGTATAAAATCCAGAGGCTAAACTCTAATTAACCCTTTTATATTTGTAGAATTCAGCTTCAAATTTTTTCGATAAAAGTTTTGTATTCCTAACCACCTTCCAACCCATGTTTTTTTGTAACACTTTTTTTTTCTAACAAATTGTTTTTATCTCTAAATGAAAATCTTAAATTCCATACAACTAAATTTTAATTAGCATCAAAGATGACCCACACTTATGAATAGAGTTTCATAGAATTTTTGTTCTACAACAGGGAATACAAATTTACTGAAATATTTATTCATAGTTAGCCGAGATAAAAAGTGTTCTTCCTAAATCTAATCTGAAACTTATACAAGTACTTTCCATTCTAGTTCAAATCTTGGACCAATAACAGTTATGGATCTAGTCCAAGACTAGCACAACAATATGGGTAACCACATAGGTGTTAGGTTAGGCTCCAGTCCACCTAAAAAATAAAAAATAAAAATTCGCATATTTTTGTTCAATTTTTTTTTGTACGAGTCATTCATATTTAGCTTCCAATCCATCAGAACTCAGAATTCTGGTTCCGTTTTTGAGTACATCCCAACGACTCTGGAGCCCACGTCCAGAAAATCCGATTCCCCTCCACTATGCGGACAACAAGTTGTCGTGGACCAATTGTGCGGACCATTTCGACGGTCTATGTAGCACTCCCGCAACCCAAATCCGAGTAGAACTCGGACCCAGTCTAGTCTCGTTATAACAATCATCAACACCACGCCTTAATCTTATCCTTTTATGGGTCCACAATTTACACTCCAGGCACACCCTTGCCTTCAAAGCCAAGCACACCACCCACAATCATTCTCTCCCACCGCCACTACCACCCAAACCCCCTTTTACTTAATGCTCCACACTCAATTGCACCCACGAAACCAAACCAACAATCCCCATGATAACAAACTCTCTCAAGCATAAACACAAACACCTCCTCCTTCCCATTCTAACACCACACCCATCATGTTCTTCTTCTTCCTCCTCCTCCTCCTCCGTTCCTTCCCAACCACTGCCACCGCCGCGGCTTCCCACTGCGCCCTCGCCACGGGCAACAAACTCTACGACAAATGCATGACCCTCCCCACCCAGGAGGCCTCCCTCGCCTGGACCTACCACCCCAAGAACGCCACATTGGACGTCGCCTTCTCCGGCTCCTTCATCTCCCCCTCCGGCTGGGTGGCCTGGGGGATCAACCCGGACTCCGCGCAGATGACCGGCGCGCGCGCCCTCATCGCCTTCTCCGACCCCAACTCCGGAGCCCTCGTCGTCCTCCCCTACCTCCTCGACGCCTCCGTCAAGCTCCAGACCACCCCGCTCGCCTCCCGCCCCCTCGACGTCCCGCTCCTCTCCTCCTCCGCCTTACTCAGCTCCGGGCCTTCGGTTCGGGACGGCGCCAACGTGCAAATCCGTGCGACGTTCAAGCTGCACCCGAATCGCACCCGGATCCACCATGTGTGGAATCGCGGCCTCTACGTGCAGGTACATCACATGGAGTACAAATGTTTGGCACGAATTAACAAGAATTTCCAAAGCCAAATATACTGTTACAAATTTTGGTAGCGAGTTTATACTTCATACTTAGTTGGCTATCACACGTCACTAATTTAGTATATATATGATACCGAGTTTATTATACTTGTTTGGACACTACAAAGTCTAAATATTTTGAGTGTTTGTGATTCCTAACTGCTAATACTATTTAGAGCATTCATAGTGTAGATATTCTAAACACATATTTGAAATTATTAAAAATTATATAAATTATTATTTTTTGACTGTGCTATTGTACATGACATGGTGCTGACATGACGATGATGTGGCAACGATATTTATCTTACATATAATATTAATATATATATTTTTAAATATTTTTTGGTTATTTACAATAACTATTTCTATATTTTTGGTTTATAACACGAGTACTCCTGTTTTTTAAAAAAATTACACTGACGACTCCTACTTTTTTTTTATTACACGGAATATTCTTATTTTAAGATAAAAATAAAAAAAAATATAACACTAACTATCCCTATTTTTAATTATTTTTTTCTAAAAGGAGGGATGAACAGTGTAATTTGTTCAAAAGAAAGGATACTCCGTGTTATAAATAAAAAATATAGAAATAATTAGTGTAAATAACCCAATATTTTTAATATTCTAATTTTATTTTTTAATTATATTCTGATAATTTTTATTTGTCATCGATTCAATAATTCTAACACTAAAACATGATGTAGATGTGACAACGATTTTAGTGTTATAAATAATATACTTTTTCAAATTTTGCATTCATAATATTCTAATTTTACTTTTGAATTCTATCAAATGTCTTATTTTTGGTCTGAATTTTCTAACACTAAAATCATAGTTACGTTAGTGCCGTGTCATAGTTATATCATAGACGATGGTGTCATTCAAAAAACTTGGGTGATAGAATATAATTTTTGTCTAACAATACACATGGACATGATGATTATGATTATATTTGTATATAGTTGCATGGACATGATAATGCATGATTATATTGTATATAGTTGTATTAATATGCATCCTACATGCATGCAGGGCTATTCTCCTACCATCCACCCGACAACCGTGGCAGATCTCAGCTCCCGCCAAACCCTCGACCTCCTGTCCTCCTCGGCGACCACCAGACCCAAAATCTCCGACGCCCTCCGCTCCGCACACGCCATACTAAATGCGCTCTCGTGGGGCTTCTGCCTCCCCGTCGGCATCGTCATCGCCCGGTACCTCCGCCAGTACCCCTCGGCCGGGCCGTCGTGGTTCTACGCGCACGCGCTGGTCCAGATCCCGGGATTCCTTATGGGCGCCGCGGGGTTCGCGATGGGGCTGGTGATGGGGAACGCCTCGGTCGGGATAGTGTACGGCCTGCACCGGGACCTGGGCATCGCGGCGTTCTGCATGGGCGCGCTGCAGGCCGCGGCGCTGATGTTCCGGCCGGGAGAGACGCACCGGTACCGGAAGTACTGGAAGAGCTACCACCATTTGGTCGGGTACGGGTGCGTGGTGGTCGGGGTGGTGAACGTGTTCCAGGGGTTCGAGGTGATGGGGCTCGGGGAGTCGTACGCGAAGCTGGCCTACTGCCTGGCGCTGTCGACGACGGTGGGGGCGTGCGTGGCGCTGGAGGCGAACGCTTGGGTGGTGTTCTGCAGGAAGGCGGAGGAGGAGAAGGTGAGGAGGGAAGGAGGAGGGACGGCGGGGGAGGGGAGTAGTGCTGAGATGACCAAGAGGTTTAGTGGCAGTTTTTAGTGTTTGGGATTTTTTTTCAATTGTGGTTCAAATAAATTTATTTGTCCTTCAAATTCGTAATCTATACTATATGGAAAATACTATTCGGCCCGTGGTTCTAGGACCGTCAACCAGACCACGGGTCACGTGACAAATCTTCCTTGGTCCCCCTTTCTATTTGTTTGGACCCACCACCAAATATTGGACCAATGGAAAGCTGCCATGTCACCCGCAGTCTGGTTGGTAGTCCAGAACCGCGGGCCAAATAGTGTTGCCGATACTATATTGCTAGATCTAGTCCTAACCAAAATGTATCATGTCGTGAATAGATTCGATTTCAATCATATTCTACACAGGTGAGATATGTTAGTCATACGCTTGATTGACCCAAGCTAGTCTAATTGTCCCTACCTAAGAGCTAGTCTAATTGTCCCTACTTAAGAGCTTGTTTGGTTCCACGAAAGTGTGAAAGTAGAAAAATGGAATTTGCATACGTATAAATTTTGCCTTTCAAAATGTTATTTCGTTAGTGTAATTGGAAGATATGAAAATGGAGGGGAAAAAAATCGATTGTTTGGAATAAAAAAAATGAATTCGGCTGTTTGGATAGTTGTTGAAATTAAAAGTTTGTTGAAGATATTACAGTATAAATTTTATCAAATAATTACTCATTATTTTAATTAACATAATTAATGAATGTAAATTCCTAAATAAATAAAAAAGTCTGTCTAAACCCAAAATATCACACAATTTATTTTAAGTATCATAATTATTTATTATTTTCTCACAACTAATGAAATAATCAAACAACTTCTAGCCAACAAATGTAAATTTCCTCACTTCTCAACAAACATCTCTGAGCGGGAGCAACAGTATTAAGGAATCACGAAGGCTTGTTCAAAGGTGCAATGACACTGTCCAAGTTTGGAGGATCACCAGTGGAGGCAAAGGGAATAGGGATTAAGCTTGCTCTTGAACTTTGCAGGAAAAAAGACATTAATCATATCACGATTGAAGGAGACTGTGAAATCCTACTGGACTCAATCTGACACAAAAAATTGGATACCATATTGCGTGCAAGACAGGCAAATTATGAAGGTTGCGATGGTTTGCGTCTAAACTCTAATATCTCATTTTATTTTGTTCCTAGGATTGCAAATTCTGTTGCACATTCTCTTGCTATAGCAATGTTAGCTGACAAACACTCAGATAACTTATGGTGGTTTGAAGAACCTCCACTTTGTATTATGGACAATATCTTGAAAGATACGTCCAATTGTCATTTACCTTTGGTTGAATGAAGGTATTTGTTTCTTTCAAAAAAAAAAAAAACATCTCTCTCTCCTATATCTAGTATGATGCTGCTGCTGCTGCTTCTTGTTGTTCTATGTAAATTTTCTCACATATCTCAAAATCTAAACCATGGAAGAAAGAAAGAAACCTCCTCCAGAAATATGTTCCTCATACACACTCTCTCTCTAACCTCATCTCCGTCTACAATCGCATCTTGCTCCCCCGTCTCACACACTGCCACCCAGGTCCGATCATCCGATCTAGGCGCGGCAGCCCCGATCCCTCGCTCCAGGCGTAGCCTCCAACCAGCCTCGGTCCTCGCCTCCAACGCCGCCTACCCGGACCCGCCAGTGCCGATCTCTTTGGCGATGGCGATGGCGATGACGACCGGCAGAGACCTCCACATTTATGTCCTTCGAAGAAAGTCTCGATGATCAGCTTCTCTCAAAAAAAATTACTCACTTCTCTCTCTCTCTCTCTCTCTCTCTCTCTCTCTTTCCACCGGATCAGAGGAGTTTCATCGAAAAAAATTGGGAATGTGAGTGGAACAAAATATGGGGGAAGGGCGGAACCAAAAATCTGAGTTTGAGTGGATTATGATACTAGATATAAATTAACTCACAATAAAAAACCAATATATATATATATATATATATATATATATATATATATATATATATATATATATTTATTTATTTATTTATTTATTTATTTATTTATTTTTATGAAGAGGTAATTGTGTTACATACTCCTGCTTCGAAGGCCTACAAACTCGGTCCGAATGTAGTGCCCCGCTCTGCGTTGGCACTATGTACAAGAGATATCGGTTTGTTGACTCGAGTGGAAGTCTTCTCGGATAATTCCCGATCGAAACACAAGACGATTGATCTAAGTGAGTGGGCAGAACTCCATTCTCTGATTCTTGCACGCCTTAATAATGAATCTGAGTTTTCTACTACTTGTTCTAAGAAGATAGTTTCATAAGAAGAATGATAGAACCTGACTCTGCATGCTTAATAAGAGAACTCGTATAGCTTGTCATTGAAACGAATCTGCTTGCCTAACTAGAGAACTTATATACTTGTCTTCTATACTTGTCTAAAAAGAGATAGAGATAGAACCATTGACATGCTAAGTTAAAGAATAAAATGTTGCATGCTTAGTTACACGGACACCGCTATCGAACGAACCGTTGCCATGTTAATAAACAAGAGTAAAAGAATGTTCATATATTTTCATCGTATGCTAAAGAAAGAGTAGAACTGCATGCTTAGTTAAAAGAGATAGAGAACTGTTTCCATGCTTGCTTGTTTAAATATAGACTGTTACAGGTTTACATAGAAGTTATTGAAATGCTTGAACGATATTGGAGAGAAGGCGGCCAGTCTGCATAGAGATAGAGATGGCGGTTTGTCCTCACAGAGACAGAGACAGAAGAGAGAAGAGAGAAGAGATTGACTAGATGCTTGTTTATTGAACTGTTGCATAGTAAGAGTTTATATGATAGAGCTGCATTCCATGCATCGGTCTTTAGACAACTTGTGCACAAGGGTAATCCCATGAACGGTTTTTGGGGCACTGGGATCGTTCGTCCTAGGGGGATCAGAGGAACACTCTGAGGCAATGAAGTCCTCGCGATCAGGGGGGTGTTCATGTCTATAGAGCATGGATTTTCCATGGACCATCATGTAGTTAGGTCGCATGCTAGGTTAGCCTTCTTGCGTACCTAACTATTTGATGCGGAGACGGACAGGAAAAGAGAACCTTATTCATATATATGCAAATGTTTCTAACTTGTATGTCTGCTGCTAGGATAACCGTTCGGGGAAAGGGTAAGAATCACTGAATAAGTGATATTCATGCTATCGAACATGCTCTCTTGTATTAAATGCTTTTATAGAGAAGTCTTGCTTTTCGTATATGCCTCTATCTCGTGCCCACAATAAGATACCCGCACCCGGTATAGGGGCACGAGTGCGTGTGTCACATCCCAGTCCCAAAAATGTGAGGAACTAGGCCACGTGGCATTGGCCAGCTGACACGTCACTAAGGGTTTAATCCATTTTTATGGACCCGAAGGAACGTGCTACGCTGTCCTAGAATATTACAAGTCTAATACAGGTAAATCTATCTCATCCACAGAAATGTCAGGAAATAGTGCTGAATATATATAATGCTGAGTCTGAAAATATCATAATACACATCTTGTGGGAACAAACCCACTACAAAATATAATAATAGTGCAGAAAAAAAAACCAGATAGACTAAGTATCGTCTATCTAGCAAAACATCTTCATCTCCAAGAGAGCAAGCTTCTAGAATCAGGTAGACTCTGATGGTGTCTCCTCTAATTCTTCCTCAGTAGCACACCTGGTTTCCTGTCCGGGACCATACACCGTAGGATAGAATGCCTCGTCTCAATCTGGAAGGGAACCAGGTCCTCAGTGGGACATAACAAGATACAGAAAAACAGCATGCCAGGTATGAAAATACTGAATAAATGAATAAATACAGGGTGCTAATGTAAACCCCCTCGACCAGATTTCAGTATTTTTAGGATTATTTTTGACAATTTAGGATTTATGACAATATTTTAATTTATTTTGCCTACATACCCTGTTGACTTGTGCACCTGTCCGTCACCGAATTATTTGGAGCTTTACCTAGACTGTTATCCCTGAACAAAGTTCACATACCTGTCCTAGACATGTTAGACTATTTTCCTGAATTTTGTGCAACTCACAGATGTGCTAAAATGAGCCTCGTTTGAGACGCACAAATATCGTTACCCAACGTACGTATTTAAATCCCCAGACCTGTACCCATCTCTGTATCCCTAGAGATTTGAGGCCCAACATGCACTTGTTTTGCCCAGACAAAAATACGTTAATTTTCTACACTGAGTATACTACATTTAGTGTATTGACACCGTAGTAAAATTATAGCCCTACCTGCCTCTAAATAATTAGAGAACACCGTGCGCAGTATTTATTTATTAATAAATACGATGACCCGTATCACCCAGAAAACCAGGTCCAGTCCCTGCCCAGACTCACCCCCACCCCCTCGGGACCCTCACCCAGCTTTTTCCTTCAATTCTGTGAATTTTAGAATTTTCAGGAATCGGGTGTTTTCCCAGACAATTTCGTAATTGCACAATTTCCCAAATTATAGGACAATTCCGTAATTTATGAAATTACAGGGACTTTCCTTCAAATTGCAGTGCGAGGTGTCACCCCCTCATTGGCCGGTGAACCTGCACCGTCCATTTGGAGATGGGATCCACCCGAAAATATTCCGAAAATATCCTGTAAATATCCTGTAAAATATCTCAAGATATTTTTACTTAAAATATTATTATTATTTTCTATAAAAGAAAATAAAATAAAAGAAAAGAAAAAAAAAATCAAAACCATTCTAAGAAAACTTAGAAACAGCAGCAGTAGCAACTAAGGAAAAGGAAAGAAAGAAAGTAAGAAAGAAACGAAGAAGAATAAGAAGAAGAAGAAAAAAAACCACGGCAGCTGCAGTGGTATTGAATACCACTGCAAAACACCCCCCCCCCCCACGTACAATCCTCCCCCCCGCCGGAGTAGCCCTCCCATCGCCGGAGCCCCGCCGGTCACGGCGAGCTTTCTCCCCCCCGCTGGCCCCTCTCTCTTCAGCTCCCTCTCTTCTCCTCCCCCTCTTCCCCTGAGCTCGCCCCCCCGCGGCGAGCCCCGCCGGCGTCGGACCCCGACCCCTCGGCCTGGATCTCCTCCTTCTCTTCCTCCCTCAGCCCTCTTCTCCCCCATCCGCCCTCTTCCCTCCACCGCCATCACCATTATCGGCCACCACCACCACCCCATCATCATCACCACCTCTCCTCTCTCTCTCTGATCTCCTTCGACGGCCTCGACCTACCCCGCCACTCCTCCACCTCGACCTCCACTCCACCTCCTCCGCCACCCAACCCCGCATCAGACCCCCCCGGCCTCGACAGCCACTCCGACTCCTCACCATGAACCACCCCCCCATGGCCAGAGACTCTCCAGACTCGAGCCACCCCCACGGCAGCTCCGGCAACTCTTGCTGGACTGCAGCACCCCCGGCCGAGGCTCCCCCGTCCGGTCGGCAGCACCCTCCCCTGATCCAGCTCCTCCGTCGACGAGCAGACGACCCCGGAGCCCTGGCCGCAGGTTCCAGACTACCCCGCAACGACGTCGGACCCGAGCAAACCGGACACAGGAGCTGGACACAGCCCGGACACGTCCAGGACACAAATCCTGTGTCAAGACGACTCTCGGACACGTGAAAATCAGATTCACGGGGCCCTGTTCAGGTAACCCGTTCTATCTCCTCGTAGTTCCATTTTTAATTCCGTCAGTTGTGACACATAGGCTATGTGACCCTCTCGGTGCCCGTGCAACCCGCTCGGTGCATCGCGTCCTGTGGCGATCGCGGCACGCGATCCAAAAACAGGAAAAACAACGACCCGATTCACCCCGGAACTGGGTACGCCCCGCCAAACGGGACGACTTGGTCGCACGCGGTCTTTACCAAAACGTGCGCGACGTTGATACGGACGTGTAGGAGTTCGGAGAAGTTGATTTGGATGTGCGTGCACACCGGAATCAACGCGTATCCGCCGACACCGCCCCGTATCCGTCAGTTCTGGAACACGGTACAACTTTGTGTACACACGTCGGATCGAGACGAAACTTCCGCCATCGGACTCGTAGCAATACGCTGGTCCTGTGAGCCAAGTTTGGTTCGATTCTGAGAACGTTGGCAAAATTCCGTATCGTGGGCCCACAGGCTCCACTTGACGGACGATTTTGTGACCGGCTCATCGGAATCCAATTCTGGAAGTTTCGTTGGATTCGTATCATCGTTCCTGACTTGTTGACACTAAGTTTGGCGAATTTGGAGACCTTTGACCCTGGCACGTTTTCCGGTGCAAAGCGGCCCACATGTGGACCCCGCTTTGACCAGAAACTGTCATTTTTGCCCCTGTGTCCAAATTGGACGAAAGGACAGGCGTTTCTAGCTATTTGATATTTTCTGAGACTGTTAGTGATGTTTATTTCAGTATCCGGAGACATTCATTCTGAGATCATAGTTTCTGACACTTGGTACTTGACATCGGGACGTTACATATTTGCAGCTCTCTTGCCAAGCAAGTATACCTTGCCTTGTTGTACTGTTTAAATTCAGTTGTTGTTAGTTACATATTTATTTATTATATAAAGCAGACTCGGGTGCAGTCAACGATGGTGTTGACGTTAGGACTTGTGTCTGACCTAGTGTCTAGTAGACCCACCTAAAGTTGTGAAGTTATTGATATAACTTCCAGGCCTCGACACGTATCATTACACGTCACAGAGTGAGTACATGTAGGGACGCGTGCCTCATGCGCGACTGGCCATCAGTGTGAGCTACACGTGTAGCGGTATTTAGCTCAGTTGTTTATTTTATTGAGACTTGCATCATAGTAGGAGGTGTCCACATCGTTTTCACGATTTGTACATCTATATTGGGCGGGAAAGATACTAGTAGGCGTATGGGACACCCCTCCATGATGTTATATCCTTCGTTCCATGCTCCTCGGAGATGGACGATTGCAGAGTTCCCTTGAACGGGGGCATATGTGGCATATACTAGTCAGTCACTACGGATTGGTGAATTACGTCAGCATATGTCTAGCCACACATTCCCATGCGTACTACAAGGTCTTTAAATTGCATTCACTTAGATGGTTAGCACACCCCATTTATTTATTCAGTATTTACATTATGGCATGTCATTTTTCTGTATCTTGCTATGTCCCTCTGAGGACCTGGTTCCCTGCCAGGTGTATATGTTCTTGAGTATTCGCAGGAGCACAGATCCGGACATGTTACGTATATTCCGAGGAGGTCTTCTCTTCGAGCCTCGTGATTGTCAGATGTTGTTCTTATATGGTGTGTATTCTGGTTCCTTTTATATTCTATTTCGGCAGTAGATTTGATTTCATCTGACTGTCATTCTTATATATCTGTATTGAGATCTAGTTACATGGTTATTGGTTATTCATATCTTTATGTGATTTATGTGGATGAGATTTAGATATTACCCTGTGACTAGTGATCAGTTTTTACCACTTATGAATTATTGTTCATTATACAGCGTACGCTCGTATATATGGTTTCCATATATTGGAGTTGCCATATATACAGGCGGCTGGCATGCTTACGTGTCCTAGTCCTACGTATTTTAGGACTGGGGCGTGACATGTTTTTAGTGGTGGCCCATGCAGGTCAGAGCATATTGTCTCGGTTACGTTACTGTACCGAGCAAGCCTGCACATAGGATTAGAGGATAGGATCTCATCCATAATTGACTATGACTTATCTTCCTTCCAGTCTGTCCTACTTACATAATTGCATCCTGCTTGATTCATGTGCTTCCCTGATAAATCCTTAAGTATAGCCCTGCTAGAATATAGGAATCCCTGTTGATAGGATGATAATTAGAGTAGTATTCCTATTAAGAACACAACTAGGGCATTGACATATCATTAAGTTCAGATTTCTTGAGGAACCCTAGTCTTCCATATTCCCTAATGAACCCTAGTCTTCCCTACTACCTAATAAACCCTAGCATCACTACCTATAGTTTAACTTATCATTATCCCTTGACGTATTTATGTATGACTTAAGAGTAGTATAAACACTACTAGGATTAGTTAGAGAATTGACCATAGTGTGACCCTAGTCTTAAGAAACCAATAGAAAACCAAAGTTAAATACTAGGACTGAAACCTCATCCTATGTTTAGATAAACCAGAGTTTTACGCCAGAGACCCTTTACCCTTGTTGGCGTAAAACCCATTTGACCGTTGTTGGCGTAAGAACCAAACGACTGCCTAGTTGGCGTAAAAGCCAAATGACTTTCTTGTTAGCATAAAAATCAGATTATGCAGAAGATTATCTCCTTTACGCTGCAGTTATGACAACTGCTACCCACGATCCCTTAGTCTTCCTTATCCTGCGTCATGCAAGCCACGTAGGTAACTGCCCTGCGTAAACCTGATGATTCATGAAAAATAGGTAACCAACGTAGAATAACCTGATTAGGCGTAAAATATAATGATAGGATGTAAGCGTAATTGTTACAGCCTTAGCTTTCCCCAGTTGACCCAATCTTGTGCATTAAAGGCAGAGATACGCCTCGAGCCCTGTGCAAAAAGAAACAGCTTTTGTCAGGACATCTGGTTCTATCTCACCCCGAGCGTAAGTGACTTGTATCCAATAACGTCACTAAACGACAACCTGGGTCCCCGTGCAAATTCATCATCGCAGCCGACCTCTCGATCGTGGTGCAAGTACTTTTGTCAGATATCAGGATACACTAATTTTGACTGACAAACTCATGAGTATCTTGTACAACTTTACGCTGCAACGTAGGCAGAATTTTATGCAAACCTTACGCACGCTAATTTTAGGCGCAGATTTTAGCGCAAAACTTTTACGCTCAGACTTTCACCCAGACTTTTACGCGCAGACTGTTACGCACAGACTTTTACGCAGACAGCTCTGAAGCTCTACCTTACGCTTCTCTGTTTTACGCGGATAGCTCTGAAGCCATGCGCTACGCCAAATGATTTTATCTCTGCTGTACGCAGACAACCTCGAACCCCTACTTTACGCGGACTTTCTTGGAATCTCTGTTTTAGGCAGACAACCTATAGTGTTTATTAAGATTGTAGAACTTAGAAGGCCATACCTCTTTTGGGTCAACTAGCGACTTAGACAAGGATTAGAATTATACTTGTAGAGATTGTAGAGTCTTGTCTTTTTGTGAATTTAAATTGTTTTGTAATTTCTCGTATCATAATCTAGCATACTTATATTTACTGTCCTACTTTGACTATACTGCTATTATAGCCTAGTTTTGCAAGCTTATTCTTTATCAAGCTTGTTCATAATATATGTATTATTGGAGTACTACACTAATACATTTCAGAATCAGTGTATTACGGTCTGATCAACCAGAGTGCACTTGGTTCGC
This sequence comes from Iris macrosiphon, assembly GCA_036927795.1. Lineage (NCBI taxonomy): Eukaryota > Viridiplantae > Streptophyta > Magnoliopsida > Asparagales > Iridaceae > Iris > Iris macrosiphon. The sequence goes on from JAYESA010000008.1 coordinate 200,699,195, forward strand.
CCTTCGCTTAACTACTTTACGTGGATTGAGATATATAGTGATTAGTAGACGGATGTACTTGCCCTCTAGATATGTTTGAGCATATCGTATCAGCTACATAACTGTGCTAATAAGAATATGTGAATAGGGATTACCAGAATAGGATTTCAATCCACAACTGTCTTGACAATTCTTATTAGAATTCTTTACACGCCTTGAACCCCCATACTTCTAATCTATTACCTTCCCCTTGAACTCTTGATTATCGATTCCCGTCTTCTATTATTTCGGAAGGACGAAACCTCGGGCTTAGTATAAATACGAAGTGTACTGTTTCTGTAGCCATTTATGATTGTTTCTTGGATAATTACCAAACCCTATTGTTAGATTAGATTGCAGTTTAAAACTGTGCTACCCTTAGAATGACCTTCGCTATCTACCTGTCTACGTTTTATTACGTTCCTGATACCTGTATCACTAAGGCAGCAAAATTTTTAATTTTTGCCTCGTAACTTGGGTCAAGTTCAGAACCCAAGTATTGTGATAAAGAATGTATCATTTTGTTGTCAGGAGTCGAAATGGATTTCACCTGGATGAACAATTGACTGACTCCTGAATGGATAACAGCATCTATGACTAGGTTGACTTGAGGATTAAGAATTCCTATGGACCAACGAGTGTCAAGCCGCTTTCAAGGAGTTGAAGAAGCGACTGACCATAGCACCGTATTGACTATTCCATCCGGATCAGGCGGTTGTAATCTACAGACGCATCAGAAAAAAGTTTGGGATGCGTATTAATACAGGATGGCAAGGTAATGGTATATGCATCTAGACAATTATGAGTACATGAAAAGAATTTGGAACTTGCAACCGCCGTAATTACTCTGAAGCTATGAAGACATTACTTATTTGAGACAAATCGTAAGATTGCACGGCATACCAGTCAGCATTTTACCAGACAAGGATTCACGTGACCAGAGTTGGTGGTCAACACCGTAGAGACAGTTAAGTAAAAACAAGGACACTTGCGAGCAGTGCAAGTCAGACAGAAGTAGTGGACAGACCGTCATCATCGTCCCTTGGAATTCAAAAAGGACGATCCTGTCTTCTTGAGAATATCACCTACTAAAGACACCATTCGATCCGGAGGCCGCAGCAAGTTGAGTCCAAGGTATGTTGGACCATTGACGTGCTTGAAAGGGTGAAAGTAGTGGCAAATCAACTTGCGCTACCACCTTCACTTGAGGAAGTACTTGATGTATTCCACGTGTCGCAACTCAGGCGATATGTGACAGACAGCAGTCATGTCCTCAACCATTCGGAGATCACCATTAGGCCGTGCTTGTCGTATCAGGAGCAGCCCGTAGAAATCCTTGATCATCGAGAAAAGGTATTGAGAAATCAGTCTATTCCCTTGTTCCGCGTGACATAGAAGCACGGCGCGCCAGAAGAATCTACTTGGGAGCGTGTGAACGACACGCGTAAACGTTTTACGAACCTATTCGTAAGCCAAGATATAAATTACCTTGTTACATTATATCTAATGCCGTCTTTGACTTCTATCCCGGCTTAGTTTTAATTTTGAGGACGAAATTTTTATAAGTTGGGTAGATTGTAAACCCCCTCGACCAGATTTCAGTATTTTTAGGATTATTTTTGACAATTTAGGATTTATGGCAATATTTTAATTTATTTTGCCTACATACCCTGTTGACTTGTGCACCTGTCCGTCACCGAATTATTTGGAGCTTTACCTAGACTGTTATCCCCGAACAAAGTTCACATACCTGTCCTAGACATGTTAGACTATTTTCCTGAATTTTGTGCAACTCACAGATGTGCTAAAATGAGCCTCGTTTGAGACGCACAAATATCGTTACCCAACGTACGTATTTAAATCCCCAGACCTGTACCCATCTCTGTATCCCTAGAGATTTGAGGCCCAACATGCACTTGTTTTGCCCAGACAAAAATACGTTAATTTTCTACACTGAGTATACTACATTTAGTGTATTGACACCGTAGTAAAATTATAGCCCTACCTGCCTCTAAATAATTAGAGAACACCGTGCGCAGTATTTATTTATTAATAAATACGATGACCCGTATCACCCAGAAAACCAGGTCCAGTCCCTGCCCAGACTCACCCCCACCCCCTCGGGACCCTCACCCAGCTTTTTCCTTCAATTCTGTGAATTTTAGAATTTTCAGGAATCGGATGTTTTCCCAGACAATTTCGTAATTGCGCAATTTCCCAAATTATAGGACAATTCCGTAATTTATGAAATTACAGGGACTTTTCTGCAAATTGCAGTGCGAGGTGTCACCCCCTCATTGGCCGGTGAACCTGCACCGTCCATTTGGAGATGGGATCCACCCGAAAATATCCCGAAAATATCCTGTAAATATCCTGTAAAATATCTCAAAATATTTTTACTTAAAATATTATTATTATTTTCTACAAAAGAAAATAAAATAAAAGAAAAAAAAAATCAAAACCATTCTAAGAAAACTTAGAAACAGCAGCAGTAGCAACTAAGGAAAAGGAAAGAAAGAAAGTAAGAAAGAAACGAAGAAGAATAAGAAGAAGAAAAAAAACCACGGCAGCTGCAGTGGTATTGAATACCACTGCAAAACACCCCCCCCCCCACGTACAATCCTCCCCCCCGCCGGAGTAGCCCTCCCATCGCCGGAGCCCCGCCGGTCACGGCGAGCTTTCTCCCCCCCGCTGGCCCCTCTCTCTTCAGCTCCCTCTCTTCTCCTCCCCCTCTTCCCCTGAGCTCGCCCCCCCGCGGCGAGCCCCGCCGGCGTCGGACCCCGACCCCTCGGCCTGGATCTCCTCCTTCTCTTCCTCCCTCAGCCCTCTTCTCCCCCATCCGCCCTCTTCCCTCCACCGCCATCACCATTATCGGCCACCACCACCACCCCATCATCATCACCACCTCTCCTCTCTCTCTCTGATCTCCTTCGACGGCCTCGACCTACCCCGCCACTCCTCCACCTCGACCTCCACTCCACCTCCTCCGCCACCCAACCCCGCATCAGACCCCCCCGGCCTCGACAGCCACTCCGACTCCTCACCATGAACCACCCCCCCCATGGCCAGAGACTCTCCAGACTCGAGCCACCCCCACGGCAGCTCCGGCAACTCTTGCTGGACTGCAGCACCCCCGGCCGAGGCTCCTCCGTCCGGTCGGCAGCACCCTCCCCTGATCCAGCTCCTCCGTCGACGAGCAGACGACCCCGGAGCCCTGGCCGCAGGTTCCAGACTACCCCGCAACGACGTCGGACCCGAGCAAACCGGACACAGGAGCTGGACACAGCCCGGACACGTCCAGGACACAAATCCTGTGTCAAGACGACTCTCGGACACGTGAAAATCAGATTCACGGGGCCCTGTTCAGGTAACCCGTTCTATCTCCTCGTAGTTCCATTTTTAATTCCGTCAGTTGTGACACATAGGCTATGTGACCCTCTCGTTGCCCGTGCAACCCGCTCGGTGCATCGCGTCCTGTGGCGATCGCGGCACGCGATCCAAAAACAGGAAAAACAACGACCCGATTCACCCCGGAACTGGGTACGCCCCGCCAAACGGGACGACTTGGTCGCACGCGGTCTTTACCAAAATGTGCGCGACGTTGATACGGACGTGTAGGAGTTCGGAGAAGTTGATTTGGATGTGCGTGCACACCGGAATCAACGCGTATCCGCCGACACCGCCCCGTATCCGTCAGTTCTGGAACACGCTGCAACTTTGTGTACACACGTCGGATCGAGACGAAACTTCCGCCATCGGACTCGTAGCAATACGCTGGTCCTGTGAGCCAAGTTTGGTTCGATTCTGAGAACGTTGGCAAAATTCCGTATCGTGGGCCCATAGGCTCCACTTGACGGACGATTTTGTGACCGGCTCATCGGAATCCAATTCTGGAAGTTTCGTTGGGTTCGTATCATCGTTCCTGACTTGTTGACACTAAGTTTGGCGAATTTGGAGACCTTTGACCCTGGCACGTTTTTCGGTGCAAAGCGGCCCACATGTGGACCCCGCTTTGACCAGAAACTGTCATTTTTGCTCCTGTGTCCAAATTGGACGAAAGGACAGACGTTTCTAGCTATTTGATATTTTCTGAGACTGTTAGTGATGTTTATTTCAGTATCCGGAGACATTCATTCTGAGATCATAGTTTCTGACACTTGGTACTTGACATCGGGACGTTACATATTTGCAGCTCTCTTGCCAGGCAAGTATACCTTGCCTTGTTGTACTGTTTAAATTCAGTTGTTGTTAGTTACATATTTATTTATTATATAAATGTGCGCGTCCGAGCAGACTCGGGTGCAGTCAACGATGGTGTTGACGTTAGGACTTGTGTCTGACCTAGTGTCTAGTAGACCCACCTAAAGTTGTGAAGTTATTGATATAACTTCCAGGCCTCGACACGTATCATTACACGTCACAGAGTGAGTACATATAGGGACGCGTGCCTCATGCGCGACTGGCCATCAGTGTGAGCTACACGTGTAGCGGTATTTAGCTCAGTTGTTTATTTTATTGAGACTTGCATCATAGTAGGAGGTGTCCACATCGTTTTCACGATTTGTACATCTATATTGGGCGGGAAAGATACTAGTAGGCGTATGGGACACCCCTCCATGATGTTATATCCTTCGTTCCATGCTCCTCGGAGATGGGCGATTGCAGAGTTCCCTTGAACGGGGGCATATGTGGCATATACTAGTCAGTCACTACGGATTGGTGAATTACGTCAGCATATGTCTAGCCACACATTCCCATGCGTACTACAAGGTCTTTAAATTGCATTCACTTAGATGGTTAGCACACCCCATTTATTTATTCAGTATTTACATTATGGCATGTCATTTTTCTGTATCTTGCTATGTCCCTCTGAGGACCTGGTTCCCTGCCAGGTGTATATGTTCTTGAGTATTCGCAGGAGCACAGATCCGGACATGTTACGTATATTCCGAGGAGGTCTTCTCTTCGAGCCTCGTGATTGTCAGATGTTGTTCTTATATGGTGTGTATTCTGGTTCCTTTTATATTCTATTTCGGCAGTAGATTTGATTTTATCTGACTGTCATTCTTATATATCTGTATTGAGATCTAGTTACATGGTTATTGGTTATTCATATCTTTATGTGATTTCTGTGGATGAGATTTAGATATTACCCTGTGACTAGTGATCAGTTTTTACCACTTATGAATTATTGTTCATTATACAGCGTACGCTCGTATATATGGTTTCCATATATTGGAGTTGCCATATATACAGGCGGCTGGCATGCTTACGTGTCCTAGTCCTACGTATTTTGGGACTGGGGCGTGACAGCTAACCATCTAGTGAATGCAAGTAAAGACCTTGTAGTACGCATGGGAAAGTGTAGGTTTGACATATGCTGACTTAATTCACCAATCGTGTTGACTGGCTAGTATATGTGTCATATGCCCCTGGACACACGGGTAGCTCTGCAATCGACCATCTCCGAGGAGCATGGTACGAAGGATGAAAGACTCATGGAGGGGGTGTCCCATACGTCTACTAGTTATCTTTCCCGCCCAATGTAACTAAATGCCAAGTCATACTTTTCCTGAGTTTTCTGATTTTATGCTAAGCCGTGATGCATGTCATACGTACTGGTAGCTAATCAATTACGCAGCTCGCATCCCAATATGTATTGCAACCATGTTGCGTGTTCCCGTGATAGGGTCTAGGAAGATATTAGGATATCCTCGCAGTTGTTGGTAAGTCTGTAAAATACTAAGTTATTTACACTACGTGTCAACGTATTTGTTGACTGTACCTGAGGCAAGCTCGGGTACTCACAGTTATATGGAATTCAGGAAAAAAAATAGCATATAACAGCACTTGAATTTAAACAGTAACTTGGCAAGGTATACTTGCCTACTTCCTGATTGTATTGGAAACCTGATCCCACTGTCAAGACTGAGGGTCCTTGTGACAGGGGGTCACTGACTGTGCTGGAGATGTTTTCTGTTTTAAGACATTACAGGTCTTGTAAATACCAATTAAATAAAAGGGTACATAATATAATAGTATATATATATTGATATAGCATCCATAGTATGTATATATATATAGCATATATAATAGGTATACATATATGTATAT